>CM051274.1:46862465-47192465 GCA_027921565.1 Artemia sinica | reverse complement strand
GTTAGAATAAGCTAAATTAAATTTCTTCCCAGAAATTTAAGCTTCGAATAACTGAAGGTTCAAAGAGGAAAGGAACCTTAACCAAGAAGTTAACGTTAGACGAGCCCTTTGTGCTCCCCTTTTCAGCCTAGAGTTCCTTGGGACTTAGCTTGACTTTATAAGGACCTTATATCCGTAAATTGGAATTATCAGACAACAACATTACCTCCCTCTCCTTGTGCAATATCCAGACGTTTATGCGAAGGAGAACCCTGTTCCCTTTTAATCACTCTTTCATTTCGTTAAACCCGTACTGCATGTTTATACAAAGGTGGCCTCGTTGTTTATACACATAGGTTAGGGAAAAAGGGAACAATATTGTCAATTTAAGAATTTCCAGACCTTTATGTCCAGATATTTTCAATTGAGAGTTTTCCTGCTAAAGTTAAAACTTACTAAAGGTCCAAGGAATACACAGCCCTTTTCAAGAAATAATAAGACGATCTCTTGGTTTAGGCTAATGTAAATTGAAATAAAATCAAGTACGGTTTTTCTTAGCTTAGCTCAGCAATAGTTTGAACTAAAGGATTTTAATAACCCAGAACTCAAGCCTTGACTAGCTATTCAAGTGTAACTCCTTAAGTAGAAACATTCGATAGCCTAGAATTAATTTAATCTTTTTCTTTTCGATAAACACTGGTGGATTGAACAAGTGGACCATATACATTAGACCTAGAAGAGGTTTAGAAATATTCAACATAGTCAGAATTGGAATATTTTTCTTTTTATCTTCTTTTGTAATAAAAATCAGTTGTCACTGAATTCGAGTACCGATTTCTTACTCAAGCCTCAGTTTGTAACACGCTACCAAAGTTATTAGCCCTGATAGTAAGGGCAACCTTGCAACTGGTCGCAGCGGTACTCAAATTCGGTAAAACTTGTCGCAGCGGTACTCAAGTTCGGTGCAACTTTTGTTTAAGTGGGGGAGGATTAATTAAATTTATAAAATTTGGTAAACTTTAGTCCTCTGTTCCTCACAAGAAAGTGTGTTCAGTTTTCCAAACCGATCCAAGACAGAAAAGTTTCAAAAAGTGTTCATTAAAGAAATTTTTAACCTTAAAGGGAAGCTCAGACAGCCTTTTATCTTCCTAAGATTCTTTCTTTCTTCTCCTTTTCTTTCTCTTTGCTACAAGTTCTAGTATCCGAATCGTCTATAATTTACTTAAATAGGGTCATAGGTTAATCATCGTCAAGAGTGTGTAATCATAATACTAAACTTGAGGGTAAATTTAAATCAAGGTACTGAGAAAATTCTCACACAATTTATAAATAGACCCATTTTAGCGACTTAAAAAAAGACAAGGGATCAAAACGTTTCCCACATTAAGAATTAAAAAGAATAGATCCATCATGAGTTCAAATGAAAACAAAATTAAAGAATTAGAAATTGCACTACGACAAGCGCAAGAGGAGAGAATAAGAGTAGAAGAGATCGCACAAGCTAGAATAAACGCTCTACAAGAGCATTATGGAGACGCCCCAGTCACGAGCAGGCTTCGAAACCTATTTGTGGAGCAAGCGCCTCCCATCTCGTTACTGACATACCCAAATGAAATCCATTCATGGATTTCCACCCTTAAACAAATACAAAGGAGTTTAGGGAAAGATAAATTAAGCTCTTTGTTATACTCGAGGAGGAATACAAAGATTCGCAACGAGCTTAGATATTCCTAAAATAAAAGATTTAGACTATTTAGAAAAACTTTTGAAAGAAGCCTTTTTACATGAAAAACCAGCCGCACAAAAACTACAAGAACTGCTTTCCGAGAAACAAAGACCATCTGAGTTGGTACATCAATTTTACTCCCGAATTAGTAGAAAGGCTCTAGAGTATGCAAAAACTACTCCTGGTATAAGGGCAGATGACCTAACAATCAGTATTTTTAAAAGTGGTATGCTCCCTTCAATTGGAAGGAAAGTTCATGAACAAACTAAAACAACAGACGACAAAGATGAATTATTAGCGCTGGCAAAGAGATTTGAATCGATTGATTTAATGTATAGGGACTCTTCAGACATGTCTTTGGGAGCAACAGTTGTTGATTCAGGAGACAAGACTTCCCCTGGAGAACAAAGAGATAACTCCAGAGTAGAATTTCAAGACAGAGGAAATTATAAAAATAACCCCAAGAAATGTTTGAACTGTGGAAAGAAAGATATGTCAGGACTAACTAGGGATAATTATTCCAGGTATAAATTTAGTAAAAGAAAAAATGCTTGCATAAAATGGTGGACTTGCGGGGGTCCACATAGACATTCGGAATGTGAAAAACCTCCAACCTGAATCCGCTGTGGTGGAAAAGGACACAAAGCAAGATATTGTTTAGCCCCAGCACCTATAAACCAACCCCAAGAAAATTTTTAGGGCAATTTTTGCCGAAGACACTGCGGCCTCCAAGCGATGGTTAGGGAACCACCGGAAGGCAAAGGCCCAGATTCCGTAGTTTTATAGATATAGGTTAACCGTTAGGAGTAGACCTAATGTGACTAGAAGTCACGGAAATGTCATGACAGGGAGTCATGTACTTCAGAGGGAGGTTGAGAGGACACCTCTCAAGGATACAAAAATGGGTTGCGTCCACCTCTTAAGGAAGCAAAAAAGGTTTGCATCCATAGGGATATGAAAAAGGGTTGTATCCCAACGCACAAAGGCTGCATTTGCATATACTCACAGAGTATTCATGATCATGAACCTGGATTGGAGTCTCCCAGGCTAAAAATTGAGACAAAGAAAGCTAGCACAGTGCTGAAATGGCTTCTAAAGTAAACAGGATACCGAAATATTTCTAAGATTTGACATTTTGGGTAGAGCTCAGAACCAAAAATTTCGAATTTAGGAAAGAAAGATATCCCATTTTTTTAAGAAAAGGTTAGAAGATCTCCGTTTGGTTACCGTGAATGGCTGATTGTATACACTGGATGATTCTGACAAGAAAAAAAGACGTCAATTTAAGATCATTTTATAAAAAAAACTAGTTAATGGAGTCATCCGTTTCCTGCATTCAAGTCCTTTTTTAGGGGGCCAAGATGGGAGCTGTCAAAACCTTAAATAAATTAAGACAATGTGGTGTCTTTGCATATATGTACTGCCAGGTTGAAGAGGCAGTAAAAAATTATGAACTATGTTTGAGAAGAGATAAAGTTAGCGTTAGTTACCCCACTCTTAGATATAATATTAGGGATAATATTTTCCCTTATGACCTCTTTCTCATTCGGTCAAGTGATACCACAGAAAAATTGTGACTTAGCGCAAATGATGACCAATGCACATTGGTAAAAATATAGTAGTAGCACCATCTAAGGAACAATGATAAAACTAAATCGCATTGCCCGTAAGATTTAGAGTATTGTTGAAAATAAGAAGCACTGCCGATAGGATATAAAATATCCGTCAAATAAAGGATAAGAATTATAGGAATTATATAAGAGACTCCTTATAATACAGCCATACAATAACTTAAACTAGTAATAATTTGTGATTTTTCTGTCTTCAACAAAGGAGATGAGTTCAGAAAATTCGAAAGGTTCGAAATTTTCATAACTCGTATTTTTTTTTTAATAGAGAAAGGGTACAGATTTTTTTTTTCCTTTCATTGTAGAATATATTTGCCTTTGATTTTTCAAGCTTTACATTGTTACTAGTCCTTTTGGCACCTTTAAATACTCTTTCGAGTATTCAATTATAATTTGAAAAAAAAATTTGTGAATAAAGTTTGAAAGGGCCCAAATAAGAATATAGCACTCAGCTGTTCGTAGAGGTCAATTAATATATCTTCTTTTAATTAAAGCTGTGCTCAATTTTGAACTTAAAGTAATCAAAGAGTCGATTTATCTGTGCTTAGCAAAACAAGAGCAGGGGTTTGATTTCGGATGCCGCGAAACAACAAACAAAAACAACCCGTAGATTAAAAATATCTGCATGAGCTCATAAGGATTTTGGCTGAGAACTTCGCATAAGTCCTACTACATTAGGAAGACAAAATTGAATATTTACTTTTTATTTACTTTTAGAATAGGTTTAGTTCAACCATTGGCCTGGATGAAGTGAGGCAAATGCAATTTCCTTACAAGAAGAAAAGGAAAGATGTAACAACATATTGGACATCGACGTATAACATTTTTACACTCTTTATATATATAATAGGATTCCTTTCAGTAGGACTGATATTCAGAAAATTAAGAAATTTATATACAGGTTATAGAGACCAAATGTCTCAGGGGTTCAATTTAGAAGTAGTATAAGGAGAAATGGAGTTACACTAGATCTTAGTAAATTTGTGTTTCCTTTTGTTTATTCCTTTTAAAAAAAATCATAATAAGATTTTAAGTGGGGGAGATTGTAAGGAGGCCTTATTTTGTGTAAATTTCGTAACTCAATTTTATTAAAGCTTGGAATTCCCTTTCGCTTCATAGATCAGAAATATAGCGTGAATTTCAAATTAGCTTGAATTTGAAAATAACTTCTCTTTGCGTAACTAGTCATAAATCTGGTAATGACACTTTGAACCCGTGATAAATATTTTAAGACCTAATTTAGACCAGTTTGGTTAAGAAACAAAAAGATATGCAAGGCCTTGAAAGACTGGAAAAGAAACTACTTTTAACAAAAAGTGGTTGATTGGCTAGGAGGGAGGGAAGATCGCTAAACGGATCAAGTAGCAAAAAGAATATAACTTACGAATGAGAGACAAATTGGGGTAGTTTTGCCTCGGAAACCAGGTAGTCTTTTTTGGATCAACCAAGGAGTAAGGGTTTTTACTTTGTAATTAAGGTAGACTACCACTGTCTGTCTGAATTCCCCTTGGAGATAAAAGTTTGAAGATAAAATTAAAATAAGAAGAAAACCTCTAAAGATTTAAGTCATTTGGAGGTAACTTTAATACGTATATAGAAGAAAATAATAATAATTATTGCTGAAATCTAACATTTTACTATAAGTTGGTGATTTTGGGTTTATAGTTCGGTAGTATTTCCACTTAGACAGGGCTTGAGCCATTTGGACAAAACAGCATTTTAAGGTTAGAATAAGCTAAATTAAATTTCTTCCCAGAAACTTAAGCTTCGAATAATTGAAGGTTCAGAGAGGAAAGGAACCTTAACCAAGAAGTCAACGTTAGACGAGCCCTTTGTGCTCCCCTTTTCAGCCCAGAGTTCCTTGTGACTTAGCTTGACTTTATAAGGACCTTATATCCGAAAATTGGAATTATCAGACAACAACATTACCTCCCCCCCCCTTGTGCAATATCCAGACGTTTATACGAAGGAGAACCCTGTTCCCTTTCAATCATTCTTTCATTTCGTTAAACCCGAACTGCATGTTTACACAAAAGTGGCCTCGATGTTTATACAGATAGGTTAGGGAGAAAGGGAACAATATTGTCAATTTAAGAATTTCCAGACCTTTATGTCCAGATATTTTCAATTGAGAGTTTTCCCTGCTAAAGTTAAAGCTTACTAAAGGTTCAAGGAATACACAGCCCTTTTCAAGAATAATAAGAGGATCTCTTGGTTTAGGTCAATATAAATTGAAATAAAATCAAGTACGGTTATTCTTAGCTTAGCTCAGTAATAGTTTGAACTAAAGGATTTTAATAACCCAGAACTCCAGCCTTGACTAGCTAGTCAAGTGTAACTCCTTTAAGTAGAAACATTCGATAGCGTAGAATTAACTTAATCTTTTCCTTTTCGGTAAACATTGTTGGATTGAACAAGTAGACCATATACATTAGACCTAGAAGAGGTTTAGAAATATTCAACATAATCAGAATTAGAATATTTTTCTTTTTATCTTCTTTTGTAATAAAAATCAGTTCTCACTTAATTCTGAGTACCGATTTATTACCCAAGCCTCAGTTTGTAACACGCTAGCAAAGTTATTAGCCCTGATAGTAGGGGCAACCTTACACCTTCTTGCCTTATCATATAACTTAGAAAGTGGTTTCAAAAAAAAAGAAAAAGTTGACGTCCATATTGTAGGACAATAAGAAATTTAGGACTGAACTAAGCTATGGAACAAAATTTTTAAAACTGATCCAGGAAAAATGTGTTTTAGCTTCCCCAAAATTCCAAGACTCCTTAAGATCTTCGTATTAATTAGTCTAATATGATGCTTGAATGAAAGATTTTCATTGTGAAGAACACAGAGAATTCGGACATAACAATCCCTAGGTCTACTGAGAGAGCCCCTTAAAAACAGGATATTAGTTAACTCAGGGCACGCCACACAAATACAAGAAAAAATTAAAAAACTTGACTTAGCAACATTTAGGGCAAGGCAATTTACATCGAACCAAAGAACAACTCTCTCAAAAGGTCAATTAATTTGGGAAGCATCTCAGACTTAGTTCTTACTACAGTACCAATGGTACTGTCATTAGCAAAAATAACGATAAAGTTCACATTCTGCCAAAGCGATTGATTTTTCTTAGCATCGAAAGCTTAAGGATGACATAGGTGACAGCAAACTGTAGGTTTCTGTTTCTTTACTGCAACTATAAGGTCATTAACATAAATCAAAAACAGAAATGGTCCAAGAACAGAGCCTTTAGGATTACCAAACTCAACTTCAGACGAAAACCGGTAAAGGGAATCTACGGAGATAGTTCTACCTGAGAATTAAGACTCAAACCAAGCACGAGCCTGTCCTCTTATATCATTGTGTGATAGCTTACGAAGCAGAGTCTCATGAGTTACAGAATCAAAAGCCTAATGGACATCCAGGAATATAGCAGCAGGAATTAAACCAGAGTCAAGCGCGGTGAGGAGAAAATTTAAGAGTTACAAATGCAAGCTCCGTAGAATGTTAAGCTCGGAAGCCAAACTGAAAACCATGAGAAAATCTTTCAGTCTCTAAAAAAGCAAGTAGACGGGAAAGCATGGTCTTTTCAAAAATTTGCTAAGAACAGGCAGCAAATATATAGGTCAATAATTGGCTGGATCATTTCTTGGCCCACCTTTATGTAAAACAATTACTCTAGCTCGCTTAAGAGAACTGGGGAAAATCCCGTTTTCAAAAGAAAGATTTATGAGCTTAATCAATGGAGAAATAATTGAAGGAAGAATGAATTGAACTACCAGAGTTAGAATGTAGTCACGGCCAGACGACAAAGAACCTTTCAAGCTATTTACAATCCTGGCTACCTCAACCTCAGTAGCAGGATATAACACTATCGATTTGAGACAAGGTGGACCAAGATAAGATTTGTAATCTGGTTGTGACTGTGAAGACCTGACTGAAGATGCAGTGGTTTTCCCAATATTTCAAAAATATGATGTTAATGCTTCTTGAACAGATGGAACACCCTCAACAAACACATCACCAACTACAAGACTTCGAAGGATAGAAGGTGTCAGAGAAGAAAATTTAAGGACGGGATTGATCATTTGCCAAGTTTTTCGAATATTCTTCCCACAATCAAGTAATTTTTTCTAGTACAATAAAGTAATTTGACCTTCTGGCACAAACAATTAAAAATATTCCTGTAGAGTTTGAATTGCTGAATATGTGCAGCATTCAAAGATGGTTTTGCTGACTTAAAAGCTTTCCAAAGATTATTTTTTCTTCTCCGACTCTTTAGAAGGCCAGGGGTCATCCATGGGTTAAGAGAAATATATATTTTTGACCTTGAAGTAATGGGGGAAAAAGCACCTACGTCAAAAATAGACTCTTTCACTGACTCATAAAAGAATCAAACTTTGAACAAAAATCATTATCCCCACCAAAAATATTCCGTGTCTTCTCAGCTAAATGGGATCGAAGGCGGATCAATTCATTCAGGCCAAACCAAAAAAAAGTGGAAACAGATGCTGGGGTGTCCCTGCTCAAAATTTTTTCAATGTTAAAACTGGGAAAGTACAGGAAAATGGTTTGAAATATCACTCATTACAGCAGAATTCTGATCCAAATTAAGAGACGAAAAAATGTTATCAATTAAAGACGCTGACGTATCAGTTACACATGTCGGAATACAGGTTGTTGGTAGAACCCCAGCAGCGAGCATATCTGAGAGAAAATCCCCCATAGTAGAGCACGCCATATCAATTATATTTAAGTTAAAGTCTTCCATTATTAAAAGGCCCAATCAAGCGGAATTTCACCCAGGCATGGGAGCAATCGACCGACTATTCGTCTTAAGACAAACCCTTGAACACAGGGCAAAATACCAGAAACCGACGATGTCTCTATTCTTAGATTTTATAGCAGCTTTTGATTCTGTTCTTATGGATGGAATTGGGAAGATAAAGACGAAGGATGGAGTACCAGGCAAAATAGTCAGACTTATCAAAGCATACTGTCAGCATACGCGAGCCCCAATTCAGTTCGGTGGGGAGCTCTCATCGACGTTCCAAATTGATTTTTGTGTCCGACAGGGATGTATATTGTCTCCGCAATTTCGTAATCGACTGGATTATGACCAGAGCAATAACGACCTTTTCAGGCGTTGAAGCAAGTCCCAATTTTGAGATCACCGATCTATGCTACACCGACAATATTTGCCTATTCGCTGAATCTCGTTCATGGTATCGAAGGTCAGTGAAGAATCCTTTCTGGTTGGCCTGAAGATAAGCTCCTCGGAGACAAAAGTCATGGTGTCTGGTATATCATCTCAAAACCCACAAATTTTACTAGAACAGTTACCCATTGACGAAATGCCTGAATTCAAGAACCTAGGCTCTCGGGTAGACCCAATAGGACGATGTACACAAGAAATTCAGTCAGGAATAGCTTCAGCGCCTGGAGTCTTCACCCAGCTAAATCACTCTCTCTGGAACCAGAAAAAAGTTCGTTTGAAGAAAAGAATAAAGATACACCGGTTCCTTGTTCGGTTCGTCTTACTTTATGAGTGTGAGAGATGGAATTCGAAAGCATCCTACATTCAAGCCCTCAACGTATTTGACCATTCATGTCTAAGGAGAATGATTGGCATTAAACTCCGTGGTCGAGTCGGCAATGATGAAAAATTTGCCATCAGCGTTTTGATATAGCCGCTATAATTAAACAAGGAAGACTCCGATGGTTCGGCCACACACTTCGCCGTCCACGCCATACCTTCGTCAATAAAGCCCTTAGATATACATCTCTCCAGGGATGGAAAAACCAACATGAAGGACAGAAGAAAACGTGGCTCGCCTGGTTCAGGCTGACCTAGACCCGATCGGTGGCTTCAAGAAGTATGGACGAAGATTGGGAAAGTTCTGGCTCTAATTGATTAAGCAACTCGCGGACAACCGAGACTGGAAGCTACTGGACGTCAGGGAGAGCTGAGATGCTTGAGTTCTGCTGCAAGAACAAGTAAGCAATAGAAAAATTTTCCTTCTCCGCTGATATATTAAAACTGTAGGAGAGCAGCAAAATAACTGAAACTAGCACATGAACCATAAACCTTGATTGGCATGAATATACAAAGAAACTTCAAGTACAAAACGGTTTTTTGGATAACAGAAAAAAACTTTAAGCCCTTCTTCCACCCAACATACTGTTTTACGTCCCCTTGCGCTGCCTCTACACCTCAACAGTGCCCTAAAGCTTCAACTTCATAGCCACATTGTTGCCAAAGTATTTCATATGTGCTATTTCGAAGATCTGGATGCACATGGTGTCTCTTGATTTGCCTCTCCCCTCTCCTCTTCAAAATTTATTTGAAATCTACTTGAGCCCCCTACCCGTCACTCCCTAAAAGTTGCAACTTGATTCCCCCAGTCATTCCTTAGACATTGCAGATAGTGTGAAAACTAAAGTATACATATTGAAACATTTGGATTGACTTTCAGGCCGCAATTTAAGTCTTTTGAGTATGCCTAGAGGCATAGCTTTTACACATTTAAACATTAAAAAAAAAATACTTCAAAATTTGGTAACATATCATTGGACATATTGCTAGCTATGTAGCAGAAAAGAGCACGCAAGGGAGGCTAATTACCTTCACGTCACTCTTAACCATGATAAATACAAAAAACATCCAATTTCCCTCAAATGAACCTCCTGTCAAGTCACTATAACCACCTTTCTTTGAGAACAGCTTGGAGAAAAGTTGGCTCTTTTTTAGGCCCATTTAGGGGGAAACCAATATTTTTTTTTATACTTTTCTTCGGTATTGCGGTCTTCTTAGCCTAAGACAAAAGTACATAAGATTAGAGCAGATAAACGGGAAAAAAAAGTTGAGATTTTTCGGGTTTACTTTTGTGGGGATGGACTTCTGAAGTTTGTATACTTTAGAATTTCTCTTAACCCAAGGACATAGGGCTGACAATCTCAGATTGGTCAGGGACAAAACATTTTTGACCCATATTTGGGCCTTCTACCATCCTCCCCTTAAATGATAATGCGTATTTAATCATGGACCACAGAACAACCCCTGGAAGTTTTGAGCTAATGTAACAACCAACACAAAATAGACCTGCCTTTTCCATTATAAAATTCATGGTTAAATAATTGAAATTTTGAATTATTTACGACCCTTGCCCCACGGGCTGTGGGGTCTTATCATTCTTGGAAGCAAAGTTATTGGATATTTTGAATGTTTAGGATAAAAAAAAAAACTATCTTAAATTCTTCGCCAAATGTCTTTGGGGATTACGGCGGAGGCAAGACGATATCCTGGTTTTTTATTGTTTTTTTTCTCTATTTTTTGTGATGAGTTATATTTTCGGGTGGGAAGGGAACTAAAAAATGTTTTTAAAAACACGAAAAAATTGTTTAAAATTTATTTTTATTAATTTTTACAAACCTGGCAAAAATTTCGAAATTCTTCACATTGAATATGGCCTTGCTTGGGGGCAAGCAAAAAAGGGCACAAGAGGGGGCCTGGTTGCCCCTTAATCACTTTTGGATTTTATAAAGAGCACTTAAATTTTCAATTTCCAATTGAATACGCCCCTTCCAAAGATTCTACCAGTAACCCTTTGATACGAAGTGGCGTTTTTTTTTTTTTTTTTTTTTTTTTTTTTTTTTTTTTTTTTTTTTTATAAAGTAATAATACATTACTGATCTAATGCTCTTTATTTAGGCAACACTAGAGCGTTTGTTTTGAAAAGGGGATTTTCTGCATAACAAACAAGTCTTGGTAGCTGAATATTTTCATTTAAGAAAAAATAACACTCCAAAGTACAAGTGTTTGCATCCAAATTTCACCGTGTTATCTTTTTTATTTTTAGAATGGTTTAATCATGCAAGATAAACAAAGAATTGAGTTTTCTGAAAAATTCCAGAAAGTTCTATGCATAATTTCTAATTCCTATTGCATCAATTTAGTTTAGATCGTCTTCAATCCTTGTTATCAAGCAAGTAATCAAATCACTTGTGTCCACGTGGAGGGAAGATTTTCTACGAAAGACGGTTTTTCCGTGAGAAAGATTTTTTTTGGGGGGGAGAGGGGGGATTTTCTGAAGGGATTCTTCAAATACTTTTACATTTTAAAATACGTTGCAAATGCGTGGGGGGAATTTTACTAACATTAATTTCGTTCACATTCTTCCCATTTTTTGGATAGTAATTGTCCAACCCCTTCCCATAGCTAAGTTAATAGCCCTAACCAAGTTTTATTTTTTTAATTTAAACCTAACACACCACTATTTTGCATGTGGGGAAAATTCTCCAGGAGAATAGTCGTCGGAGGATTTCATGGGGAGGAATTTTCCATGGGAGGGGATGTTGGGGGGGGGGGAGATTTTCTTAATACTTTTTATATAGGATGTGATCGTTATTAAAACGGAGGGCGAAAATTTTCTTTGGGAGGGAATTTTCATGGAGTAGTATTTTCCGGGAAAAAACTTTCCAGGAGATAATTTATAAAGGAGGGGGGGGGGGGTACTTGCACAGAGTAAATTTTGTGGGGGGGAAATTAAAGCCTTTAGAAGGGGTGGGGGGTTGTACCCTACTCCTGTTTGCGGTATTTACTGTTTTTACGTTTGAACTGGATATCTATTTTAATTTCTGCTCATTTTGTGTTTTATTTATTCGCAGATCATAAAAAACTTGAGTTCTTCTGATCTTACGTCTTATTATAGCTCTTTCTTTGAAAATTAAACTTAGTGAATCGTTTTTTCTTTTGTGGGATTCTACTGAAAACTGTCTTGTGCTCAAACATGTACACAAATACAGTTACCAAATACAGGAGCAGCTTAATATCTTATCCCGGGAAACTTGTTTCAAATTACTTTGTTGGCGAAAGTGATTTTGAAATGGTCGAGGTTGAACATGGCAATGAATTCTGGAAGAATATCTTGCCAAAGCTCAAGCACTTTTTTTTGGGGGGGGGGGCATTAATTACTGTCCCCCTAGATTGCTGACCCATGGCTCGTACAAGATATGGCCACTCTTAAGGTCCTTGACGTCACAGAGGCTCAGTCGAAAGTGAATGATAAAGAGGAGACCTCCGAGAAAAAAAGATTCGAAGAAACTTAATCCTTACTTTTACGCACTCTTACCTTCACACTGCTTTATGTTATCTAAATAGACGGAAATGTATTTTCTCCTTATTATCCATACAATCTATAATGTTCCCTGCTATGTTTCTAACTTCAGTTTTAAATCAAACAGTTTTATCCCTTTTTCCAAATTAACTAAAAAAAAACAAGTTATTTTAACTGAAAAGTAAGGAGCGACATTAAAACTTAAAACGAACAGAAATTATTCCGTATATGAAATGGGCTGTCCCCTCCTCAACACCTCACTCTTTACGCTAAAGTTTTTTATTGTTTTAAAAGACAAAGTTGTGAGACAGAATCAAGCTTTAGCGTAAAGAGCGAGGCGTTGAGGAGGGGACAGCCCCTTTTATATACGGAATAATTTCTGTTCGTTTTAAGTTTTAATGTCAAAAAATTAAACAAGAAAATAAAACAAGAAAAATCGCTTAGAATTGTTTCTATTTTACTATCATAATCATCTTTTTCTAGGATTACTACTGTATTGCTCTTATCCGCTTTCGTTATTATTAGAGAATCATCTTTTTTTAAATCTTTTAAAACTTTAATATCTTTGTTCTTAACGTTTTCTTGATAACTACCAAAATTTGTTTTAAAAAATCTATTTCTTTTACAACTTGTGATCTCTGGAAACGTTTATCTTTCAGCACATGGTTTAAGTTTAGTAAATTTACCTTTCTCGTGTGCTTTTCTTCATTATATGTATTTAATTATGTATTTATATTATGTTTTTTTAATTCTCTTCTTAATTTTAATTATCTTCTTAAAATTAGCATCACCAGAATACACAAGCAATGAACTAATTTTTATTAAGGATATTCTAATAGGTACTAGCTATCCGGAAAATATGATTTCTCAAATAATTGAAAAGAAGGAAAAAAAATTTGACGGAACCAAAAATATTAGAAGAAGATGGGTCAAATCAAGAAAAAAATTATATAACTTTGCCTTTTATCCCAATATTATCACAAAAATTAAGAAGAGAATTAAAAAAACATAATATAAATACAGCATTTAAATCAGGACAAAATATAAGCTTGTTGTTAAATAAAGGGAAAGACAAGGTACCGAGAAATTTGCAAAAGGGAGTATACAAAATTCCATGCTCTTGTGGTAAATTTTATGTGGGAAGAACACAACAGATTTTAGAAAATAGGCTACAGTAACACAAGAATGCCATAGATTGCGCTCTTAAACAAAACAAAACACCAGAAACGTTTGAGTCAGCTGTTGCAGAACATCTTTATAATTTTCCTCATCACAGTATTTTATTTGATCATACAAAAATAGTAGATACGTCTGTAGGACTTTTACAAAGCTTCAGGGAAATTATAGAAATAAAAAAGATAATATATGGGGGTATTAGTATCAATAGAGATGAAGGGGATTTTAGGATCAATTCGATTTATAATAGTTTAATTAAAAAACAGGTAAAATTTTCAACCAGTACTATTTTTGATAATAGTTCGGATACGAATGATGACCTTGCGGACAAAGGTCAGACTGGGTTAAATGCTGGGAAAGGTAAACGAACTGCAGCAAAGCTTGCGAGCAAACGAATCTGTTCAATTTATAATTCAAACATTGGGTGATGAACCTGTGAGATCTATTTAGGGGTTATGGGCCGGGGGTTAGCTGACCTTTTTTGTTTTAGTTTAAGTATAAATATATTTTCATTTTTTGATAGATTTCCATTTATATTCTGTGAGAAGGCGTGTTCCAATCAATATAAGCATTCGATTTTGTTTATACGCCAGTGAATGGAATTGTTTATTTAATATGTGAGTTTTCTTTTCCTATTTATTTATATTTTTTATTTTGTTTGTTTAGTATGAATTATGTTGATGTAAGACATTTTTTTTGTTTTTTTTTTCGTTGAGAAAGGCTCCCGGATGTGGGGCCGAAATATTCGAAGTATTTTTGTTTAATTAAGTGTTTTGTATAGAAATTAAACCCGTTTAGTGCTTTATAGAAATTAAAACCCGTTTTTCTTGTTTAATTTTTTGTAAATGGAAAAGCAGTGTGGTCTAAGAAATATTTAAGTTTTAATGTCACTCCTTACTTTCAGTTAAATAAACTTGTTTTTTTAAGTTAATTTCTGAACGTTTTTGAATTAATGCAGCTTTGATTTTGGCTCACCGTACATGAATATTTAAAACGAAATTCGCATATTAATTTTCCTTTTTTGGCTAATTGGCTTTCTCGAAATTTTGTTCTGACGTAACTTACGAATTAAGTTACGTAACGAATTTCTATATTTGTATGTTTTTATTAAGCATATTAGGAAGTTCGCTTCCTAGTCAATACCTCGCTCTTTACGCTAAAGTTCGGATTTTGTTCGAATCATAAGCCCCTGAATCACAAAGGCCGTTTAATTAGAATAGATAGCTCTTTTGAAAGTACTAAAAAACTTTAGCGCAAAGAGCGAAGTATTGACTAGGGGGCGAACCCTCTCATAGACGTAATAATTTCTGTTTGTTTTAAGTTTTAATGTTGCTCGTTATTTTCAGTTGAAAAAACTTGTTTTTTTGTTTAATTTCTGATCGTTTTTTAAATAATGCTGGGAAATATGGCGCCCCCTTCATGGAAATGTTCCTTCCCCCAAGAAAATATCCTCCATGGAAAGATCCTCCCCCGTTACCCCTACTCCGACCCCGACCCCCACTAGAAAAAAATTCCTCCTGAAAACACCTGTATACTTCCCAATAACCAATACTATATGTAAACAATGGGCAAAGTTTATAACTTGTAGCCTTTCCCCCGGGAACTGTGGGGGATTAAGTCATCCTCGAAGACATATTAATTAGGCTTTCGACTATTTTGAACAAAATGGCTATCTCAAAATTTTTACTGGGTGACTTCGGGATAAAAAATGAGCGTGGGAGGGGACCAAGTTGCCCTCCAGTTTTTTTGGTCACTTAAAATGGAGTAGTAACCTATCATGAGCTCCCACGAGTACACTTGTACTGCCATCTACAATTGAGTCTAACACTGACGGGACATAATTTATTCAAGGATTATCGATTGAGTCTAATGGATGGTGTCAAGTTCGATTTATTTGTTGTTCGTCCAGGTGTAATGACACTGGGGGTGATTTACATAATCGATGGGGAATATATTTCTTTAGGAATCGAGGGGGGAAGTGAATTTCCGAGAACTTGATTTACATAATCGGTGGGGAATGTATTGATCTAGGACTCGACTAGGACAAGTGAAATTCCGAGAAATTGATTTACATAATCACTGGGGAGAATGTATTGATCCGATAACGGGAAACAGGATCACGTGTCTCCTTCTAAGCAAATCAGGGAGTCAATTACATCTCCTTCTAAGCCAATCAGAGAGTCGGTTACATATGGTTTCCCATTACATCACAATTCGCCCTTGAGATTTCGTATATAACGGACATGCGTTGTGATTAAACATTCAGAAAGTTCCAAGACACTATGGATATAAAAATAGAATATATTGATGAGTTGGAAGCCTTGGCTACAGCAATTTACAATGTGAGTTCTGTTTAGTAAATTTTCATACTTTATTTTCAAATAAAATCATTTTACATAGTCTCCCTCCAGTAAATTTAAATTCAGGTAACCCCCCCCCCCACACACACACACACAATAAAAACTCCACTATATATTGTTTATACTCGCTAGAAAGCGTAAAATATGTTCTTTTTTAACACGTGAATTTAACCTCCCCCCTCCACACCCCTCTCAGTTTATGACTATAGTTCTTCCAATAGAAATAACTATTTTTTTGAACTCTCCTTTTGACAGCCAACTTTCTGTCAATCCCTTAGCTATTAAGCCACTATGGTTTGACTTAAGCATTTCCGTGAAGTTTTAAATAGCTGATAATTACTGTAACCCTTTTAAAGTGCATCTGGCCTCTCAATCCTTACGTTAGCGGCTTAGCCCAAAGGTTTCACAGATCATAAAGGATACTTTTGATCAAATTAACATCATAGCTTCTTCATCGCAAATTTGAATTTTGCTTTACTGAAAAGGGAGAGGGGCTTTCTTCTGTAAAAGGGAGGGGGGATTATTAAGAGGGGGATGGATGTCAGTTTCATGTAATATTCATTTTCCATTTTGAGTAATCAGTGTTTATATGGGGAGGGGGGGTCGGGTTATAATGCCTCACTTCTAACACCTTCATTGTAAAGCGAAAACAAAGTGTTTCTTCGTGTGAAAAGTAAGGGGGCGGGATTTCTAAGAAAAAGGTACATAGCTTTATTATGTGTAAATTGAATAGCATTTACGTCTAAAATCGTAAATTTTAAGCCAATAAGCTGCTGGGTTAACAATATTTTTTTTCTATTTTAAAGCCTATAGACTGGAACATTTAAAAAAATTTCTAAATGGTAAAAATAGAAACATTGATTTCTATCCTAAGGCTACAAACTAATGATTGCCAAGTTTTTTTTTCACAAGTTGTGCAATAAAAAACATATGATTTCCAAGCATAGTATATTTCTCGTAAAATTTTACTTTTAGCTTTGCTTTTTTGGCTTAGGGGAGGGGGCCTCTTTACGATAAATGCTTTCTAGACAAAATTATGGTTAGGGGGTTGGGGGTACTAATTTTTCTTCCGTAAAAAAGGGAAAAAATTATTTCAATACTAAATATTTTTCTTCTTTTAAGGACATTTATGAAGAATGTGCACCTCCACCTGAAAAGAGAGCAAGGGAGGGTGATACAGAACCATCTGTGACAGCCCCTATACAGTCTGGGCAAAAGCCAAAAAGAGACTGGGCCATAAGGATGGAAAACCCTGCTGTCTCATCGGTGCAAGACCGTGATATCGCTGGCTCGATTACACAAGTCCGTACCGTCACTGGCCCTACTGTACAAGCCGCAGCCCAATCTGCGCAAGAACATAACGCCGCCGGCCCGTCCGCCCTTCATCATGTGTTGCCTGGGCCTTCAAGAGCTGCCGCACCTACACAAGGTCAGGAGGTTGCCCTCCAGCATGCTATGCCAGGGCCTTCAGGTACTCAACTGCAGCCGGGATATAAAAATGTAAGCATTTCTACCTGGTTATAGAAATATCTAAACCTACCCATTTTTCATCACCGTAAAAGTGTGTTAGAGATATTAAAATGTTATTTTCACTATAATCCCCCTCCACACCCCTTGTTTTAAATTTCTCTGCTCCCCCTCCCTCAGAGATACCTAAATATAATGTAATTTTTTTTGGTTGTCAAAGAAACCGCTCTTTTTTCTATCACCTAATTTTCTCTGCCTACTGTAGACATCTTCGCTATCTTTTCAACCTCATAATAATATTTTTAGCTAATTTCTAGTTTAGTGTTAGAGAGTCTTTTTATCTCAAAATACTATTTTTCGCTAGAATATTATAGCTTTAAGGGGCCTTCCAACAATCGATTCATTTCATCACAGTAAAAGCGTGTCAGAGATATTAAAAGACATTTTTCCCCCTTTTAAATCAGGTTAATTATTGTATACATTCAGTCTGCTGAATTCTCATAGTGAAGCCAAAAAAGGCCCTATATTCCGATCATAATTTCCTCGTAGCAAAATCTTTGCGTTATAAACTGTATGGCTAGAAAGGAATAGGCTATCAATTAAAGACCTCGTTTTTATTTCCAAA
This sequence comes from Artemia sinica, assembly GCA_027921565.1. Taxonomy (NCBI): domain Eukaryota; kingdom Metazoa; phylum Arthropoda; class Branchiopoda; order Anostraca; family Artemiidae; genus Artemia; species Artemia sinica. The sequence continues at coordinate 47,174,387 of CM051274.1, read as the reverse complement.
GCAGATATAGAGTATTAATATGAATTATTTTTTGAGGAGTTGTTTGAAAAAAATCAAAACCCTCTATGTCATCTTTTAGATTGTATTAAGTTGGAACTTTCAGAATATATAGAGTAGGGAACTAAATGCTACTGCTAAGCGCGTTTTTAAATAATAATCCAATTTTAAATATAGGGTGATTTAGAAACTTTGAAAATAAGCTATTTTTCTTTTATAGGTTGTTTTGGTTCCTTATTCACAATCTCCCTCATGCTCGTCGGTTGGAGAAGGAGAAGACGTGCCTGTGGAGCTTTGTGTCAGTGAAATGTCACAGCAATGTATCATTAATGAAATTCGTGATAACATTAATGAGTTTTAGCTGATTTTTTTAATGTTGATTATAGTGCATTTGAGAAGGGGGACTTACCTTTGCTAAGTCCAAACACATTACAGCTTTTAAATGATTTTACAAATGGATTAACAGGGAACCCTCCCCCCACTGATTAAATACTTCCACTTCAAACAACTGAAGTGGCTTCCCATGACTCTATTGATGAACAATGTGGGGGAGGGGGTGGTGATAATATACATGAGGGGGAGGATGCAATGTCTTCAAACAATTCTATTATTGAACAATATGGGGGAGGGGTGGTGATAATATACAAGAGGAGGAGGTGTGGGAGGGTAATATCCAATTTACTTCATTCCCTGTGTTTCAAATCTCAGACACAATTTTAAATACGATAGTTGTTTACACTGCAACTTTTGAAGACCCTTTTAATTCGCTTTTTGGGTGGTAATTTTGTGTTTGATCCTGTAGAAATTGTTCATGAATATGTAGATAAAATTCGTGCACTGCTAGAAAACCAAATTCAGTTGTGGGGTCAAGGGAGGGATTCACTTAAGGTTTCTATTGTTTTAAAGGTGTTTTATTTAAACGAGGGAAAAAGTGAGGTTTATCATCATTATGTACACACCGAGATGCGAGTGGTCTATCCAAATTTAGAGAATTTTGAGGGTGTTTTTTCAGAGTGGATAGGCCATATTATTACGCATCTCGAGAATTATAACGAAAACGGGAGTGGGTCTGTAGTTTTATTTGTTGAAAATTTAAGCGTTAATATCTGTAAATTTAAGAAAGATTTCATTTTAATAGGGGGGGGGCAGGTTGGGTAAGGGCAATAGTTATTAAAATAAAATCGCAATTTAGTAGGTTGTCGAGGTGTCCAGCGAATCTGTTTGGAACAGGTCAAAAATGTTTCAAGTACACTTTCCTCATATCAGAATTTCAGCCTCTAACAGATGACGCTACCAAGACGAATTTATATCACTGGGCTGTACATGGGAAGGAGGGGTCCGATTTTCCATTATAGATTTTTCTTGTTTAGAGGGAAAATACCCAGTAACGCTTAGGTCTATTGATGTTTTTGAAAGGGCCAATGCCCATTTAAATATCGGCGTTACTGTGGTTCAGTATGAAACTGAATTTGAAGATGGGGTTCGTTCTAAAAAGAAGGGAGTGGTGTTCCCAGTAAGAGGTCCGTCGATTGAATTGGTGAAACATTGGGCTTGGTTGTTGTACACACCACCTAGTGACCCCAATTCAATTGGCCATTTTAACCCAATTACAGACATTAGTAAGGTTCTGGGGGAGGGTAAGACTAGGGGGAACATTTCTACTGTCCATCATGCCTGTCTCGATTTTGGACAGAATTAAAGTTGCAAAATCATATGAAGCATTGTAGACGGCATGGCTACCAGTCAGTGGAAACGGTTTCAGGGGATAGGGCCATTTTAAGTTTTAAAAATTTTCAAAAGACCCTCCTCCAGAGCAATAAAATCTCGTTGGATTGTGAAGCGAAGCTAGTGGAAGTGAACGATCCTCGATTTCCAAACCAAATCAAAGAACATCAAGCTATTGCAGTCTCCTACGCCCACGCGCAAAGAGACAGTTCTAACACTATGCAGTTGTTAGAAATAGTTGAAACGTTGGATAAGGGAGAGTGTATGGTCAAGGCACTGACTAAATTAATTGGCACCGCTAATGGCGCTATTTCTCGTTTGAGAAATACGCATTACCCAATGGTGTTGACTGCAGAGGATCGTCTCGCGATTAAAAATCAAAAAATATGCTGGGTTTGTAAGGAGGAGTTTGAAGAGGGGGATAAGGGGAAAGGGAAAAGAGGGGGAAGGGGAAAGTCAGAGACCACAATCACTTGTGGCAGGAAATATCCTCTGGGGGTAGTAATTTTAGAGGGGTAGCACATCAATCGTGTAACTTAAACGTTAGCCAGCAGTTTTTTATTCCAGTTTTTATTCATAATTCAAATTATGATTTAAAATTTATTTTACCGGCACTGTCACGATGCACAGGGAGGGAGGGGGAGTAGATAGTCCATGGGTAAATATTTCATTTACCTATAAAATCATTCCCAAATCGGCCGAGAAGTTGGTGCTTCTCGAGCTGAAATGGCAGGTAGTAAATAAAGGGCATACGTGCTGGAATAAAATCAGGTTTTTAGATTCTTTTAGTTTTTATCCCAAGGCATTGAGTCAATTGATTCAAGTGCAGAAAAGTGACAATTTTGATAGTTTTCCTTTGCTTAAACAGCACTTTCCAGACAGGGAAATGTATGACCTATTGACCTGTAAAGGTGTATATGCATACGACTATTACTGTTCTGGCGCTAGCTTAAGCGAGGTGAAACTACCTCAATTGAAGCTTTCTATAATTCACTCACCAACAGTGAATGAACAGCCGAGGAAGAAGAATTTTCCAAGAAGGTGTGGTCTAAGGGGAATTGTAAAAATGGGTGGGATTATTGTAGACTGTACTTGGCCAGTGACGTTTTAACTCTGTTAGATATTGTCTGCAAGAACACAGACCAAATCTATTCAGAGTTTGGACTAGATATAGGCTATTATTTTTCCACATCACATTTAGTGATGGACTTGATTTTAAAAATTAGTAGGGAGGAAATAGGCTTAATAACTGATGTGGATCAACACCTTTTTGTAGAAAGATCAATGAGGGGTGGGTATGTTTTTCATGGGGATCGCGTCTTGACAACCGATCCAAGCGGACAAAACAGCACCGGTGCAAAGTCAAATTCAGTGTTCCTGTACATGAACTCATTGTACCCCTCGGCAATGTCTCACTACTCTTTGCCGTGTGGGAACTAAAAATGGCTTGAGAATCCTTGTGAGTTCCCCGACATTAACACCGTCGAGGACAATGGGCCACAAGGATGGTTCTTTGAAATTGACGGGCACATTCCATTGGCGCTTCATGATTCAGTCAGAGATTTTGTTTTTCCCTGTATCAATCGACCAGTGACCAGGGACTCACTGAGCCCCTACAATCGATCATTGGTTGAGGATATGGGGATGCACTGGACCCCCTCTAAGCAAAAACTGATTGCAGATCTGGACCCTAAAGAGAATATCGTTGTTCATCATGTGCTTTTGCACTGGATGGTGAACAATGGTTTCAAGATCACCAAAATACATAGGGTCCTGCAATTCAGTCAGAAACCATACTTAAAGACGTTTATCGACACTTTTGTTGATAAAAGCTCTCGGGCAAACACCAAAGTAGAGAAGGAAATGTAAAAACTCATTCTAGATTCAGCGTTTGGCAAAATGTGTGAAAGTGTACGGAACAGATCTCGTTGTGACTTCGTGACTGACCCTCAAGAGCGTGCACGAATTATTGCCGACCCCAATTTTACAACGTTCACGAGCATAGAGGCTGGCATGGTTCTTCTACACAGGAAAAAGAGAAATGTGGTACTGAACAAGAATATAGCAGGAGGTAGTTCAGTACTTGAAATTTCCAAAAAGCTCATGTTGTCGTTTTTTTGCAATGTGTGCAAGGTGCAATGGCAACGGGAGGTTCAAGTTTACTATGGGGATACAGATTCTCTGCTGTTAAAGGTAAAAATCGGGGATTTATTGGGGGATTTAGAAAATTGGGAACACATCAGCTCGCGGATGGATTTCACCAACTGGAATCCGTCCCTCTACCCCGAGTTGGTGAAACTTCAAGCCCCCAACCAACTACTAATGTTAAAATCAGAGACGGGGAGTGATTTGATATCCAGGGGGGTGTTCCAGGGTCCTAAAGTTTATTGCGTGGAAACACATATTAGGGATGTAAAGCAGGCGTGTAAAGGGGTGCCTACACATTTTGTAAAGAGCAATGTCAACATGAGTGTCTACAGAGACTGTGTAGAAAGTAGCCTAGTGCCGAGAGCACAAGTGCTTGCAATTCGCTCTCTACAGTATAGAAATTATACTGTAAGAGTGGAAAAGAATGCAATGTCATGTATATCTGACAAAGTCTTTGTGCTCGAGAATGGTGTAAGTGTACTGCCCCATGGCCACTACCGTATTTCAGACCGGGTTGAATGCATAGACTATCGCAATCAACTTGGTCTGGATAAATTAACCTGAGTTTGACTCTAACCCAACCTAACTCAAACCTAAACTTGACCCAACCTAACTCAACCCTGAACCTAACCTTTCATAAATTCAACCTAACTCAACCTAACCCAACCTGCAGTGACGACGACTATTGTATACAGTTTTTCCCCCGGGGGTGGGGTGTCCCCACCCGTGGCCGGTTTTCGGCCCCGAGGCCCCCCGGGGGGGGGGGGGGGGGGGTCCCGCCCGTGGCCGGCCTTCGGCCCTCGGCTCCCCGGAGGGGTCCTTTTAAATTCATAATGTTCACTGTGCGATTTTTCATGTTAATGTTCATGTTCCAAGTGTTTTTTTTCAAGTGCTGTTGTACAAAAAGTGCTAATGTACACATAGTGTGTGTGTTTGTAAAAATAGTGATGCTGAACAAAAAAGTGTTTTTATGACAATAAGTGTTGTTGTTGTTCTTGATGAACAAAAGTTTTTTTTATAATAAATGTTGTTCTTTATGTTTGAACGGAAGTGTTTTTTTTCTTAATAAAGTTTGAACAAGTGTCATTTTTATGTTGTTCATGTTTGAACAGAAGTGTTTTTTTTATCTTAATAATGTTTGAACAAGTGTTTTTTTTTGTTGTTCATGTTGAACAAATAGTGTTTTCATGTCGAATAAATGACCATGAAATATTGTTTTTGTTGTTAACGTACTAGATAGATCCATGGTGAAATTATTAGTACTTATTCATTGGATAAGTATGATTTACAGTTAGTTGTAGTCCGACTGTTGTCAACAGCAGTGGCAACATGTATCAATTTAAAACACCCTTCAGATCGTTTCTGTGTGGTCCATCAATGTCGGGGAAAACAACACTTTTAGCTAAAATAATTCAAAATTGTAATAAAATGTTTTTGGAAAAACCGAAGAAAATTTATTATTGCTATTGCATTTGGCAGGAGTCCTCTGATCAAATAAAAGCCATTGCCACACCCATACCAATACAATTCATACGGGGACTTGATGTTTTCTATAGTATTGAACCAAACTCGTGGTTGATTATTGATGATTTGGCTGAATCCATTGAACAGTTCTCACAGGAAATGCTACAGCTGTTCACCGTTCGCTCTCATCATGAACAGATTTCCATAACCCTAGTTCTACACAATCTGTTTCATCAGAGCAAATGTATGCGAACCCTTGCTTTTAATTGCACCATCTATATTATCTATCGAGTTGTTCGTGATTCTAGCTCACTAATAACTCTCAATAAGCAAATATATCCAGGCGCCCCTAAATTTCTGCTGTCAGCGTACACTCAGGCGACAAATAAGCCCTACGGCTACATTTTGCTAGATCTTAATCAGAGCACACCCGAGGATCTACGTGTAGTCACCGACATTTTGCAAAAACAAGGGAAAATTTTTTAAAAGAAAACGTCTCCTTCAAGCGGGCGGTAGCTTTTTTACACTTTTACTGCCAATAATTACAGAACTTGTAAACAGTTTTCTCTAAAAAATGGCTAAACCCTATAAATTGACACCATTTGAACTTGTCCTCTCGCCCGTCAAACATTTTGAAGACAATCTAAGCAAATTCATTAATGATGAGAATATTGCTGATGACAAAAAACTGCTTTTACTTCAAGATGCATTGCGACGTGTGGACAAACATAGACCTTATCGTGAGCGACCCGCTGTTACCGTCACAGATCCCTCTAAACAGGAAACATCTCCTCAAGATTCTTCAGTGCAGTCAAAGGAGAAGGAATTGAATTCTATAGTGACAACAATTGGAAACCTATTGCTAGTGACCTATCGAGAACAGAGTAATAGAATATTATCATATCCCATGTTGGAAACTGGTGATGATCATTAAGTTCAAGTCGATAGCGCAGGGAAACGAATTATAATTCAGGGAAAAAGTTATAATCTAGTTGATTTAATTTGTGATATGGTGACGAATCGTAAAGGACATTTATCATTTGAAAATAATCTATACAACTTTCTAAATGCATCAAACTTTCCCAAAAGTCTTATTGGCAATAAGCAAATTCTAAAGAAACTGAAAGAATATAGTCCTCCAACAATGCCAACACCAACACCATTTAAAAAAGAAGAAGATTCAATATTGGAAAATACTAGCAGCAGCAGCAGTAATGATTTTATAACACCTGTGGCTGCTATTCAAAAGCGAAGACGGATTGATTCACCCTCCAGTGTGCAAAAGGGGAGTGGACATTACAATACGTGTTTGCGTTCAAAATGGTTGAAGTTCTGAAACATTTCTATGAAAATATTGGTGAAGCGGGAAGTTTAAGTTCCCCCAAAACGCTTTCTAAAGTTGCTTCTGACATAGACAGCGGCAGCACATTAAAAAAAAGCAAAAGAGTATCTACAGAATGGACCCAGTTACACACTGCATCGGAATCGCAGACTTCGTGGCAAACAATATCGAAAAACTAAAGCCTTTTTCCCTCTGCATATAATGCAAACTGATCTTTTAACTTTAGACGCAATTTAACGACGTCACAATGCACCCTACAAATATATTCTAGTGGCAATTAGTATATTTAGTCGCTATGCCTATGCCACCCCATTACGGTCAAAGAGAGGTGTTAAAGTTGCTCAGGCTTTAGAAAGTATTCTTGAACAGGATTGCTATAGAAAAATTCAATCGGATCGGGGTAGTGAATTTGTTAATCCCCATGTGCAAAAGGTTCTATTGAAATATAATACAACATTCTATCATAGTCATAGTTCTAAAAAGGCTGCATTGGCTGAACGATTGATAAGAACAATTCGTGTATTAATTTCAAGATATTATACGCAAAAAAATACATCTGCTTTTATTCATGATTTAGATAGAATCATGCGGATATATAACCATCGACGCCATCAATCTCTGTCAAACTCAAGCCCTCGGGAAGTTCATTGCAGTGAAAATACATTTGATGCTTTTCTAAAGCAATATTCCAATAGTGAAAATGAAAAAAAAATGTGAAGAAGAAGAAATTCAATGTTGGTGATACTGTTCAAATTAATAGAACCACCAATATTTTTGAAAAGGGGAATTATTTATGGAACTTTTTAAAGTTTACAAAATCCTGGACACCGAACCCACGACATATCGACTGCGAGACACTAAAGAGGATGAGATTCTCGGCGGTTTTTATGAATATGAATTGCAACAAGTTAGAAACACTAGCGAAATTTATCAAATTGAAAAGATATTAAAGAGTCGTACTCGTAAGGGCCAGAGACAGTTGCTTGTTCACTGGCTAGGATACAACTCAGTGCTGAAGATATTAACAATGCCCAATGATTTCTATTCAACTTTCATGTCCAATGTTTCTGATCCTTTCTACAATGACTTGAATAGAACAAGTGATTTTTGGACGAAACTCTCCCTCACCATCAAATTCGACGACAATGGAAAGTATGAAGTGGCTCTTGTCGACTGTATTCTCAAAAATACCTACGACATCCTGAGAAAAGATCGTAAATATGAAATAAAAATTAGACCCTATGATTGGCCGCCACCACCCTCAGGTGATCAAGAACAAATTCGAAAGATCAATTGGATGGATTATCCATATATTGAATTACCCTACGAGGAACTCACCTGTATGAATGATTTATGTCGTTCTATTAATAAAAGAATTTTCGCTCGTAAAAAAGGAGCTTTTCATTTCAACTATTCAAAGGAGGAGGGCAAGATCTACATTAGTTCACCTATTGCCAATGAAAAGGTTATTCTCAATGATAATCTAAAGGATGTTCTTGGCTTTAAGCTCAATATAATCAACGGTAAAAGTGCCGGAAACACTTATTTCATTTTTGCTGATTACCCGCCTGCCTTCTCCACCGACACATGTATATTTCTGTACGCTTCATTTGTGGAAACATCCCGGCTTGGTAATTCAAATGTTCCCTACGAGTTCTTGAACGAAAAACCAATCAAGAACATATTCACCACTACAATATAAAGCATCTTCAGTATATTCTCGTAAACACTTCCTATTTGGAACTCTGTCAGTTAACACTAAGAACTGAATTAGGTGATCCCATAGCAATTTCAAAGGGTTTGGCTGTGATCACATGTCATTTTCATCCCATCGTTCAACAACAAGATGTCAAATAATGGAAATTGGTATTCATTTGTCCTGATATTGACTGCTATGTTAATACTCTTGGCCCAAGACAACGGGGCAATAGAATGGACAATTACAAAGGGCGTAAAACAATTTATGGCTATGGTCCTGGCAGTTGGTTTGCTAAGCTGTTTCGTTCTTCACTACATCTGGCTAGAAAAAATCTTGTACCGGCTGCAACAGATTTTGCATCCTCTACACTATACGATTGGGGCTCTGGCAAGGATTTTAAAAAAAGTGCTACGGAAAATCTTAGGTCCAGTGCGCGAACCCTTGGCGAGAGATTAAAACAAAATGGAAAAGGTTTAAAAAGGTCGAGAAACAATGCATCACTCATCAGTCTCTACTCAGGTCAGAAACGAAAGACATCACTCCTGTCAAAGAAAAGAAGGAAAAAGCCGACACGTACTGTAAACAGTAGTAGAAGAAGAAGAAGCCTCAGGAAGAGAATTGTTAGATCGAAACTAGATATCTTTTCCTAAGATGTCCTACCTACCGCATAAGGATTCTCAACCTTCAATCACCGCCTCATTGAATCTATTCAATGCTGAAAATGTTGATGTGAGTGTCAAGCATGGATACTATGAACAATTTTATCCTCAACAACCCCTCTCTGATAATATCCACTTTCAAATTTATTCCAATGAAGACTACTTTATGGACATGTCTTCGCCATTTATAGATTTACAAATGAAAGTCCGGAAATCCGATAATACATTGCCAATTCTTGCCGATGGAATATCCTATGAAAATTGTATATTACATAATTTATTTCGTCAAATCAGTGTCTACATCAATGGCACGCTAGTGAGCACAAGCAACAATCTCTCAAATTATGCAAGCTATATGCAATTCATGCTAATGACACCCAAGTAATACAAGGAATTGAGAGGTACCTCCAATGGATATGAATATATAACTAATACTGATAGTACAGATGCACTTAAAAATGCTACAACTAGTGAATTACATCTAGTTGGAAAAATATATCATAAAATATTTAATATACCCCAATGGCTACCACCCAATATTAAAGTGGATATAAAATTAACGCTTGCACCATCCAATTTCATATTGAGAAAAGAACTTGCTGCCAATCCTGATGTGACTCTCTCCCTCACCTCGGCAATACTTTATGTACGCAAACAACAAGTTATGAGTTCTGTTGCTTTGGCAGTGGCAAAACTGAGAGTCAGTGGAAATAATATTAAACTACTTGTTCCTCATACAATCACCAATCAACGTCATATTGCCATGGGGTCACGCACCTTCACCGACTCATCCTTTATCAATGGCGAAATTCCGTCAAAACTCGCTTTGGCATTTGTAAAAAGCACTAGTGCAATAGGATCGTGGACTGGATTCGAAATGTTTGGACTTTCATCTCTTGTCTGCAAAGTAAACGGCATACCACTCTACAATCTATCTTTTGATAAATCCTATAGAACATTGTATGAGTTGACCATGCAAACCCTAGATCATGATTCGCAACTATTTGAAAATGGTATAACCGAAGAAATGTTTGCTAAAACACATAGTATCATTGTACTAGATTTGTCTGGCACGCAGGATATGAGTATAGTACGTACAGGGAGTGTGCGTTTAGAGTTTACATTTGCCAACCCATTGGCTGAGAGTATTGCACTAATCTCACTAAATCAATTGAAACCTATTGGGAAATCACTCCCGAAGGCGGTGTTCTACTAGACTTGGCACCATGAACACCAGTCAAATAATCAATGTATTTAATATGGATCCCCACATGTCCCAATACAAATCCTATTGTCTACCCTCGGACTTTCTTGGAAAAATTCAAAGTGACAACAATAGCTTAATTATTGTTAATAGCAGTCCGTCGACTCTGCTGACGGGTCATTGGCTGTGCATCTTTCAAACAATGAAGACGATTGACTTTTTTTATCCTCTTGGTCTACCCTATACATTCTACACACCCCACATCAGCAACTATATTGAGCGCAGTGGGAAAACTATTATTCAAAATCGGAAGAGAGTGCAGGACCTGACGACTAAAAGCTTTGGTTTCCATGCACTACTATATTTTGTGTTCCGATGTCGCGGCTATACTTACAAGCAGTTTCTCAACATTTATGTAGACAATCCACGCCTGAACGACTTTCTAGTGGAAAATATCCTCTCAGACCTGTATAATATAAATTTCAGTGCCCTAAGAGTAAAGTGCTTAAAAAATGTTTGTGAATTTGTTTATTAATAAAATGTATATATGCAACAATGTCTTTAAATTTTCACTGTAGATTTCTTCATCGGTGTATAGGCAACTGTCGTGAACCACTAGTGCTGGTAAATCATTTGGATTCACTGTATATTGATATTGATTGACTATAAAGTCAGGGTCACATTTTCTACAGTATAATGTAACTTCACTCTTGTCATATCTCTTTGTATAGTCAATGATACTATTTGCATTCATATTATGAAATTCACGAGTTTTAATCTGTCTATTTGAAGCAATATCACATACAGTGTTTTCAAATGGTGAATCACATTCGGTAACTGCCAAATAAAAATCACTTGGTTTATAGTCATAAAAGGCAGTGTCGTCACAACGATGACGCAGAAACCAAATTGTCTTGTTACCCCAACAGTTGAATCGTAGACCAGATTCTTCCTCACAGAATAATTTAAATCCACGACGATACCAATCTCGTAGAAATAAACTAAAATCACGTTTGGGATTCTTTCCAATCATAGCGGGGTAAGTATTCTCCCACTGATCACATTTGTCATAGTGACAATTGGAGCACAGATTTCCTCTAGGGTGAGAGTCACAAATCTCTTCAAGGCATGAATTACATCCTTTAATTTGTACTGCATAGCCTCTATGTAATTTACAAGGATTACAAAATTTACACTTTTCACTATAGTCATCAATAATTGTACAATTCTCCCATTGAGTCCAACTGCCAAGAGTGTACATGCATAGTGGACATGTATAGAACATTTTTCGGTTTCCGATGTCGATCTCTCACAGCTAAAACGAAACTGATCGTCCTCGCTCGATAAATTCAGGGTGGAGAAATGGGAGAGGGGTAATTCTGTGACGTCACCTCTTTCGAATGTGACGTCAAGTTCGAAAGAGGTGACGTCTCTTCTGTGACGTCACCTCTTTCGAATGGTGTGGGAGCCATCTACATTGAATCTATGGCAATGTTTTCAAAAGTATATCCACGATATTATTCTGCTTTGTTCCAATTAATATATCAATAAATTGAGTATAAGCATTTGAGTCACATCGACAAAGCTTCATACAATTGTCCAATGGGGGAAAATCAGTCCCCATTATATTGTCTAGTGTTCCCCAAGAGAATATCCTGCGTTGAAGAGATAACTCGAGAAAATCATCATCCAAAATCAAATGTTTTTCCATAAACACCAGATTCGATCTAATTCTCTCTTTCTCGAATTTATTTATTTTTCAATCCTTTCACTCTGACTGCTGACTCTAGAATGACCATGATTTGTTAGCCTAACATTCTAACAACAAAAAGAAAGGGAACATTTTCGAATTCGAAACAATTTTATTGAATAATTACAACAATAATACTAAGCATGTACAATTAGCGATACAGTTTATTGTCTTTGATGTGTTTCAGTAATGCACTTAAAGCACATTGAAGTCTATTCACATGCGCTATATCAACTTTTGCAGCGAAGCATAATTGATCCTCCATTTTAAATTTGCTCAAGGATATCACACATCTTGCATATACTTCATCCCATTCTAGACAAAGCTGTGATCCTCTCGGGATTTCCACCGCAATGTTTGGTGCTCTTGTATTATTCCCATCAACTCCACTATCAACTTCTAATAGGGTAAACATTCCACTCATCATCAGCACAAATATATCCAAATGAGTAAAGTTAAACTGTTCTCACTCCTTTGAATTCTATTCACAGACTAATAAAAACTATAGCAAAAATCCTTTCCTTATATTCTCTGCAATCCTCTCCCGCTAATATGTAACCAACTCCCTGATTGGTTTAGAAGGAGACACGTGATCCTGTTTCCCGTTATCGGATCAATACATTCCCCACCGATTATGTAAATCAATTTCTCAGAAATTCACTTGTCCTAGTCGGTTACACAATCAATTTCACGGAAATCCACTTCCCCCTTGGTTATGCAATCAATTTCTTGGAAATCTAGTTCCTAGTCGATTACACAATCAACTTCTCAGAAATCCTCTCTCCTTCGTTGATCAATACATCTCTCCCCCGTTAATGCGCATGTGCAAACTTCACTCCGGAGACAATACACTTGGAAACAACAAATAAATCGACCTTGAAAAAGGGGTCATTGACCTGTTAGTGGATCGACAATCCTTGAATAAATTTTGTCCCGTCAGCGTTAGACTCAATTGTAGATGGCAGCACAGGTGTACTCGTGGGAGCTCATGATAGGTTACTGCTAAAAGGGCACTAGAACTTTTAATTTCCGTTCGAATGAGCCCTCTTGCGATATTCTAGGACTACTAGACCGATACGATCACCCCTGAGAAAAAAAAATAAAATAAATAAACACGCATCGGTGATCTTTCTTCTGGCAAAAAATGCAAAATTCCACTTTTTTGCAGACAGGAGCTTGAAACTTCTATAGTAGGGTTCTCTGATACGCTCAACCTGATGGTGTGATTTTCATTAGAGTTCTATGACTTTTAGGGGTTGTTTCCCCCTTTTTTCGAAAAAAAGGCAAATTTTCTCAGGCACGTAGCTTTTGATGGGTAAAACTAATCTTGATGAAACATATATATTTGAAACCAGCATAAAAATTTGATTCTTCTGATGTATCAATTGGTATCAAAATTCCGTTTTATAGAGTTTCGGTTACTATTGAGCCGGGTCGATCCTTATTCCAATTAAATAAAAAAACAAGTTTTTATTAACTGAAAGTAAGGAGCGACATTAAAACTTAAAACGAACAGAAATTATTCCGTATATGAAAGGGGCTGTCAAACTTTAGCTTAAAGAGTGAGGCGTTGCGGAGGGGACAGCCCCTTTCATATACGGAATAATTTCTGTTCGTTTTAAGTTTCAATGTCGCTCCTTACTTTCAGTTTAAAAAAAACTTGTTTTTTCTATTTAATTTTTGAACGTTTTTGAATAAATGCAGGTTTTAATCTTGGCTCACCGTACATGAATAATTAAAACAAAATTTTCATATTAATTTACTTTTATTTGGTTAATGGCTTTCTCGAAACTTGTTTAATTTTATTTACGAACGTTTTTATTAGTAATAAATATTTGTAACTTACGAATTAACTTACTTAACGAACCTCTATATTCATATATTTTTAATACGTACATTAGGGGGTTCGCCCCTAGTCAATACCTTGCTCTTTAAGTGAAAGTTCGAATATTTGTTCCAATTCTTTAAAAATGACCGCTTAATCACAAAGGCCGTTAAATAGAATAAATAGCTCTTATGAAAGTACTAAAAAATCTTTGGCTTTAAGAACGAGGTATTGACTAGGTGGTGAACCCAATCATATATGTAATATTTTCTGTTCGTTTAAAGTTTTGATGTTGCTGGTGTTGCAGTTGAAAAACTTGCTTTTTTACATTTAATTTCTGATCTTTTTTTAAATAATGCTGGGAAGTCCGGCGTCCCCTTCATAGCAATTTCCCTTCCCCCGTGAAAACTTCCTTCATGGAAAGATCCTCCCACATAACCCCCAACCTCCCCCCCCCCTTACTACCAGGAAAAATCTCCCCTGAAAACGTCTGTATATTTCCCAATAACCAATACTATATGTTAACATTGGGTAAAGCTCATAACTTTCAGCCCTCCCCCCGGGAACTTCGGGAGATTAAGTCATTTTAAAAGACATACTTATAATATTTTTGAACTTGCTGAACAAAATGGCTATCTCAAAATTTTGATCAGGTGACTTTGGGAAAAGAATGAGCGTGGGAGGGGGCCTAGTTGCCCTCCATTTTTTGGTCACTTAAAAAGAGCGCTAGAACTTTTAATTTCCATTCCAATGAGCCCTCTCACGATATTCTAGGACCACTGGGTCGCTACGGTCACCCCTGGGAAAAAAAAGAAAACAAATAAACACGCACCCGTGATCTTTCTTCTGGCAGAAAATGCAAAATTCCACAGTTTGAAGATAGGAGCTTAAAACCTCTACAGTGGGGTTCTCTTATACGTGGAATATGAAGGTGGTATTTTTATTAAGGTTCTATTATAACTTTTAGGGGGTCTTTCCCCCTTTTTTCGAAAATCAGCCAAATTTTCTCAGGCGCCTAACTTTGATGGATATGATTAAACTTGATGAAACTTATATATTTGAAATCAGAATTAAAATATGGTTCGTTTGATGTATCTATTTGTATTAAAATACCGTTTTCTAGAGTTTCGGTTACCATTGAGCCGGGTCGCTCCTTACTTACTGTTCTTTACCGCGAACTGTTTGAAAATGACCCTTTTTCCAATCTAATAGGACCATCGCTTCGAATTCATTATCCTTGAAAAAAAACACCCATCCCTGAATTTTTTTGGGGGGAAAAAATTACAAAATTTCGATTTTAATAGATAGGTCTTCTAAACCCCTACAATATGGAAACCCTTACTATTTTTTGATGAATTGATTTTTGTCAAAATTGATTTTCTTTCAAGTTTCAGTTACTATTGGCCGAAGTCGCTCCAAGTCATTCATTATCATGAATTGTTTGATAGTAATTTGTCAATAAACTTTTCGAATGCATAAAATTCAAAAATCAGGGGATAAAACTTTTTTCACTTTCTATTTTGATTTAATAGGTAATATAAAGACAATTTGAGGGGGAGGGCTAATAGAAAATTTGTAAGATTCGGAGGAAAAACCTAACTGTTGCTATTAAAAAAAAAAAGACAACTGATCAGGATGTAAACAAAAACAGAATCGACTACGTATTCTTAATGAAATCTTCGATGCAATCCATAAGCACTCACGACTGATAATTATTATCGGGAATTTTAACATAAACGTGACGGATTTAAGATCTTCAACTTCCTTTGATTCTCTTTCGCCTGTGCCTGCTGCAAGTACTTTACAAGTACTTTACTGCAAGTACTGTGCCTGCTGCAAGTACTTTACCCTCTGTATGTATTCCATCTCATATAACAAAGAGTACAGCATCATTGCTTGAAAATATTTTCTATACGGCTACTCTGGTCCAATACTATGTCTCAGTAAGCTGTCCTGGCGAAATGGTTGACACCCAGGGTTGCGAATCCTTTGACCGAAGGGCACGGGTTCGATTCCTGGTGTGGCCGGCTATTTGGCTTTGAACGGGGGTCAATTGTGTGACTCTGTAAGCTCAGACAGAGTCAACCAAGCTCTAAATGGGTACCTGGAGAAATCTGGGGAAGGTAAGCAGGAAGGATTTGTAAAAGCACAAGATGGCTGGCCCCCAACCGTTCATTGCACTTCCTTGCTGAAGGGCCATGAAATGGAGATCAGCACCGCTGGTTTGTACCTTGAGAGTCTACTACCACCATGTTAAAGTTGAAGTGGAATTCACTCTTCTTAGGTCAAAATCGGTAAAAAAATTTAGGGTAAGAGAATCTGATTTTGTCCCTTTATAAATAAATATTATGAGCCTTTTCTTGATGTTTTTTCAGCTTCGATTCCTGTTTGTTGATCTAGTCATAGCAGTTTACCCCCCCCCCCCCCAATAATTTGAAAAAAAAATGATTTATTATCTTTAAAAACCATTGCTCATTTAAAGCTAAGCTTCAACTTCGTTCTTTGCGTTGACCATACATTTTTTGTTTCAATTAATCCATGCCAGTTTTTAATATAAAAACGCGAAAAACAGGGATTCTTTACAATTCCTAGCATGTTCTACATTAATATTTATGCAAATGCACCGCCTTCAATACCTTATCATCAAGTAAATAGGTCAGCCTATTTGATGGCAAGATTGTAAAAATATATTCTACTTCCTGCTTCGCCACGCTTGCTTTGTTTTGCTAAGTTTGCCACGTTCATTTTTTTCCTCATAGTTAGGGGCCTTTTATTTCCTAAAATCTATCAGTTCAGGATTAGATTTTCTTGTTTTAAAACTTTCAAAAACAGATATGAATACATCCTCTTCATCTGCAAATATGACAGAAATGGAATAATTGAAAAACAAGAAATCACTGGAAAAAATAATTTTTTTTTTCATTGTAAAGTATGAAAAGCAAATCATCAAAAAAGAAAATAAGACCTAGTGCTTTTTATAATAGTATTTGTATTGTAACTAGATAGGTCAAATTGGAAGTAGTTCGGACAAAGAAGTTAGTTGGGGGATCATCTCCAGGAATTATTTAATTGTTCTAATTTTCTATGTACAATATTTAAGTCAAGACTCGGATGTGTTTGAATTATTCCTACTCCCGTTTTCAAGGACCATTGATTCGATACGACCACCCTTGGTGGGGGGGGGGGAAGGTAACTGACAAAAACAACAGATCGAGACGCTTCTGTGATTCTTTTTTTTTCAAAAAATAAATCAACATTTTGCAGACGTGAACTTGAAATCTCTACAGTGATGTCCTCTGATATGCTTAATCCGAAGGCTGGGTTTTTCAACAAGATTACCAGACAAGTTTTCCCAGGTTCCTAACTTTTGATGGGTAGCTTTAAACTTGATGATTTCTTTTCAATTTGAAATCAAAATAGAAATACAATCCTTTTGATGTATTCATTGTTATCAAAATTCTCTTTTTTAGCGTTTCGGTTGCTACTAGCCCATTTCACTCCTTACTTACAGTGCTTAACCATTAACTGTTTGATTATTTGCTTTATAACAGAGACTGGCGGCGATCCAAACTAATCTGATGCAAAAGGGATTAGAACTTTATCCGAAGAGCTTTCTAGAACTCTTTCAAAAAATTCCATTCTTTGTTTACATTGGATGATAAACCATTCTAACAAAAAAAGGCAATTTTGTGAAAAAGTTCATGAAAAT
This sequence comes from Artemia sinica, assembly GCA_027921565.1. Lineage (NCBI taxonomy): Eukaryota > Metazoa > Arthropoda > Branchiopoda > Anostraca > Artemiidae > Artemia > Artemia sinica. Next base: position 47,156,865 of record CM051274.1, on the reverse strand, counting down.
TCCTGTAATTTGAAGAGTTATCTTTTTCTAAACTAATTTGAGAAATTAGAAATTAGTTTTAATTTTAGAAATTACTCTAATTTTAGGAATTAGCTTAGAAAAACTATATTATTATAAAATAAATTCTAGACAAAATAAGTTTTACAAAGAAACGGAAAGAGCTAAACTAAACTAAAAAAAGAGCAGGAAGAACGTCAAATAATTTTCCAAGCGTGGAAATACAACAAATCACCATCAATAAAGAAAATGAAACCCAAAAAAGAACAAACATTACAACAAATCTCGAGTCAAACTCTGATGGACCAGAAACTACGATGAGCAGGGCAGACGACCCCCATGCCTTCTAAAGTCCAGAACTTAGTTTGCACTTTACTAAAAACAATCTTTATTTCAAGCTGAATGTATGTATTTCTGATAATACCGAAAAAAAACACCATCATATACAAGATTAATGAAAAAATGAATCATACACAAGATTAATGAAAAAATGAAAATAAAACAAATGAATGTGAATTGACAGTTTAACACAAACACACACACACATACGCAAACACAGACACATTCACTCATATATATATATTTAATAAGTGTGAGATGAAATATTTAAAAGGTGGTTTGTTTTCAGTAAGTGCAAATTATTTTCTGGTCTTTTGAAGGCATGGTTGCTTCATACGTACTGATCTTAGTTGCTGCTCGTTTTCAGTTTGACTCGGTTATTTATTGTAATTTCTGTTGTTTTTTTTTCCGTTGATTTATTTATTGTGATTAGTGGTAGTTTTAAGCTTAGAAAATTAGTTGACCTTGTTTCTGCTCATTTTTGCTTAAATATAGCTTTTTACTTTTTTTGAAAAACTTCTTTTGTGGAAATTTTTTTTTTATTAATTTCTGTTCATTTTGATGGGAATAGTCTTTTTCATTCGTAAAAAACAAGAATGCGACTATTTTCCTAAAAAAGTCAATATTTCGGCTAACTATTTATATGTTGTTAATTTTTTTTCGACAATTTTCAATAATATACGTCCTTTTGAATATCGGGACACACATATCTTCCTCTGATTTAGTTTTGCATGACCTCATGTTCCCCAGAAAAATAAACTTAATGTATGGTATCTAAACATGATATATATGCTATTTTGACAACATGGATGAACTTAAACAAATGTGAGTTAGTTCAATTATAAAAGCAGAGGAAGCAAAAGCAGTAGCCCCGAAAATTTTCAACTTTATACCCTCGGTTGTTTTTTAGATATTGATAAGACGTCTTAATGACAACTAACATACACATAGAACCTTTCGATTTGGTCCAAAAGAAACATAAACTTTCTGTAACACTTTTATATTTTATACCCTATTTTACTCCCATAGTATCCCGCCTGGATATATTGACAACCTGGATGCACTTAAGCTACTTAGCTTGGTACTAGTATTTGATATTTTTCTTTCTCATATTCCCCCTTTGAGTCAACATAGAAGGAAAAAAGTGAGTTTCACGTAAGTAAATTAGAAATTATTTGAAAAAAAAGTTGTTAAAGTATATGAGTAGTGGGTGTTTTCAGTTCCTGGAGGTGCAGTATTTCTTCAGTTACCGGTACCGGCACTTTTTTTAAAGCTACTGGATATTTGGCGAAATTTCTTCAAGGCATTTTCCAAGATGCAGGGGCTATTGTTTACATTTTACGCATAGATGATTGTTACGTCATAGTTTCGCAGATGTTATTGTTTACTTATGCAAATTTAAGTGTCTAAAAACCTACGGGCCAGGTAGGAAAAACCCCTTAGGGCATTCCCCCGGACAATAGTTTATTGTTTAATTATGCAAACTTAAAGGAGGATGACTTAGGGCTCGACAAGTTTAAATGTATAAAAACATATAGGCCAGGTAGGAAAACCCTAAGGGCCTCCTCCAAGATGGATGCACTATTGTTTACATTTTATTCAGAGGTGGTTGTTACGTCATACTTTAGCAGATGTTACTGTTTACTTGTGGAAATTCAAACGACCTTGTCAATGACGTAGTTTTGTGTGTCGACGACATTTGTTTTGGTAGGGCTTACGCAAGAGTTTGCTTTGATTCCAAAAATCCTCAGGGATATAAACATTGGATGCTTCCCGCTACATTCTTTAGGCAAGAATGTGTTGATCCACTTACCGCGTAGTGGACCGGGTAGTTCCTTTGTTTCTTCAAGGTCTAAAACGTGCATACAAGTGAGGAGAGTACAGCTTTCAAGATGAGTAGTGAGAGAAGAAATTATAAAAAGGATATGATTCGAGTATACCTCCAGGTAAGGATTTAATTTATAAGCACATTAAGAGATGAGGCACCCCCTCCCCTCCCCCCAAAAAAATAAAAGTGAGTATACTAAAATTGAAGCCGATAGGATATTGTATATGAGAATAACAGCTAAAACCTCTTCCTCCCATTTCAATGTATGGTTTTATGGGGAATAAGATAATCCAATTTAAACATGTAAACACATTTTAGCTTAAACATTACATTGCAATGTCAGATGTCAGAGAAATCCGGCAAATGAATCGCGAGGTTTTTTGGTTAAACATTAATTATCGTGAGTAGCGCGAAATGTCAAAACCTTCTAACTGAGGAAAGGGGTTGCTTTCATATTTCCCGTAGTAAAACGAGGGTTTTTCGCCAAATACTATTCAGCTTTTATGGATTTTCAAGAATTTAAATGACACGATAATGAAAAAAGGTTTGTTATATGTACGTTAAATGACTGGGGTTGTGACTGTTTTTTTAAACAGTAAATACAGATAGTTAAACAAGTGTCTTTTTGAATATAAACACGATTAGAAATATTGTGCAAGGCCCCCTAGGATAGCCCATCCTCTTAAAGTTTAAATCACTTTTAGAGCAAAGAAGTTACACAACATGAGACGGAAGGGACCAATGGGGATGGGTTAGTCGAATAAAATTCAAGGGGGACACTCAGTCATGATTCATTCCCCGAACGAGTAACACCTTAGGCGCTCCGTGCCTGCGGTAGTTTTGGCTGAAGAGTGAAATAGCTTGTGAGATTAATGTTTTGAATTGATGAAAGAAAATTTTTTTGTGTGTGATTATTGCTTTGAACTGAAGAATTGCATGGAGTAAAAGAGGATTGGATTTGAGTCATTATAAACAGAGCCTTTGATTACCGACGTTGGAAAAGGTGTTTGCCGTGCCAAACGGCTAAAAGCACTGCACGCTAGCAACATCGTGGATAAACAATCGTTGCCGGCTGAGGTAAGACTATTTGTCCATTTTTTTTAATTGCTGCTTATTCATGGGACGAAATAAAAGAAACCGTAAAGAAGTCTCATTCGAAGAGGATCAAAATGATTATTCGTCATCTTCACCTAAGGAGGGAGAAACTTTGTCAATTTCGACGCTGGCTCGGAGCTTTTCTGAAATTCTAACTATAGTGAAAGACAATGGAAAAAAGCTTGACGGTATCACGGACCAGTTCAAATCTCTGGAAACCCGGGTCAAATCGCTTGAGGAAGCGCTATCTGGCCAATCGCAGCAATTTTCGACGATCCAGACCCATGTGGCGGCTACTGAGAATGAAATAATAAATGTAAAATCACAGATTAGTGTTGTTACAGCTGAGTCAGTGTTTCTCCGTGAAGAAAATAATCAGTTGAAAAATCGGTTAATGCATTGCGAGTATAGAATGAATGAGAAAAATATAGTGGTTTGGAATGTATCTTGCGATAATAAAGAGGAAGCTAAAGCGATTTTCAAAACTGTTTGTGAAGAAGGACTAGGTGTAAACGAAACCCCAGAATTTGCTGTTACAGAAGTAAAAAAAGAGCGTAGATATTTTAAAGTTACTGTTCGGTCTAAAGAAGAAAAAATAACGATTCTGAAATAGAGTAAGAAACTTAAAGGAAAGACTGTTTACGGTCATAAAGATATTTATCTTAGTGATGATGCTCCGACGGCAGTGAGAGATATTAGAAAACGGCTGATTGAAAAAAGATCAAAGCTTGCTGATTGTGGTATTCAAGCATGGGTAACAAAATCGGTTCCACCTCTCCTTTGTTTTGATCGGCCAAATGGCCTGCGTGTTTCTTTCTCCGTGAATGACGTGATTCCTGAATTGTCAGTGCCGATAAATCCTCGAGGTGGGCCTATGCAATGCTAGGCGGGTTGTCATATTTATATTTATATTAATTATTTTAGTTTAATATGGTTTTGAGTTATTATTTTGTTGTGCTTTTACTTCTTTGTTTTTTTTTTGTGATAGCATATTGGTATGAAGTAATGTTGTCTCGTGTTTTTTTATCTTCTTTTTTTAAAAAAAGATGTTGTGGATGGAATAATGTAAAAAAAAACAAAATGAGGAAAAGTATTAATGGTGTATAATGTATAGCGCGGTGCGGAGCGTACCGGGTTGTGATTGGAGTTCTTATGGATTGGTCTTGGCTTTCAGTGATACTAGGCCTGGAAACAGTAGTAGTGTTTTTTGGTTTTGATGAAGATATTTATGTTTCTAAATTAAAAGTTGCGCAGATTAGTCGTACTGAGGGAAAACGACTTGGAATGGAGATTACTTTTTTTTTGTTTTGTTTTTTTAATTGTTATTTTTTATTATGGTTTGCTGGTCTTTTGGGGCATGGTGTGGTTTCTCTTAACGTGGGGTTAATATTTGATAATGGATAGAGATAATCGTGAAATTCCATCATCAAGGTTAAAAGAATTTGAGCGGAATTCTCTTTCATTTCAGTCAATTTTTCAAACTATTGTAGCTGGTGATGATGAAGATACTTCTAGTAATTTTGATATCCCAAAAAATCAATATATATTTATGAATGAGCTGGTAAGAAAAAATGTAAATACAAGTAGGATGTCGTTTTGGAATTGCCGGGGTTGGAGGACTGCGCAGGATGTGATTGAAACTTTTTTGTCGGATTCAGATACAGATATATTAGGCCTATGTGAAACTTTTTTAGATGATTTTTCAATTGAAAATATACATGTAAAAGATTACCAATTTTTTCACATCGGTCGGAAAAGACAAAAACAAGGGGGTCTAGGTGTTTTGATTAAAAATTGCATACCAGCACGTATAAGGATTGATTTTTTGCCAATGAATATTGAAATGATTTTTGAATCTTGTGTAGTTGAATGCTCTTTTCCAAATAATCGGAAGCTTTTAATTGCAGTTATTTACCGTACTCCGTCATCCAGCCAGATAGAATTTAAAAATAATTTTGAAAGTATGTTGGATAAATTAGCTAGTCTTAATACTCCTTATTTAGTTATGGGTGATTTTAATATTGATTTAATGAAACTCCTATCTGCAGATCAGAATAGAATAGATAGAAATATTTTGCAGTTTTTGGAGGGCCCACTATCTTATGGACTAAACCCCGTATGTTTTGTGCCCTCTAGAATAGCTGATACATCATTTTCACTTATTGATAATATTTTTTCACCTTATAGTGCTGTTAATACATTTATTATTCCTGATGATTCATCTGACCACTGTATAATTATGTCTGATTCTCTTATAAATTTTTCGCATAATAAAAAAAATCAAACCAAGCGTAGAGATTTTTCACATAAAAATGTGTTAAGGTTAAAAGAAGGGCTTGGTGATGTTGATTGGAGTCCTGTAATTGATGAGAAGGATCCGAACCAATCATTAGATAAATTTTATTATATTATGAATGAAAAGCTTGATCTTTTTTGCCCATATAAAAGCCGAGAGGAAAGAAACTTACCCCAAAAAAACCTTGGATAAATGAATCACTTTTGAGATCTATTAATGAGAAAAATCGTTTATATAAAATTAGAATAAAATAGCCCACGGAAATAAATATAACGCGTTTTAAAAATTATAAGAATATGCTGGTAAGGATCCTTAGAGTAAGTGAAAGACTTTATTATGAAAATTCTTTTCGAAATTCAGATTCCCCTAGAAAAACTTGGAGTTTGATTAAAGATAAAATTGGAAGAAATAAAAAGTTGTTACACCCTGAAGTGTTATTTGGTATTAATGGTAAAGAATTTAGAGGACCACAAGCTGTTGCTAAGAAGTTTAGTGAATATTTTGCTAGTATTGGATCATCTGTTGTTTCAGGAGAAGTTGACCTTTCTTCCCCAAGGTCGCATAAAAAATATCTACCGCCCACTGAAGATACGAGCATATTTATGGCCCCGGTTACTTTTGCAGAATTTCAAAAGGTCATTAAGAATTTAAAAAATGGTAATTCATTGGGATATGATGAACTTTCAACTAATTTGCTAAAAAATATTGCAGGTGAAATTTTTGAACCATTGCTTCAAATTTTAAATTTATGTATTTTCTCAGGTACATTTCCTAAAAGATGGAAAATTGCACGTGTAATACCATTGCATAAAAAAGGAGATAAATCTGATACAAATAATTATCGTCCTATTGCAATTTTATCACCATTGTCTAAAGTATTGGAAAAAATTTTAAAAGGAAGGATTACTAATTATCTAGATAAAATAAATTTTTTTTACCAAACATCAGTTTGGATTTAGGGCAGGCCATTCGACGGAACAAGCAGTTGCAGCTCTTGTATTAGAAATAAATGACTGCTTAGATAGTAATTATCATGTATCTACTGTTTTTTATGATGTTAAAAAAGCATTTGACACTTTAAACCATGAAATTCTTTTTGATAAAATGGAAAATTCCGGTATAAGAGGGAAAGGACTAGAAATAATAAGATCATACCTTTATGGACGTAAAATCGTGGTAGATGTTGATGGACATTTGTCTAGTTTAAATGATCTTGAAGATATTGGTGTCCCACAAGGATCGGTATTAGGTCCGCTTTTATTTTTGATGTATATTAATGATCTCCCACGATGTTTGAAGGGAAATAATGGTCTTGCAATTTTATTTGCAGATGACACAGCTGTTTCTGTTAAAGCGAAGGATTCATCTACATTGATTCAAAATCTGTTTAACACTGTTAGTTCAGTTAATCGATGGTTTGTATCTAATTATTTAGTACCGAATTTTAAGAAGACTGAATTTATGGTTTTTGGTCAGTCAAAACGTGCTACTAAAAAAATTTCATGTCAGGAGCTTCAAGTTGGTGAGCATAAAATACGTAGAGTTCAATCATATCGTTATTTAGGAGTTTTTATTGATCCCCTTTTGTCATTTCAAACTCACATTGATCATTTAAGGGTGAAACTTTCGCAAAATATTGGGTCTATGTATCGTTTGCAACATGTTTTTCCATTTTCAATTTTAAAAATAATTTATCATTCTTTGATTGCTCCTTCTTTAAATTATTGCACAATTATTTATTTAAATACTTTTTGGACGCATATAAAACCCCTACAGATCCTTCAAAATAAAGCAGTGAGAATACTTGGAAATTTTTTACATCGTCCATCAAAACTTAGAGATGCATCGGAAACTGAAACATTATTTCTTTTCTTGAATTTATTAGATCTGAAACATATAAGAGAACTTAATATATCAATATGGCATTTTAAAATACAAGATCCTAGTAGTTATTTTTATGAAAAATCTCTGTTGATTCTGCCCCCTCCTTCGGCTCTTAGGTGTTCTGGAACATATCGAATTCCCTTTGTTAATTGTGAAAGATCTAGATTTTCAATTAGATACCAAATACCATTTATTTCAAATAAATATAGGCTGAAAGATAGAATTCAAATTGAGTCATTTCGGCAAATATCAGTTCCAAGGAAGAAAATATTAAAATTATGTATCGACCTGTGATGGTGGAATAGAAATTTTTTTATTATTATTATTATTTTTTTTGTTTATATTTGTTACCCATGTTGGGATAGCCTTCCATGCCCCACTTGTCCAGCGTTTGTTTTCTTTATGTTTGTTATGTTTTTTGTTTTTTTCTTTAACCAGGTTTTTTTTTCTTTCTCTCTTTTGTTATGATGAGGAAATGTTTTTTGTTTTGTTTTTTTTTTTTTTTTTTTTTTTTTTATTATTAATACCCAATTTACGAGCTTTGCTCTCTGTTGGGGGTATATGTTTTTTTGTTATGTTGATTTATTCAAATAAAATAAAATAAAACCACACAATACATATGACTTAATTCCGTATTTTATTCATTTTTTTGTTGGTATTATTTTCTCCGCTGCTCCTTTCTGGTCGTGTAACCTTACGAGGGAGACTATGCTGAAATTTCCTCATATTTTCTCTCTAGGCCTGTAGTGCCATACGTGGCTTTCGACAGATCATTCAAAATAGACTACCAAAACATGGTTTCAGATAATATCCGATTATATCTTTAAGTAATATTATAAAGTATTGTATATTTTTAGATCTGTAGCGGCATACTTGGCCAAACAATTCGATTATGTTATATTTTGTTTTTATTGTAGATACTACATAGATAGCTTTTAAGATGATAGGACTATATGCTGCTTAATATTTTGGCTTGAAATCGTCATCTTGTGGAATTATATTTGAATTTGAACTTTTATATTATATTGAACTTTTATATTATAACTTTTTTATTAATATAATTATATTATATTGAACTTTCTTATTGACTGTGGTGCATGAACATTGACTATTATCACTGGAAAGTGAACTATAATATGTTTGATAAAAACTTATGGAGTACTACATTACGACATATGAACGGACTGGGATTTTATGACCGAGTGATTACGCCATCTAATAAAAGTGGTAAAAAAGTGAGTACTAATCAGGAAGCAGTCAGAGAAATATGCATTTGTTCAGAGTTGAAGCGCTGTATCTAAATGGTAATATGCCTACAGATAAATTTTTAATCCAAAACTGAGACCCCAGAATTCCAATTTTGAATTTTGAAGAGATTAAATGCCCCAAATTTGAAGGGCCCAAAATTGATCGTGATAAGTGCATGCGACACAGTAAAAAGTAAATGAACACATCTTTATATTGGCCAATTAAAAAACTATGAAAGTAAGGGTACCCTTGCCGCCCAAAAAAAGATCAAAAACACAACGAAGCTCTTGGAAAAGGAGCTACACTATACTAGAAAGAGTTCACGAAGCGCGAAATAAAATGTCAATGAAAGTCAAGTCCTCCTAAAGGAATTCTTCACGTTCCTTAAGAAATGACAGAGAAGATTCGTGTAAAAGAAATAAATCATACAAAGTTTCACTATCGTTCAGGAAGAACCCCAATTTTTAATTTACGCCAAGTATCCTTATTCATGGCTCTTATAAGAATATTTGTTCCTTTACATACGCAATAAATCATTTTTTTCAAATTATGTCTTAGAGTTTCAATATAGCAGAGTTAAGACGTTAAAAAAAATACAAGTAATTTTTCTAATGGTCAGAGATGTAAGAGCGAGTATTTTTAGAAACATAAGCCATTACTACCGAGCTCACAGGGAAGATGTACTAAATTCTCAGATAAATGAACAGGTCTTATGACTCTTCCAAAGTCATAAACGAGCGAATGGAGTTTGTTTCAAAGAGTCACAGACATGTCAATTGGAATTGAAACAGACTTTTTCTAATGGTCAGAGAAATATGAACAGAAATTTTCAGAGACATAAGGCACTACTACCAGGGGTGATGTACTAGAGTCTGAAACAGGTAAATAGGGTTTTAACCAAAGTCTAAGAGATATGAACCGAATATTAATCTAAGATAACACACGCATAACATATTTTTTTAAATGTCGGTGATCCAAATGATCATCCGTAACTAGTCGTTTTCGATGACCAACTATACGTAGAAGAAGAAATCTAAAAGATGAAGGCAAAGACTTTTATTATACATACATTTTATTAACAAACAAATTTACAAACATTATTAAAACATTTTATTCTTAGAGCATTGAAACCAATACTATACAGGTAGGAAAGGATATTATCCACTATGAAGTCATTCAGTCAAGGATTGTTTACATAAATACTGAGAAATTTACTGTAGATATATCCATGACATCAAAAAATAAAATATAGGAGTATATGAAAACCCCAGCTTAGGTGCAGTGACTTGCAAATAGTAGCTGAATTTTTTTTTTTTTTGCAAGCTATTCATACAATACCTTAAACTTTTTATATATTTTCATGATAAAACGTAGCTGTGTCGACCTCAAATGGCTTGATGGTACAGTCAGCTGTTAGTAGTCATAGTAGTATTAGGAGATAATAGGGTTTTGAATGTTGCATATAAAATTCTCCAATAAGAGTTCCATTCTAAGCAAAATTTTCTTATAATGCTAGCTATCAAGCTTTAGTAGTAATGGTATTTTCTTGCTTTTGCAAGCGACTAATACAATATTAAAACATTTTCAGATATTTTCTTGATAAAACATAGCAGTTATGACCTCAGGTGGCATGATGGTGCAGTGAGTTGCTAGTAGTAATTGTATTTTTTTTTTTTTTTTTTGCAAGCTATTCATACAATACCTTAAACTTTTTATATATTTTCATGATAAAACGTAGCTGTGTCGACCTCAAATGGCTTGATGGTACAGTCAGCTGTTAGTAGCCATAGTAGTATTAGGAGATAATAGGGTTTTGAATGTTGCATATAAAATTCTCCAATAAAGTTCCATTCTAAGCAAAATTTTCTTATAATGCTAGCTATCAAGCTTTAGTAGTAATGGTATTTTCTTGCTTTTGCAAGCGACTAATACAATATTAAAACATTTTCAGATATTTTCTTGATAAAACATAGCAGTTATGACCTCAGGTGGCATGATGGTGCAGTGAGTTGCTAGTAGTAATTGTATTTTTTTTTTTTTTTGCAAGCCATTCATACAATACCTTAAACTTTTTATATATTTTCATGATAAAACGTAACTGTGTCGACCTCAAATGGCACAGTCAGCTGTTAGTACAGTCAGCTGTACAGTCAGCTGTTAGTAGTCATGGTACAGTCATGGTACAGTACAGTCATGGTACAGTCAATGGTACAGTCATGGTACAGTCATGGTGCAGATGGTACAGTCAGCTGTTAGTAGTCATAGTAGTATTAGGAGATAATAGGGTTTTGAATGTTGCATATAAAATTCTCCAATAAATTTCCATTCTAAGCAAAATTTTCTTATAATGCTAGCTATCAAGCTTTAGTAGTAATGGTATTTTCTTGCTTTTGCAAGCGACTAATACAATATTTAAACATTTTCAGATATTTTCTTGATAAAACATAGCAGTTATGACCTCAGGTGGCATGATGGTGCAGTGACTTGCTAGTAGTAATTGTATTTTTTTTTTTTTTTTGCAAGCCATTCATACAATACCTCAAACGCTTGAGATATTTTCATGATAAAACATAGTTTTACCGCCTTTTATTTAATCTCAAATTTATAGTACGGGACTTTTAGATCAAATTCAGCGGTAGCAACACATTTTAGGGCCAATGCAAAGACCATAGTAGTAAAAGTGATCCCAGTCCCAACTTTTCGACAAGAAATTAGAGTGCCTCCGTTCACAAATACAAAGAGTTCTTAACAACGCAATATTGGATAAAAAATCAACTCAAAGTAAAGAGAGACATTAAAACAAAAATAAACTATTTCCTACACAAGGAGGGGCTGCCCCTCCTAAGTTCCTTACTCTTTACGCTAAAGTTTGAGCTTTTTAAAACACTTGAAAAACTTCAGCGTAAAGAGTAAGAGATTGACAGTTGGCAGCCTCTAACTATTTTCTCCTGTGCGTGGTGTAATTTCTGGTTGGTTTTGTTTTAAATCTGTTCGGAAATTAAATTTCTGATTTTTTCAAATTTTTGCCGTGAAAACTCTCTTTCCTCCTCAGAAAATTTCCCTCTACAACAAATACCACCCAGGCAATTCTCTCGTAAGATTTCTACTCACTTTCACTTGAAAAAAAATTCTGACTGTTTATCAAATTATGCCAAAAAATTCCTCTACCCCAATAGAAAATTTCTACCACGAGAAAGCCTCTAGGCAAATAACTCCCAGCAAAAATGAAAAAATGAGCAGCCAAAGCGAAACAAATATCTTTTAGTATGATTTTCGGAAAACTCGTATAGTGAAGAGTTTCCTCTAGAGAATTCCTGCGTTTAAAATTTTCCATGGAGAATTTTCCTGGTGAAAGTGTTTCCCTGCAGAATTCCCACTACCCCCACCCCTTTCCTCGAAAAATGTACTTACATTGCTCAATAGCCAATTACAATATGCAAACAACGGGAAAACTGCATCAGTTATATCTGTTCTCCTGTGTCTTGGGGGAAGGAGAAAATTGTATAATTCCCAAAGGCAGTTGTTGGACTTTTCAATTATGTTTAGCCAAATGGCCATATCAAATTTTGATCAGATTTCTGGGGGGAAAGATGTAGGGTAGGAGAGGGTCTAGTTACCCTTAATACCTTTGGTGACTTAAACGGAACGGTAACTTTTAATTTCTGTTTGAATAAAATCAATTCCTAATATTCTAGGACCATCGGTTAGATACGACGACCTTTGTAAATAAATAAAAACAAACATTCTGCGTAACATAATTTCAGGAAAAGGAAAAAATCCACATTGCTGTACAGAGAAATTTGAAACCTCTTCAGCAGAGTATCTGATATGCTAAATCTGATCGTACGAGTTTCATGAAGAATGCTTGACTTTTTTGGGAGGGTTTCCTCTTTTTTGCTAAAATTGGAGAATATTCTCAGCTCCTTAAATTTAGATGGGTAATATCAAACTCAAAGAATTTAATATACTTAGAATCAGTACAAAAAGCCAATTCTGTGGATATATCAATTTCTATCAAAATTCCATTTTTTTAATTTTGGTTATTAATGGGTCGAGGAACTCCTTATTTATAGTAAAAAAAAAACAGTTGACCATGCATGGCACAGTTCCACCATGCTTAACCAAATTGTGGGCACGGGATTTCTGAGAGTAGGTGACCCATTGTTTTCTAATATACGGTGTTCATTGATCCCTATAGGTAAGGTTCAAGGTCTTCAATTCATTTTCTCTCTTTTCCTTGAGTTTTGACTTCATGTACATTGTATATGTATATTGCTTTCTAGAAACAAGTTTTTGTTTGATTGACTGATTGTTTTCAGAGCCTATTCAGTTTCAACACACCAAAGCTGAAAATGTACGCCTTCTATTTACTGAGTGAAGCTATTATAGCATATCGTTATTTCCAAACAACCTTATAATTTTAGAAATACTGCCAAATGTATTCATCATGCTTATAGTGATATATAATTAAAACAAAAAGGCAACACAAATATCTTATTTTTCACTACGGCCAATGGCAAGGTTTTCGAACAAACGCTGCTTAGTATAACTCAACGTCATCTAGCGTCAAAAATACAAAATCGTCATCTAGCATCAAACTACTACTACTACTACTAACAACGTACCGCAGCTCCAAGCCACCTGAGGCCAACACAGCTACGCACGCTCCTCCTCCACCCCAATCTATTTAAAGCCTCCCTTTTTACACCCGCCCACGAAGTTCCCATTTCCTCTAAATCTTTCTTTATGACGTCCTCCCCCCCCAGACGGGGACGACCTGCTTTCCGTTTAGCCCTAGATGGTTGGCCGAAAAGAACAATCTTCGGCATTCTGTCATCCTTCATCCGCACAACGTGCCCTAGCCACCTCAATTTTTCTTTCATTATAGCCCTAGAGAGCGGTATTGAACCATATTTTTCGTATAGCCTATTGTTTGAAATACAGTCAGTCAGCCGGGTACCCAAAACAATCCTTAAGCAATTTCTCTGGAAAACATCTAGCAAATCTTCATCCGCTTTTTGGAGCGTCCATGTTTCAGAGCCATATTTGACCACCGTCATCACTGTAGCTTCGAATATTCTAATCTTGGTTTGAAGACTTATCTTCCTATTCTTCCAGACTTTTTTTTACTGTGAAAAAACACCCTGAGCCTTAGAAGCATTAAAAGTGTAAAAAATCGACATCATCTAGCGTCTGACAGCATACAAAAGTTTCACTAAAATTTTTTGCTATAATTAATAAATTTGACAAAGAATAAACAGCCATAACAAAAACATTAAATTCGAAGCTGATAGAACCAGCAAGTACCAGAGATGAAGAAAAGAGTAAAACCCCTAATAAATCTGAATGAAGCTTTTCGGTATAATTAGGCAGTCGAATTCTGAGCCTCAGTACTAAAGATTACCTAAACATTTAAAGAAGTGCCCTCAAAAAGCAGACAATAACCTACACTAGCTGAAAATGTAAGGTTAAAATAGGTAGTTGCAACTGAGTAAGTGTAAACTGATAATGGTGGCTAAGACAAACCACAGACTTACCTCGGTAGTTGTTAATATAGATAAGATAAGAGAGATATTTATTGGCAAAAAGACTATCACGAACCGTAATGGGCCGAATTCGCATTTCTTAGTAAAAAAACCACAATAACAAAATAATACAATAACAACACATAGTCAGCACTGTAACAAAACAACAAGTAACCGTCAGAAAATACAAAAGTCATAAATATAGGTCATAATTATAAAATATTTTATAGGTTATATTATAAAAAGAATAGCAAATAAATAAATAAATAGACATAATAATTAAATAAATTAATTGAATTTATTTAATTAAATAAAACCCTGAAGAATCACGTTTAGATTGGATCTGAGAAAACTAGTTTTATAGCCTCAAAAATAAGTGACAGAATAGAAGGGAAATATGTAATTTTGGATATGTATTTGCGCATTAGGAGGTGGTCCTAAGCGGGTTGGCCAATATTTTAAATTTGAAAAGGTTGTTGGTATCAGTGCGAGCGATGCGAAGCATCGATAGTGGCAAATTTTTGGATAATGACAGTTTTTGTACGAAATTGACACTATTTTGTCACCGAGAGTGGCACCGAAAAACCTGCTGAACGGCAACCCTGTCATAGCCAACCGTAAAATTTAAACTTGGCGGCAACATGAGTTTTTAGCTTGGTGTTTTTTTCAATAGACTCATGAAAAGTGCCAGATTTGAGAGCTTAGGCCTTATAGATAGGATTTAAAAAAGTAAATGGCTTTAATTACTAGTAATGATCCTGTTTTAGGGGCTTTTTGTTATTAGAAAGTAGGTTAGGCCTAGTTGAGTTAGGTGAAAGAAACTTTCAGGTGTGCATCCATATCCTTTATGAAGACCCTGGAGGATATTTTAAGTACTCAAAGCGCACTGACCTTTGATGACCTATATGAATGATTGTGTTAGGCTATACAAGTAAAACCTAGCAAAAATATCTCAGCTAGGCTTCTGCTCAAATGAAGCAGGGGAAAAGGGTTTTGAGTCTCCTGTACTTTTGCTCAAACCCAATTTGTAAAACCATTAATATGGTTTAAAATTCAACTATAAAGCTAGGTTAGGCTAGAAGTGTATTTTCAAAGGTAAAATTTTAACAGGGCTAAAGGGGTTTCTCTATCTTGGAAAATATGCCTAGTTGAGTTTGATGAATGAAATTCAAGAATGCATCCAGAGCACAAAGGATCTCTTGGGAATGTTCTGTTAGGTATCAAATAGCCTAGGCTTTTCAGTCAAAACTATTAAGCCCTTTTCCTTCTGACTTTTATATGAGGGTGTTAGAACTATTGTGGGCAATTGCTAGCTGTTAGGTCTAGTCGTGAGATGGGTTGGTTCTGATTGTATTCTTACAGTAGCCTATCTCTTTTTATTTCAGAAAATAGATGATCAAGATAAGCTATGTACTTTGAGTTCAGTACAGGACAACTCTCCCCCTTGAAGTTATATCCCTTATATATTCAGGGGTTACCTACATATGACAATAGGCTATAGAAACTTTTTATATCTGAGTAATAGAATATTGTCATTTACTCTTATATAGAATACAGTATAAAGTCAAACAGAAGACAATATCATGCTTTTTCCTATTATGTAGAATGATAAAAAGTCATACAGATTACTTTATGCCTCATTCTTTTATAGAGCAAACATGAATAAAGTAATGCAGTTGCAATTTTATACCTTGTACTGTTATATGGCAAACATGAACAAAGTCCTACAGATAACTTTTTAAACTTCATACTTTTATAGAGCAAACATGAATAAAGCCATACAAATGACTTTTTATGCCTTGTATGTTTATAATCATATATTTCTATTTCTAGAAAAAAGATGGAGAATGATATGAAGTCTTCTGTATGACTCTTTAAACATCAAATTATTGTAGTAGATAATTTTGAAGACCACACTGCCTTTCCATGACAATAAATAAAAGTTCAAATAGGGATAAAATCCTTTTAATAGACAGTGATGATGATAACAGTGATAGAAATTCACAAAAATACCAGATATTTTGGTCACATATACAGTGACCTTCATCAGTAGTAAAACTGATGGCAGTAGTAAAAGTAAAACTTTTACTACTGATGATGGTCACTGTATATGTGACCAAAATATCTGGTATTTTTGTAAATTTCTATCACTGTCTATTAAAAGGATTTTATCCCTATTTGAACTTTTATTTATCATAAATTATTGTAGAGAAGTACAAATAAAGTTATACAGAAGACTTTGGCTTTCTTATTTAATATATGATCCACTAAAATGTCATACAGAAGAAATTATATTACCCCACTGATACATAGAGAAAACAACAAAAAGTCATATGTAAGAATTTATTCATTTTTGCTCTATAATATTATGAGGTATAAAAAGGCAATACCACCAGATGGCTAATTTGACAGTGTATATACATATATATATATATATATATATATATATATATATATATATATATATATATATATATATATATATATATATATATATATATATATATATATATATATATACAGAGAACAAATATATATATATATATATAACAGGGAAGCAAATACCTGGTTTTCCCCTCCTATCTGGTGGAATGAGCATAAAAATTTTTCTTTTTTACTTGTTTTGTGAATTACAGGTGTTCTGTAATGGCAAGTCATATTGAGATTCAAAATATTGGTGAAAGTAATATGACACACAATGGTTTATTTAATAGAATGCCTATCCAATTTGACAGTGAAACTAGTACTACAACTGTTTTAAATGACAATGAAAATGACAATCGTGAATTGCAGTCTAGAAATGAGAAAGATGCTAATATAAGTGTCCTTAAAAGTAGCTCTGTGAATGATGAATCTGAAATGTTTATACCAAAGAAAAAAGCCAACAGGAGAATTATACTAAGTGACTCTGAAAATGAAGATGTTATCTCAGAATCAAAGAGCAAAGAAGATCATCTAAGTGATATAAATCATTTTCAAGGAATTGGGACTGAAAACATTTTGACATCACAGAATAAAGTTATATTGAGTGATTCAGAAAGTGAGGATGAAACCCTTATTTTTCATAAAAAAACAGATAAAGCAGATAATGAAGGTGGATTATATTTTAATGCTCAAAGTGAGTCTAAACAAAGAAAAAGTAGAATACTTCAATATGAAAGTAGTGAGTCTGGAGATGATTGTGGAGTCAACTTAAAAAAATCAATGAAAAGTGATAGTTCTGATTCTGCACACAGACTGGATGTCAGTTTTGCAAAGAATAAAAAATATAGTAAGAAGGTTAGAAAACAAGCAAAAAAAGCAGACAGTCCAAATCCCAAGGATATGAACAGATCTGATGTCCCAACTTGGGTAAGTTAAATATTTTGTTAATTATTTTGAAATTAGATTTATTAAGCACATTCCACTAAAGCCTTCTGTGAAAATTTAGATGCATAGTGAATTATATTTGTTTGTCTAAGTTTTATTAAAAGGACTGTTTACATAGGTGATGCTAGATTGTTGCTGGGGATATTTATTTATTTTATTCATTAAAGGAGAAATCCATAGGCTTGTCGCAATACAAACACAAGAAATGACAGCTCAAACAGCAACACTGCAAAACATAAGACAAAAAATATTCATCAGTAAAAAAAACTATATTACAGAAACTGTTTTCCATAGAACTCAGTTTCAGCAAGAGCACTCTTAAATGTTTGCACAGAAACTACGGTATCAGGTAAACTATTCCAAAGTTTTGTTGCCTGGTTAATAAAGCTACATTGACCTATTTTCTTGTGCACTCACAGCTGATACAGTTTATACAAGTTTTGTCAAGTGGCTCAGTACTGATTAAGTTTGAAGAAATCAGCCCAGTCCATATTATCAACATCTTTTGTAATACAGAACATATTGATTGAAAAAATCAGCCCAGTCCACATTATTGACACCTTTTGTAATACAGAACGTATTGATTGAAAAAATCAGCTCAGTCCACATTATCGACACCTTTTGTAATACAGAACATATTGATTGAAAAAATCAGCCCAGTCCACATTATCGACACCTTTTGTAATACAGAACGTATTGATTGAAAAAATCAGCCCAGTCCACATTATCAACACCTTTTGTAATACAGAACGTATTGATTGAAAAAATCAGCCCAGTCCACATTATCGACACCTTTTGTAATACAGAACATATTGATTGAAAAGATCAGCCCAGTCCGCATTATCAACACCTTTTGTAATACAGAACATATTGATTGAAAAAATCAGCCCAGTCCCCATTATCGACACCTTTTGTAATACAGAACATATTGATTGAAAAAATCAGCCCAGTCCACATTATCGACACCTTTTGTAATACAGAACATATTGATTGAAAAAATCAGCCCAGTCCACATTATCAACACCTTTTGTAATACAGAACATATTGATTGAAAAAATCAGCCCAGTCCACATTATCGACACCTTTTGTAATACAGAACGTATTGATTGAAAAAATCAGCCCAGTCCACATTATCAACACCTTTTGTAATACAGAACATATTGATTGAAAAAATCAGCCCAGTCCTCATTATTGACACCTTTTGTAATACAGAACATATTGATTGAAAAAATCAGCCCAGTCCACATTATTGACACCTTTTGTAATACAGAACATATTGATTGAAAAAATCAGCCCAGTCCACATTATCGACACCTTTTGTAATACAGAATGTATTGATTGAAAAAATCAGCCCAGTCCTCATTATTGACACCTTTTGTAATACAGAACATATTGATTAGGTCAATCCTATCCTGTGGAAACTCCAGAGAAGGAAGTCCCAAACATTGCAGTCAATGCCAATATTGGTAAATGACTCAAAAATGGCTCAAACTTTGACGCCCAAAGTTGAACCATTTCAAATTGCTGCGAGTCACATTTCCATGTCAGATACCCAGAGGAACAATATTCTACCACCAAGTGTACAATTGTCTTGTATAGTTTCATAAAAGTGTGAAAGTTATATTTCCTGAAACTTCTCTTAATTTGAAGCAGACTGTAATTAGCAATTTGCAAAATTGTTGACACATGCTTGTGAAACTTGAACTGGTTGTCAAAGTGAATACCTAAATCCCTTACTGAATCTGCAGATGAAACATGTGTAACACCAAGAAAATAATGATAATATAATAATGATAATGATAATAATAATGGTAAGTCGAACTTTTCGAAAAGTAATGAAGTACAAAACAATTTTGATGGTTTACAAACATGGAGTTCAATTTACACCAATCATAGGGCTTTCAGATCCTCTTGAACAAGGGTGACGTCTACTGGGGAAGTAACACTTTTATACAGTTTTACATTGTCCACAAACAGTTTGACAGTGGAGTGACGAAATACTTCAAGCAAATCATTGACAAACAAACAAAATAACACTGGGCCCAAGCAACTGCCTTGTGACACACCACTCAAAATCGGACTGTCATTTGAAAGTGCACTACCGACTATAACCTGCTGGGAACTGCCTGATAAGTAATCTGTAATCCACACTGAAGTTCTACTGCCCAGCTCATACTTTTCACATTTTTCAAGCAACAAACTAACTGAAACTTTGACAAATGCTTTACTGAAGTCAATAAACAAGCAATCAAACCTGAAACAAAAATCAGCCATATTTTGGATCTTTTACAACTTCTAACAACTGCTTATTGCATGACCTGTTTTTTCATCCATGTTGTTATAGATGCCATAATTTATTTTGCTTGAAGTAGTCCTGTATCCGATATACAATAATCTTTTCAAGATCTCTTGAAAAAATTGGGGTGTTTGAAATTGGATGATAATTTGCAAATTGGGACTTAGATCCTCCTTGATGGAGTGTCTTTTCAACCGCTTTTTCCATGCTAAGGGGCATTTACCACTCAATAAACAATGGTTAAACAAAAATGCAAGAGGTTCAGCTAGACATATACATGTCAAGTTTGCCTTGGCATAACTGAGGGAACATAGCATCAAAGAAATTAGAAAGATAGTTCACAATATTACTTTGAAAGCATAAATGTCTTGTGCTTATTAAAAAAAAAAAAAAAAAAAAAAAAAAAAAAACAGCAGGTTTAATCAGCCTACATGACATATGGAGGCTTGTTATATCAGCTTGGACCAAAAGGATTTAGCTAATTCCCAGAACCAGGAACTACCCCCCCCCCCCCCCGCCCCCCTTTCCCCAAAAAACACATAATAAGCAATTGTATTTCAAGAGAGAAATGCCAGAAAGTCCCCACTGTCACTGTAATGTTTTTCAAGATACAAATGAAGAAGAGAATTCTTTTGATGTGTTCTTTTTGTAATGCTAATTCTACTAATTAGGCCTATCTAATGATCTAAAGCATTTTAAATTGCTTTACTTATGCTATTTTATGTTTTGTGTGATTTTTTATCATTCAACAATTAGTGTATATTTTGGATTTTTATCAGATTACTTCATGCTTTTAACCCATTAATGCTGATTCCTGGGAGGTAACCATAGATTGATAAAGTTTCTTTACTTGATAGTGCCTGCATTAGGGATTTACTTTCTTTTTGAACATTGTAGATATAGATGATAGGATGTTCCCAAGTGGAAACATTTAGCATTAGCCTACAAACATATTCAGTACTAAAAACCAATATATAACACTCTAAAGACACAAAAAAGTATTTTAGAGTGAAACTTCTCAAGGCAGATTTGTAAATAAAGCTGAACACAATAGTCATGGGACTCACGTCTGGTGCTCTTTATGCAAGTATTTTGGAGTGAAAATCCTCAAAGCAGATTTGTATATGAAGCTGCATACATCAGTTTTGGCACTCAAATCTATTGCTCTTCATACAAACCTTGCATCTCTATTGTTTCAGGGCAATCTCAAGGACATGAGTTGCCACCTTTTTTAGAAACCCTTTAATTGTACCCTAGGACACAATAAGTTTTGTTTTTCACTAATCCAATGAATATTTTCCCAAGGAAATCTGGTTGTTGGATATTCTCCACCTTGCTACAGCAAATATACTAATTAAATTTTGACAATTGATCCAGAAACATTTCTTGCTTGTAACTATTGGCTGGTACTTTTACAGTGCATTATCTAGGAGGTTAATGCCTCCCATTCTGCTCTATAGTTGCTTATTATTAGTTATTATTAGGTAACTCCTAATAATATAATAATAATATTAGTGGCTGCTAATCAAGCAGCCACTAATAATGGCTGCTTGATTGTTGCTTCCTTTTTTCGGCTGAACTGTAGTGTTTCACGAGGTGAATACTATTGTGATATGTAGCAACGGAGACAGCATAAGCATCTTGCTACTTCCTCACAAGTACTGTCATCAATAGTATCATCAATAAGTAGTATCAACTTCTATTATCTGATTTGAAGTCATAGTCACCCCTCTGTTTTGTCTGAAACGATTTGTCCTCTTCTGATTACGAGACTTTTAGATCAGTATCCACCAGTGCGAAGTGTTACTAGAAAGTCATAGATGCTGAAGAAATTGTCAAAGTAAAGGGTGTGCTAGGACAGGGTTTGGGTCTATGTTTAGAAGATTGGTCATAATTTTTGTTCCCAAGGGTTCACTTTATCGGCCCTGTTCACTTAACCTCTAAATATTCTCAGTATTGAAAATATAGCTACAGGAAAATACTGAGACCAATACTTTATATCCAAATCTTGTCAGCTTTCCTCTGATAAAAATCTTACATCCATGATGACCAAAAAAAGTGATCTGTTTTTCAGTAGATAAATCCTTGAGGAATGAACCAAGCTGTTGAAGTTGAATTGATTTCCTTTAGAAGTGGTTGAACCTTAGCTATTTTGTTGCCTTTGTCCAAAAATCATTGTTGGCAAAAAAGCAGGTATTTTTAAGATGTAATTAGATTATTTTTATATTGTATTTTTATATTAGGATTATATCTATTTTTTAGATGTTTAGAACTTCTTGTCTTACTAACTACTGGAACAAGCATATTGTCAAAGTTCATACCACCACTCACTTGGAAGTTGGTGACACCTGGTTACTCATATAATGGCAAGAAAACAATCAAGGTCCTCAAGACTGCGTCGATACTGTATTGTTTATTTGACTATTAAGTCTCAGATTTGGTTGCTGTAGAAAAATGTAAAAATATGGTAGTGGTCGAAATCTATTACTCTATTGAATTTTTCCTAAGTTGGTATCATCTCCACTGAATCAAGATTTCCTGAAAGCGGTATCATTTCCACTTTCTCAAGAGTACCCAAGATCGGTATCATCTCCACTTTCTCAAGATTACACAAAATCCGTATCATCTCCACTTTCTCAAGATTACCTAAAATCGGTATCTTCTCCACTTTTTCAAGATTACCTGAAATCATCTCCACTTTCTTAATTTTACCAAAAATCGGTATCACCTAAAGTTTCTCAATAGTACCCAACATCGGTATCATCTCCACTTTCTCAAGACTACCCAAAATCAGTAAGTTCAACAGCAACCATAGAATGAAAACTATTTTTCATTGAAATATCTTTTAGCACAATCATCCAAAATTTCCCTATATAGTTCAGAAATGGAGAAGAGGTCCCCCTATTAACAACCACCCTGGGATTTCCCCCCAGGGTTATGTTGTAGAGAGTATGTTAAAGTGTAAAATATCAGGAAAGTTTGCCCAGGAAAATGTACTTGTCATGTGCCAATTCCTGATATTTTCTTGACTGCACAAGACTCGAGAAATCCTCTAATTTCTTCAATACAGACTTAATTCTATGTGTGCATTTATTGACTTTACTCTTAATCTGCATCTAAAATAATTCCTTCATTGCTGCTCTCAGGAACTAAGATTTAACACCATTTTGTATAACCATAAATGCAACAGTTTGAACATATCATTGGTATTGCAGAAACAATCTCTTGATCCTGGCGTGTTTTCATCTGGTAGCTCCGAGGAAGAAATGGAAAATAGAGCAAATATATCTGATGAGGAGCTTGAAGACATTAGTGCAATTAAGAATAAGATGAAAGGAAACGGAATGCCCAAGAAAAATGTTGTGAGTATTTTTACAGCTGCTTTTAATTGGGGTGGGAAACAAGAAAAAATTGAAGCCCTTATATTGAAACAGAAGTGTATTGTCCATGCCTTTAATTTTATAGCATTTTAGCAGCTGAGATAATGATATGGGTGATCCCTATTGGAGCTATTATTCTGCGCAGTTTCATGAACACAGATCATCCTTGTAGCATTAGCTTCAATCAGTGTTGCAACAGTAGCTGCAACTAGTAAAGAGTTAACCACATCCTTATGTAACCGAAAATTGAAAAATGGACTATTAAGGTTGATCAATTTGAAAAAGCTTTTCACATAAGAAGTTTTTTAAAGAAAAGTTAAGAGCTACATTAAGCCAAAGACGAGCAGAAATAAAGTTGGATAATTATTTAAATTTAAAACGACTATTTAACTATTTAAATAATTGTAATTATTTAAATAAAAATAATTATTTAAATTAAAATTATTTAAATCTAAAACTAAATCTTATTTAGATTTATTTAAATCTAAATAAATTTAAATTTAAAAATTATTTAAATTTAAAAATTGTTTAAATTATTTAACTATTTAAATTTAAAAATTATTTAAATTATTTAACTATTTAAATTTAAAAAGCACTATCAATAAACTACAAACAGGAGTAGGGCTGACGCCCCCTATGTCTTAAAGACCAGAACATCCATTGCAGTCCACTGAAAAAACGATAATTTCGAACCATGTCTTTTGTTTGTCATAAGATCAACAGAAAAGAAAGAGAATCTTCAAGATAACCAAGGAATATAAATTTGACAGTTTAATATTTTGTGATGTTCATTCCTGAAAGTCTTGGCAACTTTGGATTGATTAACCTTATTTATTAATAAGGCAACTTCGCTATGGCAACTTCGGGTTTATAAAAAAAGATAGGAAATCATCATAATAACCAAGGAATATAAATTTATAGTTTAATATTTACTGATATTCATTCCTGAAAGTCTTGGCAACTTTGGATATATTAACGTTATAGCTACTTCGGGCTTATAAAAATAAAAGAAAATCCTCCTACTAACCAATAAATATAAATTGACAGTTTAATATTTTGTGATGTTCATTCCTGAAAGTCTTGGCAACATAGGATTTATTAAAGTTATGGCAGCTTTGGGTTTACAAAAAAGAAAGAAAATCCTCATAATAACCAAAAAATATAAATTGACAGCTTAGTATTTTGTGATGTTCATTCCTGAAAGTCTTGGCAACATAGGATTTATTAAAGTTATGGCAGCTTTGGGTTTATAAAAAAGATAGGAAATCATCATAATAACCAAGGAATATAAATTTATAGTTTAATATTTACTGATATTCATTCCTGAAAGTCTTGGCAACTTTGGATATATTAACGTTATAGCTACTTCGGGCTTATAAAAATAAAAGAAAATCCTCCTACTAACCAATAAATATAAATTGACAGTTTAATATTTTGTGATGTTCATTCCTGAAAGTCTTGGCAACATAGGATTTATTAAAGTTATGGCAGCTTTGGGTTTACAAAAAAGAAAGAAAATCCTCATAATAACCAAAAAATATAAATTGACAGCTTAATATTTTGTGATGTTCATTCCTGAAAGTCTTGGCAACTTTGGATTTATTAACCTTATTTATTAATCAGGCAACTTTGCTATGGCAACTTCGGTTTTATAAAAAAGATAGGAAAGTATCATAATAACCAAGGAATATAAACTTATAGTTTAATATTTACTGATATTCATTCCTGAAAGTCTTGACAACTTTGGATATATTAACGTTGTAGCTACTTTGGGCTTATAAAAATAAAAGAAAATCCTCCTACTAACCAATAAATATAAATTGACAGTTTAATATTTTGTGATGTTCATTCCTGAAAGTCTTGGCAACATAGGATTTATTAAAGTTATGGCAGCTTTGGGTTTACAAAAAAGAAAGAAAATCCTCATAATAACCAAAAAATATAAATTGACAGCTTAATATTTTGTGATGTTCATTCCTGAAAGTCTTGGCAACATAGGATTTATTAAAGTTATGGCAGCTTTGTTTTTATAAAAAAGTAAGAAAATCCTCATAATAACCAAAAAATATAAATTGACAGCTTAATATTTTGTGATGTTCATTCCTGAAAGTCTTGGCAACATAGGATTTATTAAAGTTATAGCAGCTTTGGGTTTATAAAAAGAAATCCTCATAATAACCAAAAAATATAAATTGACAGCTTAATATTTTGTGATGTTCATTCCTGAAAGTCTTGGCAACATTGGATTTATTAAAGTTATGGCAGCTTTGGGTTTATAAAAAAGAAAGAAAATCCTCATAATAATCAAAAAATATAAATTGACAGCTTAATATTTTGTGATGTTCATTCCTGAAAGTCTTGGCAACATAGGATTTATTAAAGTTATGGCAGCTTTGGGTTTACAAAAAAGAAAGAAAATCCTCATAATAACCAAAAAATATAAATTGACAGCTTAATATTTTGTGATGTTCATTCCTGAAAGTCTTGGCAACATAGGATTTATTAAAGTTATGGCAGCTTTGGGTTTATAAAAAAGAAAGAAAATCCTCATAATAACCAAAAAATATAAATTGACAGCTTAATATTTTGTGATGTTCATTCCTGAAAGTCTTGGCAACATAGGATTTATTAAAGTTGTGGCAGCTTTGGGTTTACAAAAAAAGACAGAAAATCCTCATAATAACCAAAAAATATAAATTGACAGCTTAATATTTTGTGATGTTCATTCCTGAAAGTTTTGGCAACTTTGGATATATTAACGTTATAGCTACTTCGGGCTTATAAAAATAAAAGAAAATCCTCCTGCTAACCAATGAATATAAATTGACAGTTTAATATTTTGTGATGTTCACACCTGAAAGTCTTGGCAACATAGGATTTATTAAAGTTATGGCAGCTTTGGGTTTATAAAAAAGAAAGAAAATCCTCATAATAACCAAAAATTATAAATTGACAGCTTAATATTTTGTGATGTTCATACCTGAAAGTCTTGGCAACATAGGATTTATTAAAGTTATGGCAGCTTTGGGTTTATAAAAAAGAAAGAAAATCCTCATAATAACCAAAAAATATAAATTGACAGTTGAATATTTTGTGATGTTCATTCCTGAAAGTCTTGGCAACATAGGATTTATTAAAGCTATGGCAGCTTTGGGTTTATAAAAAAGAAAGAAAATCCTCATAATAACCAAAAAATATAAATTGACAGCTTAATATTTTGTGATGTTCATTCCTGAAAGTCTTGGCAACTTTGGATTTATTAGCCTTATTTATTAATAAGGCAACTTTGCTATGGCAACTTCGGGTTTATAAAAAAGATAGGAAATCATCATAATAACCAAGGAATATAAATTTATAGTTTAATATTTACTGATATTCATTCCTGAAAGTCTTGGCAACTTTGGATATATTAACGTTATAGCTACTTCGGGCTTATAAAAATAAAAGAAAATCCTCCTACTAACCAATAAATATAAATTGACAGTTTAATATTTTGTGATGTTCATTCCTGAACGTCTTGGCAACATAGGATTTATTAAAGTTATGGCAGCTTTGGGTTTATAAAAAAGAAAGAAAATCCTCATAATAACCAAAAAATATAAATTGACAGCTTAATATTTTGTGATATTCATTCCTGAAAGTCTTTTCAACATAGGATTTATTAAAGTTATGGCAGCTTTGGGTTTACAAAAAAGAAAGAAAATCCTCATAATAACCATAAAATATAAATTGACAGCTTAATATTTTGTGATGTTCATTCCTGAAAGTCTTGGCAACATGGGATTTATTAAAGTTATGGCAGCTTTGGGTTTATAAAAACGAAAGAAAATCCTCATAATAACCAAAAAATAGAAATTGACAGCTTAATATTTTGTGATGTTCATTTCTGAAAGTCTTGGCAACATAGGATTTATTAAAGTTATGGCAGCTTTTGGTTTATAAAAAAGAAAGAAAATCCTCATAATAACCAAAAATAGAAATTGACAGCTTAATATTTTGTGATGTTCATTTCTGAAAGTCTTGGCAACATAGGATTTATTAAAGTTATGGCAGCTTTGGGTTTATAAAAAAGAAAGAAAATCCTCATAATAACCAAAAAATATAAATTGACAGCTTAATATTTTGTGATGTTCATTCCTGAAAGTCTTGGCAACATAGGATTTATTAAAGTTATGGCAGCTTTGAGTTTATAAAAAAGGAAGAAAATCCTCATAATAACCAAAAAATATAAATTGACAGCTTAATATTTTGTGATGTTCATTCCTGAAAGTCTTGGCAACATAGGATTTATTAAAGTTATGGCAGCTTTGGGTTTACAAAAAAGAAAGAAAATCCTCATAATAACCAAAAAATAGAAATTGACAGCTTAATATTTTGTGATGTTCATTCCTGAAAGTCTTGGCAACATACGATTTATTAAAGTTATGGCAGCTTTGGGTTTATAAAAAAGATAGGAAATCATCATAATAACCAAAAACATAAATTGACTGCTTAATATTTTGTTATGTTCATTCCTGAAAGTCTTGGCAACATAGGATTTATTAAAGTTATGGCAGCTTTGGGTTTATAAAAAAGAAATAAAATCCTCATAATAACCAAAAAATATAAATTGACAGCTTAATATTTTGTGATGTTCATTCCTGAAAGTCTTGGCAACATAGGATTTATTAAAGTTATGACAGCTTAATATTTTGTGATGTTCATTCCTGAAAGTCTTGGCAACATAGGATTTATTAAAGTTATGGCAGCTTTGGGTTTATAAAAAAGAAAGAAAATCCTCATAATAACCAAAAAATATAAATTGACAGCTTAATATTTTGTGATGTTCATTCCTGAAAGTGTTGGCAACATAGGATTTATTAAAGGTATGGCAGCTATGGGTTTATAAAAAAGATAGGAAATCATCATAATAACCAAGGAATATAAATTTATAGTTTAATATTTTCTGATATTCATTCCTGAAAGTCTTGGCAACTTTGGATATATTAACGTTATAGCTACTTCGGGCTTATAAAAATAAAAGAAAATCCTCCTACTAACCAATAAATATAAATTGACAGTTTAATATTTTGTGATGTTCATTCCTGAAAGTCTTGGCAACATTGGATTTATTAAAGTTATGGCAGCTTTGGCTTTATAAAAAAGAAAGAAAATCCTCATAATAACCAAAAAATATAAATTGACAGCTTAATATTTTGTGATGTTCATTCCTGAAAGTCTTGGCAACATAGGATTTATTAAAGTTTTGGCAGCTTTGGGTTTATAAAAAAGAAAGAAAATCCTCATAATAACCAAAAAATATAAATTGACAGCTTAATATTTTGTGATGTTCATTCCTGAAAGTCTTGGCAACATAGGATTTATTAAAGTTATGGCAGCTGTGTGTTTTTTTTTTTTTTTTTTTTTTTTTTTTTTTTTTTTTTTTTTTTTTTTTTTTTAAATTGATAGCTTAATATTTTGTGATGTTCATTCCTGAAAGTCGTGGCAACATAGGATTATTAAAGTTATGGCAGCTTTGGGTTTATAAAAAAGAAAGATAAATCCTCATAATAACCAAAAAATATAAATTGACAGCTTAATATTTTGTGATGTTCATCCCTGAAAGTCTTGGCAACATAGGATTTATTAAAGTTATGGCAGCTTTGGGTTTATAAAAAAGAAAGAAAATCCTCATAATAACCGAAAAATATAAATTGACAGCTTAATATTTTGTGATGTTCATTCCTGAAAGTCTTGGTAACATAGGATTTATTAAAGTTATGGCAGCTTTGGGTTTATAAAAAAGAAACAAAATATTATCACAAATAACCAAAATAACCTCATAATAACCAAAAAATATTAAACCAAGACTTTCAGGAATGAACATCACAAAATATTAAACTGTCAATTTATATTTTTTGGTTATTATGAAGATTTTCTTTAAGAAACAAAAAAGAAACAAATATAATCACAAATAACCAAAATAACCTCATAATAACCAAAAAATATAAATTGACAGCTTAATATTTTGTGATGTTCATTCCTGAAAGTCTTGGCAACATAGGATTTATTAAAGTTATGGCAGCTTTGGGTATAATTTATTAAAGTTAGGATTTATTAAAGTTATTTATTTATTAAAGTTATTTAGGATTTATTAAAGCATAGGATTTATTAAAGTTATGGCAGCTTTGGGTATATAAAGAAGAAAGAAAATCCTCATGATAACCAAAAAATATAAATTGACAGTTTGATATTTCCTGATATTCATTCCTGAAAGTCTTGGCAACTTTGGATTTATTTATGTTATCGCAACGTTGGATTTTTAAAATAGGAAAAAAAATCGTCTTAATAACCAAGAAATGTAAATAGACAATTTATTTGGTGATATTCATTTCTGAAAGTCTTGGCAACTTTGTATTTATTAACGTTATGGCAACTTCGGGATTATAAAAAAGAAAGAAAATCCTCATAATAACTAAGAAATATAAATTGAAAGTTTAATGGTTACTGATATTCATTCCTGGAAGTATTGGCAACTTTAGATCTTTTAACGTTATTTGTTAACGTTATGGCAACTTCGGGTTTATAGAAAAGAAAGAAAATCCTCATAGTATGCAAGAAACGAAAATTGACACAAACAATCTAAGTAGTACCCTTAGCCGTGCCTTGGATTTGTACAGTACCCTGTTGACAATCTGGATATACATAAAATCTATTAATTTAAATCTTAACCCCTCTTTTTTTCCTCTAGAATTTCAATTTAATAATTTATTCCATTTCTAAATGTTGTATCTATACTATTTTTACAACCAGGGTACGCATAAAACTCTCTTTTATAGTTCAATGATTGAAAATTAGTAGTTGCAGTAGCATTAAAAGTAACAGTATCATTTGTAGTAGTAATGTCACTCTAGTAATGTCACTGTAGTCACTGTTGTAGTCGCCAGTTGTTGCATTCGTAAGAAGTTTCTCTTTTCTTTCGCATTTAGTTGCAGTCGTAGTCGTAAGAAGTCACATTTATATGTAGTTGCAGTCACAGTTACAAGTAGTTGCAACAACAAGTAGTCACAGTTGCAATCGCGAGTAGTCGCACTCGCAATCACATTTGCAAGAGATCGCAGTCGTAAGTAGTCCCAGTCGCAAAGTGTCACAGGAGTATTTGCAAATAGTAGTAGTAATACTCGGTATATAATTATAGTAACGGTAAGAGAAGTAGTAGTCACAATTGTAGTTGCAAATAATCTCTGTCTCACCTTTCTACTATTTTTAACAAAGTGGCTATCTAAACATTTTGGGCAATGTTGAGAAGGGGGTATCTAAAAAGAGAATGAGGGGCTGGTTGCTCTATAATCACTTTTGACTCTTTCTAGGACAGCTCCTTCCATACGAAGTGACCTTGGGGAAAAAGAACAAAATGAATAATACATAGCAATTAGCTCTTTACTTAGGCAGCACTCTGCTGCCTATGATCTTGTGCCAAATATAGTTTAAGATTTAACTTAAGTGTAATTAGTAATTGCAAAAATAACTGTTTTTGCATTTTAAAAAAAGTAACAAAATTTGAATTATGAGTAAAATTTGCTCTGTAAAATTACATAACACATGGTAACGTCTTAAGTTGTGCTAGTGTGAAAAGTTCTATAGCACAGATTGAAGCAACCTGTATGCCTGTACATTGGTATCTAGCTGAGGATGTGTGCGTATTGTACATGGATGTGTGGGTATTTTGTAGGTATTGTAAGGATGTGTGGGTACAGGGTTACACCACAGTGTGTTTGCTTTGAAGTATTATTTTTTTTAAGGGTCTTCCTGGGACGAAAAAACAATTAGAAAAAAGAAAGGAAGAGACTTTGAAAGTCTACAGTGAGTCACAGAAGCTGCAAAGACAAGCTCCATTGTCTGTGCCTTACCACAAACCAAAACAGAGGACTCTTCAGGAATTTCTCAGTATGAAAACATGGAAGCTTAAGCCTAAGCTTGGCACTTCATTGAGGCTTGATGAAGAAGATTTGCGACCAGTGTTGTAAGTATTATATTCTTCTTCTTCTTGAAGAATGACTAGTGTTTTATCCATTTGTCATAACTGCTGAAAGCCAACTAAATAACGTCTCTTAAGGGATGAATGTAGCTAGTGCTTCAAATCTGAACTTTTAGTTTTAATGGTAAAATGCTAGTGTTTCAACCCATTTCCATAACTGCTGAAAACGCCAAAAAAGTGTCTATTAAGAGATAAATGTAGCAGATGTCAGTAGCAAGAAGTTTAATGTTGTATTAAATTTGAGTTGTCTTCCTAATGATAAAATGCTAGTGTTTCAACCATTTCTCATAACTGCTGAAAGCCACCAGAAAATGTCAATTAAGGGCTGAGTGTTGCTGGTGCCACTAGTAAGAGGTTAAGTGGTGTTTTAAGTCTAAACGTTTTGTTTCTAATGATAAAATTCTAGTGTTTCAACCATTTCTCATAACTGCTGAAAGCCACCAGAAAAATGTAACTTAAAGGCTGAGTGTTGATGGTGCCACTAGCAAGAGGTTAAGCAGTGTTTTAAGTCTAAACGTTTTGTTTGTAATGATAAAATGTTAGTGTTTCAACCATTTCTCATAACTGCTGAAAGCCACCAGAAAAATGTAACTCAAAGGCTGAGTGTTGATGGTGCCACTAGTAAGAGGTTAAGTGGTGTTTTAAGTCTTAACGTTTTGTTTCTAATGATAAAATGTTAGTGTTTCAACCATTTCTCATAACTGCTGAAAACCACCAGAAAAATGTAACTTAAAGGCTGAGTGTTGATGGTGCCACTAGTAAGAGGTTAAGTGGTGTTTTAAGTCTTAACGTTTTGTTTGTAATGATAAAATGTTAGTGTTTCAACCATTTCTCATAACTGCTGAAAGCCACCAGAAAAATGTAACTCAAAGGCTGAGTGTTGATGATGCCACTAGTAAGAGGTTAAGTGGTGTTTTAAGTCTTAACGTTTTGTTTCTAATGATAAAATGTTAGTGTTTCAACCATTTCTCATAACTGCTGAAAGCCACCAGAAAAATGTAACTTAAAGGCTGAGTGTTGCTGGTGCCACTAGTAAGACGTTAAGTGATGTTTTAAGTCTAAACGTTTTGTTTCTAATGATAAAATTCTAGTGTTTCAACCATTTCTCATAACTGCTGAAAGCCACCAGAAAAATGTAACTTAAAGGCTGAGTGTTGCTGGTGCCACTAGCAAGAGGTTAAGCAGTGTTCTAAGTCTAAACGTTTTGTTTGTAATGATAAAATGTTAGTGTTTCAACCATTTCTCATAACTGCTGAAAGCCACCAGAAAAATGTAACTCAAAGGCTGAGTGTGGATGGTGCCACTAGTAAGAGGTTAAGTGGTGTTTTAAGTCTTAACGTTTTGTTTCTAATGATAAAATGTTAGTGTTTCAACCATTTCTCATAACTGCTGAAAGCCACCAGAAAAATGTAACTTAAAGGCTGAGTGTTGATGGTGCCACTAGTAAGAGGTTAAGTGGTGTTTTAAGTCTTAACGTTTTGTTTCTAATGATAAAATGTTAGTGTTTCAACCATTTCTCATAACTGCTGAAAGCCACCAGAAAAATGTAACTTAAAGGCTGAGTGTTGCTGGTGCCACTAGCAAGAGGTTAAGCAGTGTTTTAAGTCTAAACGTTTTGTTTGTAATGATAAAATGTTAGTGTTTCAACCATTTCTCGTAACTGCTGAAAGCCACCAGAAAAATGTAACTCAAAGGCTGAGTGTTGATGGTGCCACTAGTAAGAGGTTAAGTGGTGTTTTAAGTCTTAACGTTTTGTTTCTAATGATAAAATGTTAGTGTTTCAACCATTTCTCATAACTGCTGAAAGCCACCAGAAAAATGTAACTTAAAGGCTGAGTGTTGATGGTGCCACTAGTAAGAGGTTAAGTGGTGTTTTAAGTCTTAACGTTTTGTTTCTAATGATAAAATGTTAGTGTTTCAACCATTTCTCATAACTGCTGAAAGCCACCAGAAAAATGTAACTCAAAGGCTGAGTGTTGATGGTGCCCCTAGTAAGAGGTTAAGTGGTGTTTTAAGTCTTAACGTTTTGTTTCTAATGATAAAATGTTAGTGTTTCAACCATTTCTCATAACTGCTGAAAGCCACCAGAAAAATGTAACTTAAAGGCTGAGTGTTGCTGGTGCCACTAGTAAGACGTTAAGTGGTGTTTTAAGTCTAAACGTTTTGTTTCTAATGATAAAATTCTAGTGTTTTAACCATTTCTCATAACTGCTGAAAGCCACCAGAAAAATGTAACTTAAAGGCTTAGTGTTGCTGGTGCCACTAGCAAGAGGTTAAGCAGTGTTTTAAGTCTAAACGTTTTGTTTGTAATGATAAAATGTTAGTGTTTCAACCATTTCTCATAACTGCTGAAAGCCACCAGAAAAATGTAACTTAAAGGCTGAGTGTTGCTGGTGCCACTAGCAAGAGGTTAAGCAGTGTTTTAAGTCTAAACGTTTTGTTTGTAATGATAAAATGTTAGTGTTTCAACCATTTCCCATAACTGCTGAAAGCCACCAGAAAAATGTAACTCAAAGGCTGAGTGTTGATGGTGCCACTAGTAAGAGGTTAAGTGGTGTTTTAAGTCTTAACGTTTTGTTTCTAATGATAAAATGTTAGTGTTTCAACCATTTCTCATAACTGCTGAAAGCCACCAGAAAAATGTAACTTAAAGGCTGAGTGTTGATGGTGCCACTAGTAAGAGGTTAAGTGGTGTTTTAAGTCTTAACGTTTTGTTTCTAATGATAAAATGTTAGTGTTTCAACCATTTCTCATAACTGCTGAAAGCCACCAGAAAAATGTAACTTAAAGGCTGAGTGTTGCTGGTGCCACTAGCAAGAGGTTAAGCAGTGTTTTAAGTCTAAACGTTTTGTTTGTAATGATAAAATGTTAGTGTTTCAACCATTTCTCATAACTGCTGAAAGCCACCAGAAAAATGTAACTCAAAGGCTGAGTGTTGATGGTGCCACTAGTAAGAGGTTAAGAGGTGTTTTAAGTCTTAACGTTTTGTTTCTAATGATAAAATGTTAGTGTTTTAACCATTTCTCATAACTGCTGAAAGCCACCAGAAAAATGTAACTTAAAGGCTGAGTGTTGATGGTGCCACTAGTAAGAGGTTAAGTGGTGTTTTAAGTCTTAACGTTTTGTTTCTAATGATAAAATGTTAGTGTTTCAACCATTTCTCATAACTGCTGAAAGCCACCAGAAAAATGTAACTTAAAGGCTGAGTG
This sequence comes from Artemia sinica, assembly GCA_027921565.1. Taxonomy (NCBI): domain Eukaryota; kingdom Metazoa; phylum Arthropoda; class Branchiopoda; order Anostraca; family Artemiidae; genus Artemia; species Artemia sinica. The sequence goes on along the minus strand of CM051274.1, from coordinate 47,122,382 downwards.
TTGCTGGTGCCACTAGCAAGAGGTTAAGCAGTGTTTTAAGTCTAAACGTTTTGTTTGTAATGATAAAATGTTAGTGTTTCAACCATTTCTCATAACTGCTGAAAGCCACCAGAAAAATGTAACTCAAAGGCTGAGTGTTGATGGTGCCACTAGTAAGAGGTTAAGTGGTGTTTTAAGTCTTAACGTTTTGTTTCTAATGATAAAATGTTAGTGTTTCAACCATTTCTCATAACTGCTGAAAGCCACCAGAAAAATGTAACTTAAAGGCTGAGTGTTGCTGGTGCCACTAGTAAGAGGTTAAGCAGTGTTTTAAGTCTGAACGTTTTGTTTCCAATAATGAAATGCTAGTGTTTCAACCATTTCTCATTACTGCGGAAATCCGTCAGAAACGTGTCACTTTTATGGACTGAATTGGATTAGTCACTCCCGTTTGTTATTTGAGCCCGAATAGATGACCAAAAGCCACACTCTTGTAAATGGTATAACGTATAAAATTGGTATAACGTGGCCTGGCCATCTTAATTTTTCTTTCATCACTTGCGGCCCTAAAAAGTTGTTTTTGTATATTTTGCTTTGACAGCCTTTTTTTAAATCATAGCTTAACTCCCTAACCTGGTGTATTTATGCGTTTTTTTTGTTTTTTTTTTTTTAAGGGCGTCATTCTTACCTTCTTATTTCTTTTCGTTAATCAAATTACTGGCTTAGCTTCTGATGAAGACTACTAAAAACTGATAAGACATAAAACTGTATCCAGGAGGGGTACGGGGTTTCCCACTCCCCCCCGGAAATTTTGTCTGACTCGTAAAAACGTAACAAAAATGCATTGAAAACATTTTTAGTCGTTTTCAAAAGTTTTTTTTTTGTAACTCTAGATTTTTCTCTTCACTTTATTGCCGATAGTAATTTTTCTCTCATTTTCTTATATTCCATGTAGTTTGGTTTTCGAGAAGTCTGAGCAAACCGGAAAGCCGCTCCACTTTAGTCACTCCCGATCCCTAGTCACGTCTATAAACTATATTATAGTCACTTCCGATTCATATTCGCCTTTAAAAACTGTTTTACAGTCACTCCCGTTTCCTACTCACCTTTTAAAACTGTTTAATTGTTATTTCTTTAATCATACCCAGCTCATTCATTCATGAAACCCGGTTCTGAAACCGAGTCCATACAACTTTAATAAAGTACACTTAAATTATGTAAGCTATTAGGGTTATTCTGACTTAGAAGTATTCCAAAAGGGCTATGGAGCTTCGTTCTAATAGCCATTAAACCGAACTGAGGGTTCCTGCTTGATCATTTAACGCCTTGGGCAAATTCTAAATGGGCATATGTATTTTTTTTTTGTTGGGAGTTTTAGCTCCAAATATGAAATATGATAAGTAAGGGCAAACTTCTTCTAAGGGAAGTTGTGAGGGTTTAAGTTTTCACCTAAAATTGAGTAAGCCACCTAAGTTTGCTTGCTTTTCGTTTTTACTCTCAAATATTTTCTACTATGATTTAATATTAATTCTTTGCTAATGTTTGCACAAAAGATGGATCAAGGGGATCCACCAAGGATGGATGGATCAAGGGAATCAGTAAGAGCAAACCTTAGATTAACTTCTGCTACGGGAAGTTTTGAGGGGTTGAAATCTTCACCTAAAATTGAGTAATTTCGGCTTGCTCTTTGTTTTACTCTCAACTATTCAATTTAAAGTTTAGATTTTCTTTGCTAATGTTTACACACTATAAAGATTCGTTTCTGTGAAAGAAAGCATCAAACTTTATGACGGTTTTCACATAAACCCATACAGCAGTTTTTATCAAGCTATTTGTGCTTTATAATTTAGACATAATATAATATTATACAAATATTCAGTACATTTAATACAGAAATAAAGTACTAAATCACTAAAATAAAATAATATAAAAGACTATAAAAGATTTTATTTTAGACAGCAGCTTCAACAAAGAGATAAGGAAATAGAGCAATTTTTCAAACCGGATATTGAAGAAGAAGAAGACGAACCAAACGAAGTTGCAAACGTTGTTGAGAATCCAAAACTCAATATTGAAGTTAAAGATCCAAAACCTGGCAACTGTGCTGATATAGAATTGCAACTAAACCATGAAGAAACTGAAAACAGTCCCTTCGATGTTGATACTGAAGTGGTTAAGGGCATTAGTGAGAGATCAAGCCCAAATGTTGCTAACGATCTTGATATATCCCCTGATAAGAGTTCACTTCTTAACTCGAATGGAATTAGGGTAGAGAGTCTTGACCTGTTTCTTGACACAGATGACCCTACTATCTCAAACCAATTAAATGGGTCTAATCTCGAAGTTTTACCCGAAGCACAAAACACAAACGATGGAAGTAATTTAAATACAGATGATGTGGACAAAGTTGTAAATAATGATAGCAATGATGATGATTTTCGTCTTGTGATAGAAAGTGAAACAATAATCCCTGACTCAAGTTTGAATGAAGAGTCATGTGTTCTCTTAACGCCAAGCTTAGAACCAAACTTGTCTAGCGCGAAAAATAGGAAGCTTAATTTAAGTTCAACAAAACCCAAACTGAGTGGGAGACCTGGTGAGGAGATTGATTTTGATGAAGATTTTGTAGATTTGAAGGAGCTACAAGAACGATTTTTAAAACATGCTTCTGCCAAAACGTCTCCAAAGAAGAAGGAAGTTGTTATGAAGTAAGTCTGGTTTTCTGTTTCTTCCTTCTTCTTCTTTATTAAATCTTTTCTTACTGTGAATTTGAAGGAGGTACAAGAGTGCTTTTTAAAACATGCTTTAAGATTTTTAAAGATAAGTCTTGATTTTTTTTTTCAAGTTCTAGTTCATTTTCAATGAAAGGTATCTCATACCTTATAAAACGTAAAATATAACATAACACATAAAATAAAATAATTAGCATAATATAAAATTAAATAATATAAAAATAATATAACATAACATATAACAAAAATAATTTCGTAAACCACGTTGACCTGCCATCATAAAGAACAAAAAACAAAAGCGAGAATGGGGCTTTATAAGGTCAAAGAACATACTGGATGAAACAAAACGTATATATCGGGAGCAGGGCCGTATCCAGGATTTTTTTTCGGAGGGGGTTTTACTAAAAAAAATTTTTTGAGGGGGGGAGGGGTACACAAAAAAAACTCAAAAAACGCGTACAACATTTGTTTATGTCCATTTTTGTTACGTTTTTACGAGTCAGACAAACATTTCGGGAAGGAGGGGGGTCCAAACCCCTACACCCCCCCGGATACGGCCTTGATCGGGAGGAGAGCAACTTCCATATTTCAGGAATGCTAGAGAAATATCTTAAGCAATAATGTCAATATTTCCACATTGTTATGTTTTTAATTCTTTCAATTTGGATTATTATTGAATTTTTTTCAACGTAACACCTTTAATTAGGTGTTGTTTTCTTAGACCACACTGCCGTTCTACGACGAACAAATAAACTTTCAAATGGGGATAAATCCATTTATTTAGATAGTGAAAAAACAGGTATAAAAGTCCAGATATTTCGATCACATAAACAGCGACCGTCTTCAGTAGAAATAATAAAATTGAAACTAGCATATTTATATACAAAAAAAATAAATAACTTTTCGGATCGTTCACAAAATAATGAACTTCTGGATTATTCACTAGACTATTTTCAGAGAGAGTTTATTGACAAAGTTCATTCAAAGTCTTGATGTAAATTTCCTTTTTTAATATTGCCCGAATGTAAAACAAATTTCCAATGAAGGTGGCAAAACCTTTCGTGTCTTCTAATTGCAAACCAAAAAAGTTACTTATTTTGTTTTGTATAAATATGCTAGTTTCAATTAGATTATTTTAGTATTTCTACTGAAGACGGTCGCTGTTTATGAGATCGAAATATCTGGACTTTTGTACCTGTTTTTTCACTGTTTTTTCACTGTTTTGTACCTGTCATAAATGGATTAATCCCCATCTGATAGTTTATTTATTTCATTTATTCTTCACATTGTCTGTTTTTTTTTATCTGGTCTATATCGGTCACATTTTCACTCAGAAAATTTGAACTTGATTTTTTTAAACTTTCCCTAATGCTGCTGAAAAAGGGAAGCAGCTGTCCTCCCGAAATATCCGTTTTGTTTCATCTAGTATTTTCGTTGGCCTTATGAAACCCCATTCTCTCTTTAAGGTAATATTAATCTAATCTAATACTGATTAAGGTAAATATGCTCACCTATTTCAACACGTAATACAAACTTTTCACCCTTTAATACAACTGAGGTCAGAAAAAAAAACAGAGGGTCCTAAGTAGAATAAGCAGGGATAGTAAGAAGACATGAAATTTCATGGGATTAAGTAAGAGTAAGCTTTGAATAGAATGGGTTGAAGGAGCAGTGCACGCGGGTGTGCTAGTTTTAGGTGGCATAGTGCTGTGTTGTTTTGCAATGAAGTGTTAGTACTAGCGGTAGTAGTGTGTGTTATCGAAACTAGATTTAACAACTCTGTCTTTTTCAATGAGCTAATTTAGGTGCTGCTGCTAATTTAGGGGGCTGCTGCAAATTGTCACTTTTCAGAGATTTCGACTATTTAAAATATTCTTAAAGAAAAAGACCACTGCCTAAATGAAAATTTGATGTTTTCAATTTGGATATAGATACCTATCAGCTGTAATAGTAGCCAGAGCCTCTCCAAAGGGTTAGATTTCTTCATATTGTTCTGCTGTGTTGTTCTGTAACGAAGTGTTAGTACTAGCGGTAGTAGTGTGTGTCTTATCGAAACTAGATTTAACAACTCTGTCTTTTTCAATGAGCTAATTTAGGTGCTGCTGCTAATTTATGGGGCTGCTGCAAATTGTCACTTTTCAGAGATTTCGACTATTTAAAATATTCTTAAAGAAAAAGACCACTGCCTAAATGAAAATTTGATGTTTTCAATTTGGATATAGATACCTATCAGCTCTAATAGTAGCCAGAGCCCCTCCAAAGGGCTAGATTTCTTCATATTGTTTTGCTGTGTTGTTCTGTAATGAAGTGTTAGTACTAGCGGTAGTAGTGTGTGTCTTATCGAAACTAGATTTAACAACTCTGTCTTTTTCAATGAGCTAATTTAGGTGCTGCTGCTTATTTAGGGGGCTGCTGCAAATTGTAAGCTTTCAGAAATCTCGACTATTTTAAATATTCTTAAAGAAAAAGGCCACTGCCTAAATGAAAATTTGATGTTTCTAGTTTGGATATAGATACCTATCAGCTCTAATAGTAGCCAGAGCCCCTCCAAAGGGCTAGATTTCTTCATTTTTACTTAGCGTTATTGTTTTAGATTGATTTGTTGGAATTGCAGCTTCGCTTAGTTCTATTTTCACTTTTCTTTTCACAGCTATTTTACTTTTTAGTATTACTACTCACATTTCGTTTTATAGTTTGAATTATTTGCCTAGGTTTAAGTTGTGTAACTTTAAATTTATTTTTGCCCTGTTTATTTTACAGGGTGAAATCAAAAATTTAAAAAGTTTTTTTGGGTTTTAGGGCTAATTGACCTATTGGATGTTGTACAGGATGTTCCTCTTATTCCAGGATAAAAATTGTGCTTTAATATCATTTATTTAAATTTGTGTTGTGTATTTGTAAGTCAATCACATTATTCGTTAGTTCACATAACTCTGCCCTTTTAAAATGTGATTAGTTTAAAAATCTCTGGTATGAAACTTAAAGCCATTAAAAGAGCGGAAATATTCTCCGTTTCAAGATTCTATACGAGTAGCCCATCTTGTCACTGCAAGGTATATTTCTTTGCAGTCGGTTGAAATATAAAAACTTCAAGTCCAGTCTTCAGTGGCTAAAATTTGTTTGTGTGTGCAATCTTGTTATCTTCATCATAATTAAGCTGCAATTTAAGTATTAAGCTGCAATTAAGCTGCAAAATGGTCCAAAATTGGTGTAATTTTGGTGTAAACTGACTTAGCAGTCAGTTGAAATATAAAAACTTCAAGTCCAGTCTTCATTTGTTTGTGTGTGCATCTTGTCAAATTCAAAATTCAAAATTCAGTGTGCATCAATCAAAATTCAAAAATTTGTTTGTGTGTGCAATCTTGTTATTTTCATCATAATTAAGCTGCAATTTAAGTATTAAGCTGCAAAATGGTCCAAAATTGGTGTAATTTTGGTGTAAACTGACTTAGCAGTCAGTTGAAATATAAAAATTCAAGTCCAGTCTTCATTTGTTTGTGTGTGCATCTTGTCAAATTCAAAATTCAGTGTGCATCAATCAAAATTCAAAAATTTGTTTGTGTGTGCAATCTTGTTATCTTCATCATAATTAAGCTGCAATTTAAGTATTAAGCTGCAATTAAGCTGCAAAATGGTCCAAAATTGGTGTAATTTTGGTGTAAACTGACTTAGCAGTCAGTTGAAATATAAAAACTTCAAGTCCAGTCTTCATTTGTTTGTGTGTGCATCTTGTCAAATTCAAAATTCAAAATTCTATGTGCATCAATCAAAATTCAAAAATTTGTTTGTGTGTGCAATCTTGTTATCTTCATCATAATTAAGCTGCAAAATGGTCCAAAATTGGTGTAATTTTGGTGTAAACTGACTTAGCAGTCAGTTGAAATATAAAAACTTCAAGTCCAGTCTTCATTTGTTTGTGTGTGCATCTTGTCAAATTCAAAATTCAGTGTGCATCAATCAAAATTCAAAAATTTGTTTGTGTGTGCAATCTTGTTATCTTCATCATAATTAAGCTGCAATTTAAGTATTAAGCTGCAAAATGGTCCAAAATTGGTGTATGAGGGTTTTTAGAGGCGGTATGATTTTAAGAGGCCGTATATAGGCCTACAATAGGGTGCTACTAGTGGTTTTTCATATCTAAGCCTCAATTTAAGTAATATTTATCAAGCCCTTGGAGCTTCTGTTCTAAAATTGGCGAATGAGGGTTTTTAGAGGCCTTGTGATTTTAAGAGGCCTTAATAGGTTGACACTAGGGGTTTTTCATAGCTAAGCCTCAATTGAAGTAAGATTTATCAAGTTCTTGTAGCTATTGTTCTAAAATTGATGGATGGGGTTTTTAGAGGCCGTATGATTTTAAGAGGCCTTCTTTAGGCCTACAATAAGTTGCTACGAGTGGCTTTTCATATCTAAGCCTCAATTTAAGTAAGATTAACAAGTTCTTGGAGCTGCTGTTCTAAAATTGATCGATGAGGGTTTCTAGAGGCCGTATGATTTTAAGAGGGCTTATTTAGGCCTACAATAGGTTGAAACTAGAGTTTTTTCATAACTAAGCCTCAATTACAGTAAGATTATTAAGTTCTTGGAGCTACTGTTCTAAAATTGATGAGTGGGAGTTCTTAGAGGCCGTATGATTTTAAGAGGCCTTATTTAGGTCTACAATTGGTTGGCACTAGGGGTTTTCATAACTAAGCCTCAATTTAAGTAAGATTTATCAAGTTCTTGGAGCTACTTTTCTAAAATTGGCGTATGAGTGTTTTTAGAGGCCGTATGATTTTAAGAGGCCTTATTTAGGCCTACAATACGTTGCTACTAGTGGTTTTTCATATCTAAGCCTCAATTTAAGTAAGATTTATCAAGTTCTTGGAGCTACTTTTCTAAAATTGGCGTATGAGGGTTTTTAGAGGCCGTATGATTTTAAGAGGCCTTATTTAGGCCTACAATAGGTTGAAACTAGTGGTTTTTCATAACTAAGCCTCAATTTAAGTAAGATTTATCAAGCCCTTGGAGCTTCTGTTCTAAAATTGGTGGGTGAGGGTTTTTAGAGGCCCTATGATTTTAAGAGGCCTTATTTAGGCCTACAATACTAGGGGTTTTTCATAACTAAGCCTCAATTTAAGTAAGGTTATCAAGTTCTTGGAGCTGCTCTTCTAAAATTGATGGATGAGGTTTTTAGAGGCCGTATGATTTTAAGAGGCCTTATATAGGCCTACAATAGGTTGAAACTAGGGGTTTTTCATAACTAAGCCTCAATTTAAGTAAGATTATCAAGTTCTTGGAGCTACTGTTCTAAAATTGATGGATGAGGGTTTTTAGAGGTCATATGATTTTAAGTGGCCTTATATAGGCCTACAATAGGTTGAAACTAGGGGTTTTTCATAACTAAGCCTCAATTTAAGTAAGATTATCAGGTTCTTGGGGCTATTGTTCTAAAATTGATGGATGAGGGTTTTTAGAGGTCATATGATTTTAAGTGGCCTTATTTAGGCCTACAATAGGTTGAAACTAGGGGTTTTTCATAACTAAGCCTCAATTTAAGTAAGATTTATCAAGTTCTTGGAGCTACTTTTCTAAAATTGACGTCTGAGGGTTTTTAGATGCCGTATTGTTTTAAGAGGCCTTATTTAGGCCTACAATAGGTTGCTACTAGTGGTTTTTCATATCTAAACCTCAATTTAAGTAAGGTTTATCAAGCCCTTGGAGCTTCTGTTCTAAAATTGATGGATAAGGGTTTTTAGAGGCCGTATTTAGGCCTGCCATAGGGTGGTACTTGTGGTTTTTTCTAACTAAGCCTCACTTGTGGTTATAAGTAAGATTTATCAAGTTCTTGGAGCTACTGTTATAAAATTGGCTGATGAGGATTTTTAAAAGCCGTATGATCAGTCTTGAGTTTGATTTTGAGTGGCACACCAAATTTTCAGATTTCTGCCTCCAAGTGCTATCTCAAAGACATAGTCTGAGAAGATTCTGAGGACTAATTTTAGGCTCGATGAAGCCATCACAGAGGACATAATAGTCTTTCCTTCGGTAGTGATTGACTTTATATTATGCTGCAAGGAATTTATGGAGGTGAATTAAGTTTAATTAATTAATTAAGTTTAATTAATTAAAGAATTAAATTAATTCTCAACTAAAAGTTTAAGTCTCCAATTTAGGCTTGTAATTCTAGTCAGTTAGGCTTCCAGTTAGTAAATCTGAGTCTCAATAAAAATTAAAGTTTCAATTTTAGGCTTTTATTTTTATTCATTTAGGCTTTCATTATTTTGTTTAGTCCCCATTAAAAACTATCCTGTACTTAGTCGGTCTTGGCATGAACGAATCAGTTTTCAAGTAGAATTGGGCCCGGCCCACAAAGATTGAAAAAATATCAGCACTATCCATGAGAATCCATTGTCAATGATTCTTAAATAATCAAACTTCCTGTATGCTTTAGGAAGTCTTGATTTTCTATGCCAGTCTGAGGGGTTCTCTCTAAAGTAAGGGATTTACATGTTTATATGAGTTTCGTGCTTTCACACTAAGTCATTTTGTATGGATCTTTTTCGTTTTCATTATATGTGGTGTTAACTGGTCGCTTTGAAAGGGGCTTACAAAGCGCATTCTGGTCAATAACACAACTTTTTTTTTTTTTGTATGTGGAACATTGTATTTTATGATTATTTTTTTCTCTTGTTTATTTTTTTTTTTTTATTATTTTTATTTTATTTTTTTTTCTCTTGTGTTGAGTCTCTTAAAGGTGTGAATGTATGATGTTGAAAATGTTTTTGTTTTTATGTATTTGTTTCATTTTTGTTTCTCCCCTGTTTTTTTCCTGGCCATAGAGCCTTACGGGGGAGTTTATATTGAAGTGTATTTTGTTACGTTTATTGATTGAATAAATTGATTGATTAATTGATTTATTGGTGAAAAAAATAAACTCTGGTTTTTAGATATCAAGATGGACATATTTTACGTAAAAATGACACATTTTTCGATGCTCAGGGGACACATTCATAAACCAAAAATTTGGCAACTGTGGTACCAAATAAATAAAATTATGACTCCCACAAGAGTTATTATGTAACACATTTTATTACACCAACATTTACATTCATGGGCTTTCATATGGTTTAAAGTCGTCTGAGTACATGCCTGGCCCTTCTTACTCGTTAGATAAGATACTACCAGCCTCTATAATGACTGCAGTGTATGCTTTAGCAAAAGCTAGAACAGGAATGTCTTCTTTTAGGGGAGAGGGTTTCAAAGATTTGTGTGCAGAAGCGGGGGTAAATTCGAAGCATGGGTTAAGTTCCTATATTTCAATGTTTCTAGGTCAGGAGGACTTTCAAACTAATCTTAGTTGCCATTCGTGGTTTGATATCCTCCGCCAGTAGAACTCAGTGTGTTTTTGTTTCCTCCATGGTTTTTCTCTGTTGTTTCCTCTTTTGTTTCCTCTACCAGTCTTTTCTTGCTAGTAAATATTACATTATGTCTAAAACCTGTATTTTTATGAAATTTGTTTTGATCGTGTATATTTGTCTTGTTTATCTTTTTCTTGTTGTATTCCGTCTCTTTTGTTTGATTTTGACGGGTAATAAAGTATTATTATTATTATATCTGTCTTTCCCCCTCCCTGTATAAAGACCATGGTAACATTTTTAAAGTCTTGGTTAGCATTTTTTAATTTTTTTTGGGGGGGGGGGGTTCTGGGTTTTCTGAATATTTTCCTTATATTTTGTCTAGGAATATGATATTTCTAAATAATGTTTCCGCTTATTTTCTAATGTCTATAAGATGTGACATTTTTTAATTTTGGGGGGGGGGGGGGTCCTGGGTTCTCTGAATATTTTCCTTATATTATGTCTAGGAATATGATATTTCTAAATAATGTTTCCGCTTATTTTCTAATGTCTATAATTTAAGTATCGTAAAGAAAGAGGTGACATCCGACGGGAAGGAAGTATTGCTGCGAGATGTTGTCACATTCAAGCCAGAAGAAAACCAGGAGACTCGAACCAACTTATGGCAATTAAAAGGAACACTAAGAAGACAGCTTGATATTAAAAGGGAAATAGAAATGAAGAAACTGTTAGAAGAAAGGGGAAAAGAAATGGATGAAAACAATGAAGGTAAAATAATCAGCGTTAATGTATATGTAATCAACCTGTATCTACGAGGAAGGGCTACCCGAGAAATGAGCATGGTACATACCTCTAAAAACTTCAGTTTTAGACAAAATATCTTGTTTTTTACACTTTTTATGTGTTTTTACTAAAAGCTCCAGAATGGTCGGGTTTTCTTCTGACGGGCCAGAGGGAGATTCATCATTTTAGGGCTATTAACATAAGCAGGCCGAGAAACTGGAGAGGACTCCCGCCTTCTCTTCCAATATTTGTCCCAAGGGCTGTCCAAGGAATTCAAGGTCTGTCCGGGGACTCTAAGGTCAATTGTAAAGTTTACATGTACCAGAGCATTCACCTTTTTGCCATGAGAGCCAGATAATTCTATCTTTTCAAGGGATTTGACAATCTTTTTAATCTTTTCAAGTATTTTGGAGGGTCCTGATGCTTGAAAAAGTCAATCATTTGGCACAACAATGTGAATTTTAGTCCCATAATCCCCCCTCCCCCACTTGTCCACAGATCTTCCATGGGATGAATATTATTCTTTGGCCTAATATGGGGGGGGGGTCCAATATCACTATGCATTTACGAGTAATGTGGAATTTGAGTTTACAATTAAAACACACATTGAACAGTCTTATAATATTATGGGAAAGTTTTGACAATTTTTTTTTTAAATATTTTTTTGTTCTCAAAGCTTATTTTTAAGGTAAAATATACCTGAACACAAAGGAAGGAAGGAGGATAAGGGGAATCCCCTGTCTCTGAGTTTGATAGAAGGCATTTCTGCAGAAAATCAAACGTTGGTTACTTAAAATGCACCTTTAACATCCACTCTCTCTCTCTTCCCCCCAAGGGCTAGAATTCTATGCCCGCATGGATCAAAACCTTTTAATTTTTTTTTTCATTCTTGGATGTTTCATTAATTTATTCAGAGCTCAGAATAAGGTTTTTTTTTTTTTTTTAATTATTGCTTTTCCTTCAGAAATTGTCGATTTAGCAAATCGCAACTGTATTTCCATGAACAAGATATATGGCTTTACTTTTATATTTTAGAAAAGATAATGAGCATGGTTGTTTTTTTTTGGGGGGGGGGGGGAGGGGTGACGTTTACTAGCTCACACCTTTAGAGGAGAAATCATAAGAAGTTTTCGAGAGAGATGTTTGCTGTATATAAGTCGGTTTTTAGACCCTAATATTTGGATTCCTTTCAACTTTTAGACGTTCTTACTTACTTTTAGGGGGAATAGCCCCTTCAATGAATCATTGGGGGGGGGGGATTTATTCCCTAAGTCCTCTGTCTGGTCTTTAGGAAATACTTGGTTATTCAGTGGTTTTCTTTAGGTAGAAATTATTTTTTTTATTATTATGATTATTATTTCCATAACAGTTTAAACGCATGAAATGCGTTTTATATAGAAACTTAGTGTTTAGGGATGTCTAGAATATTAAAATTATGTTTGAAGAATTTCTAGTCTGAATAAGAAAAACTCCAAGCTGTCCTATTTGTTTATTTTATAAGGTTTGTTCTATTCTAGGAGGGAATACTGAGCCGGAAGATAATATTCTTGATCTCGACGAAGAAGAAGAGTTTTCGGATAAAGACTCTTCAGAAGAAGAGAATGAACATAAAAATGATTTTATAGATGGTGAAGCTGAAGAAGACGAAGACATAGAAGCTAAAGAGGAGAAAGAAGATTCGCAAAGAGAGGTTTGATTTTACTCTGATACAAAAGGCCAGATGTGACGAAGTAGGTTGGAACAAGGTTACAAAAGTAAATCTAAATTTTTTGAGTCGCTTTGATAGCTGTTCTAAGCTAAACTTGTAAATATGGGTAGATAGAGGAGGGGTGAACACAGAACACACTTTGATGTTCTATTCTGCAAATTTGATTTGCATAGCCATAAGTTAGTAGGTGATGCAGTGCTCCATATTTTTATTTTGTTGGCTATAATGACCATTAATGGCTTTTAATGCGCGTTGCTGTCAGTTTTTCCGTTTTAAATTAATTACTTATTAGTCATTTACATTAAATAGTCATTAAATACTCAATATTAATTTATGCTCAATAACATTAATTGCTCATGAAACTAATTTTTGTTTTGTTTTAATGATGGAAAATCTCTTTAATGAATTTAAATTATTTTTTTTTATTACCTTTCCTAAAAGAGTTAGATGTACCTATTCATAAACGTTCAAATGGGGATAAGTCCATTTATTTAGACAATGAAGACAGTGAACAAAAGTCTAGATATTTCGAGCACATATACAACAATCGTCATTAGCAGAAATACTAAAGTGTTAAACCATACCTAAAGTATACCTAGTTTAAGGCATTACGTCGAGAATGCGTCGTATATACGAGGAAATGAGGCCAATCAAGTGTACAATTTTAAATTCAACATTTATTTTGCAATTAGAAGACACAGAAGACTTTACCACCTTTATTGGAAATTCATTTTACATTTAGTCAAGAGTAAAGAAGAAAATTTACATCTCAAGATTTTGGATGCACCCTGTTATTGAACTCTCTCAGGAAAATCTAGTGAATGACCCAGAAATTTATTATTTTTTTTTGTATAAATATGTTAGTTTTGATTTTAACACTTTACTTTTTCTAATGATGACGATTGCTGTATATGTGATCGAAATATATAGACTTTTGTACCTATTTTCACCGTCTTAATAAATGGTCTTCTCCCCATTTGAAAGTTCATTTGTTTGTTATAGAAAGGCAGTGCAGTCTGGTGCACTGCCTATAGTGCAGGCAGTGCAGTCAAAAAGCATACCTAATTTAAGGTGTTATGTCGAAAATTAGATGTACCTTTGCTGGGAAGTGATTCAATACAGTGGCTCCACTTATGAAAAAGGCCTAAAAGTTTTGGGAAGATGATATGAAATACTGATGTTACGATCAGGGAAGAAAAGGATTAGGTATTCTTAGCCATAACGTACAGCGCACATTTTAATTAGTGGATGTACACGTTTGTCTCTACGAAACTTAGGAAGTTGTTGATTGCGCTTTTTTTTTTTTTTTCTTTTTTTTCTTTTTTTTTAATCAAATATAGACTATAATATTGAAGAGATACAAAATTATTTTCTAATGCATATTTTAAATTTTTTCTTTCTTTTATCCAGCGGTATTTGGTCCTCCTTTCTGCGCTTCCTCTTCTTTTTTGTTTTCTCAATAATAAGTGGTGATACATCACGTAATGGATAGAATCTAACTGGTTATTGTTTCCTTTTTGTACTCCTGAAAGAAAAACAAAATCAATCCTGTTTCTTTCTTCTTTTTGTTTTATCTAAGACTCTGCTTATTTGTAATCTAATTTGTCCCTATTTCTCTATTATTCCTTCACTTTACTACCTATCTATCTTACCTCTTACTCGACGTTCCATAGCTTTCCACTTTTATAATTCCTCACATACATAGTTTTTTCTCTCCTAGTACATTTTATCTACCTTTTTCCTAAAAACTTTTTTTTTTTACATTCATACGATTCTCCATCCATTAACTTACCATACAACAATTTCAAATTTCTCATTCTAGCTACCCACGGCGGCAAGGGGGTGCTCCCATTCATTAGGCCTATAACATTAAAATACAAATTTACAATGCATATACGTTTTTGTACTTCAAAATATATTCACCTTTCTTATAACACTTTAAAACACTTTTCACTATATTTAAATAAATAAAAGAAAAAAATTAAAAATATAACACCATTTTTTTTTTAATACATCACATTTCAACATACTTTACTCTCGCTGGACCTTGCGTTGTTAGGTAGCTACAATAGTCCTCAAAACAATTCCCAAAAATCAAATACTTGATTGCGCATTTGCCAAGGTTTTAGGCATAAAATTTATCCCGCCTTAGACTGAAATAAGAGACCCCTCAATGCAAATACATTTTCCTGCCACTGTGTCGCTCTTTGGCTCAAAATCAATTGTACTGTCCTATTGGAAATGACGCGACGCCGTTTTGAACAGAGTATCGAGTATCGTTCGATACTCGGCAGAAACGAGTATCGAACAAAGAGTAATAAGATTTAGGGAAGAATTCAAAAGGAACATTTGAATATATGCATATTTTTACCGAATATGAGTTGAAAAGATATATATGAGAAAAGACATAAACAACCCCTACATCAAAGAAAAAGAACCAACCCCTACAACCCCATTGAAAACAACAAAAGCTACTCTTTTATTTTTTTTTATGTTTGTTATATCCAGTATATCGAGTTCATGTTTTTTAAGCGCTTAAGAACGCTTAAGAATTCTTGTTCTTAAACGCTTTTGTATGCTGAAGCATCAGAAAAATTAATATATTTCAAAATTTAATGTAAATTTACATTTAATTATAATGTAAAATTTTAAATTTTATGTATTTCGAATCTGATTAGTAAGATTTCCTCATTTTTTCGGGGGTGGGGGGGTTACGGATGTGTCTTATTTATTATATGCCTATAACCTTCTCTTTTTAGTTGTTCTAAACGGCTAGAACAGAATGTCAGTCTGGTGGGATCTATGCTTAACAAAATAGGTCTATCGTTTAATGCTTCGGAATATGAATGTTAACTTTTTGGCGCTGTTAATCGTGCTATTTTCCTAGTTTGCAATACTTTAATGAAACCTAATGTCAGGGTCATTCAATAGCTTGTTCTATATGTGAACCCGCTGGCAGCATCCAGCATAAATCTCTTTGTGATTCCGAGGTTTTACGCCGGTTTTCCGAGGGTAAGCGTAAAAACTGTTTCAAACCTTGGTTGTTTCAATTGCTGCGGTCTCGCCAAACTGTAGTGTAGTTTTTGTGACCATGTGGTTTTGTCCACTTTTTAATGAGCCCGATCTTAAAGGTGCTGACCAATGGTCTGCGTTGTGCAGGTACTGATCTACTGAGTCACTGCTTTCAGCCGGGAGTTCAGTGTGTGGTTGGGGGGTAAATTCATCTAATGTTTCCCTTAATTTCCCCCCAGATTTTTCCAGGTATCCATTAAGATCTGGGTAGGCTCTGGCTGAGCTTGGAGAGTCACACCATTCACCCCCATCCTAAACCAAATAACCAGTGACGCCAGGACTCGAACCTCTGTCCTCCTGTTCGGATCTTGTCCTTTGTCAATGTCCTTTGTCATGAAAACAAAGGATTTCAAGTTTAGCGTCCTCTAAACCTCTGTCCTCAGGGTTTCAAGTCTAGCGCTCTGACCACTTTTAGATATTGCAAGTTTTATTATATTTGTCATTTACTGAGCGAAACAAGGACTTTGTGGGTCGTTATGGTGCAACAGCAATTTTGTCCTCGCTTGATATTGTTCAAGTAAACATCAGTCAGGAAGGTAGTTCTCGGTTGGGCCCATATCATAGTCATATCCGATTTTTTATTGGTGATTATTTTTGTGATAAGATTTGTTGTTCATTTTTTCTTTTTGTTTCTTTTTTTTATGTTACGCCACTATTTATCGGTTTTTACCGGATATCATTGCACCTTTTTTTGTCCGGGATTGTTTTTGTTTGGTGGTTATTTTTGTTGTTCTTCTTTTCTTTTTGTTTCTTTTGTTTTTTGTTGCTCCACTATTTAAACGTATTGTACAGTAGGTTAAAAATAAACTATTTTAAAACAGTGAAAACAATGGCCCTTACATCATCATTAAAAACAAGAATATGGTACTCTTACGTAATTTTCTTTGATGTGTGTCTTTATCACATCGGGTACTAGGAAGCTTAATATTAATTTTTTTGCAGGTATGGGATATTGAAAGCCAACCTCTGACAGATGAATCTTTCCGCCTGACTCTGGAACCACCTAGTCCAAGTATGTATTAATTTTATACGTTTAAAAAACGTTCAGAGAACGTTTTAAGCTGAGAACAAGGCAGAGCTTTACGCACTTGACGTAGGGATCTAATCGGACTAAAAAATACCAGTACATTAAACCAGGTCAATACGAAGGGAGAAAGGGTGAGGTTATTTGGGGCCTCACTTTTTTGTAACATAAATCCCGCCTCCTCTCCTCTCGGTGACATAATAATGTTTTTCACTTAATTTCAAACTTTAATGTCACCTACACTAATTTGAAAACATCTTTTGTTTTTTAATTTGGGTAGCCAAACATAGTTGATGAAGACAAGGTATACTACTATAAATTTCAAAACCAGAAAAACATACCATTCCCGCTTTTGTAGGGTGCCCTTCCGCCATAGGGCACCCCTTTCATCGTGGAAATACATTAATAATACACAAATATTTTTCTTAAACTCTTATTCTCAATCAACTATACATCATCCTCCATCCTGCCAACCTTCCCTCTACCCCATAACAAACCGAGGAGCAGTAGAATGCTGTGCCCTTACAATCTATCTTTAGTCACGCCATTCTAGTCCTTGTTTTATAACACACAAATAAACTACTATATTCTTTTTAATACCTTTTTGGCTACTCAAAATTCATACATTAACCAATAAAATATGATTAAAATCTTTTATCATAATACTAAATTCATTTCATATTTTTTTTTTTTAAATCTACAATTTAAAACTATTTTTACTTTATAACATTTAAATCAAAATTTTCAAGTTTAAAACTCAATTTTACTCATCCATTCCACATCTACTCTCTCCCTCCATACTCGACTCCGTCTCAAGTCATCCACATAACTTCCAAGCCAGAAATTCGCCAAAGGAATTTTGACTTGTTTTTGACGTTTCCGCATTTTCCACACATGCATGCTAACACTTGTCACTAACAAACACAATGCATAATTCCTTGGCTTACCTTTAACATAAAAGGACAGCTTTAGAGCTTTCTTCTATTAAGGTTCTTGGCCTCGAGTCGCTTTTTAACTGCCGTCAGAGACTTATTTGCCAGTTCGGTCATTTCCTGCTCCGTAGCAGCAAACACAGGACGATCCTGCCCCCGCTATCCCCCGTTTCGTCCCGTACTCGGAGACAATACAAGTTCAACCCAGTGACATGCCGTACGACTCGCTACCAGCATTCCCTTGTCCCCTTTTTTACAGACATGGTCAACAAATCCTAAGAAAAGTAATATGGTTTTATTCATTTTCTGTTGTCGTATTTGTTATTTAACTTTGTCGTATTTATAAAAACCCTCGGTTTTAGTACTTTTAGCGCTAAAAAGCGTAAGTTTAATAAAATATGTCAATGTCTATGTCTATTTTCTTCTACAGACGTTGTTTTTATTCCTTCATTTTCTAATATTTCCAATAATCTTTGGGGTAACCATTGAATCAATTCGTGCATCAGTTTGTCAAGCACTTCGTCTCCACACATTGACCAAGTAGGTGTTTGGGTTGTGAATATGCGACTAACTCTGTCACTAAAGGGTAAGATTCCATGAATCATGCAGTACACAAACTCTTTCTGTTCATAACTAAACGACAATTCACTTAGATTTTTAAAAGTAACTGAAAATCAATGAACGGCTCCTTGTCTCTAGCTCTATAATTCGATTCTTTCTCAATTCTAAAAACGTCCCACGATGCCTCTTTTAGTTCCTCCTTTCCCAAGTCACATCTCAGTGCTCCGAATTCCTTTGATTTCTTCAGGGAGCTGACAATCCACCGCAGAGGGATCGGATTTTTTTTTGCTTATTTTTTTCACCTTCTCTTCTCCATTCTCATTCATTATAGGGAGAAAACACTGTCTCATAATTGCAGTTGATAGCTCCTCTTTAACCACAAGTTCACAAATGTTTCTAAACACACTGCCATAACACATTACTATATTTCTGTATTAGGAGGTGCTAGGCTCGCTCCTCTTTTTTCACAATGTTCACTTCCTTCACCTTCTCTTCTCTTCTCCTTCTCTTCATTTTCACCTTCTCTTCTCCATTCTCATTCATTATAGGGAGAAAACACTGTCTCATAATTGCAGTTGATAGCTCCTCTTTAACCACAAGTTCACAAATGTTTCTGAGGAAGAGCGTCTTGCGTATTACCTGAAATCTGCCACCCCAGTTCCGCCCGATTCCACAGGAAGGTATAGCGTTTTCATCTGTAACTTTTCAAGTTTCCCCGTCCAAACAAACCTCCAGATGGCTCTTTCAATTTGTTTGGCAAGGTTTTCAGGTAATGCGAAAACAGGAGTAGCGTAAAATAATAGCGTGAGGCAATATGTATTGACATACAGAATTCTTTCGACCATCGTTTTGAAAAGGCTTTTTCTCGGTTGACTCAATATCCCGATTATTTTGTTTACTTTTTCTGTGTTCACTATTTTTTCAAAAGTCAGTCCCAATACTTGCGCTTTTTCCGCAAACGGGAGACAACAGTTTCTTGCTATGTTGTCATAATTTGCAGATTTGTTCAAGAGTAATACATTGCTCTTTTGTCTGTGTATTTTCACGTGGAATCCTTCCTCGTACCAATGCAACCCCTTACACACAGTTTTCACATCATTTTCACTTCCTGTGGTAAAATTTGCGTCATCTAGGAAAGCTGCACTTTTCAGAAAAAACATTTCAGAAACTTGAACACCGCACATTCTTTCTTCTACATACCGAAAGAGTGGGTCGAGATATAATTCAAATAGCGTTCCAGAACAATGGTCCCCTTGCAGCAGACCGCTTTCTAGGTTTATTATTGTCGTCAGTCTTCCATTCACTTTTATAACCACTTTCGGTGCCGAATATATTCTTTCCAATTTATCTATGACTTCCTTTCCGAAATTCATCTTTAATCGCATTAATAACCACCAAATCTCTCGTATTACGGAATCATACGCCTTCAATATGTCAGCGCCAACTAGGGCTAATAGGTTCCAGCCTAACACTTTTTCCATCGTTTTTTTCATCTCGCCGAAGACAAAGGTCTCTGAGAACCGTCAGGACATGTTGGGCTTTCTTGCTTTTTATTCCACCGTACTGGTAATCTCCCACTATTTTCGCTGCACTTTTCTCCAGTCTTTTAGACCATACTTTAGTACATATTCTATAGTCGCAGATTGTTAAGGAGATTGGTCACCAGTTTCGGAGGTCTTCTCTAGATCCGCCCTTGTGTAACAGTGATATAACTGACAGTTCACTTTCAGGGTATGCTCTTGACTCAAATTCATTTAGCACTTTCATTAAAAATTCCCCGATTTCGCTCCACGCTAACTTATAAAAATCATAGCTTAGCCCGTTCATTCCTACCAATACTTAATTTTTTGATCCGGATATGACTTTTTCTACTTCATGTCTCGTAATCTCTTCCCCTATTTTTACATTTTCTTCTTCTGTAGCCTGGTATCTGGACTGGAATTCACGGAAGCAGTTCTCTGTTGTGTTTCCTACTGGAGGTTTTTTATACAACGCCCTGTAAAAGGAGGCGGTTTCTTTTAATATTCCCGTTTGATCCGAGGTAGTTCCACCGTTTTCGGTTCTCACTTTCCCGATTCGGTTTTGTTTCTCTTTGCTTGCGCCTTAATTTTTTCTGACAACGTTATCAGTCTTGATCCTTCCAGCTCTTGTAATCTATTTTTTTTTATCTCGAAGGCTTCGAACTCTTTTTCTTCAGTTTGTCTTATTTCCTGTTTTATTTCGTAATACTCCTGCCAGATGCTTTGCCCTAATCCATTTTCTCCTTTAGGTCTGTTAACGTCCTATAAAGGTGACGTTTGTGAGCTTCTTTCTCTCTTCTCTGTTGCTTTTCAAGACTCCTAATGAAATGACCTATTTTTGCTTTGAATCTAATCCAAAACT
This sequence comes from Artemia sinica, assembly GCA_027921565.1. Taxonomy (NCBI): domain Eukaryota; kingdom Metazoa; phylum Arthropoda; class Branchiopoda; order Anostraca; family Artemiidae; genus Artemia; species Artemia sinica. Next base: position 47,101,872 of record CM051274.1, on the reverse strand, counting down.
GACATACGTCTGTTTCTTCAGCGTAAACTCCTAGTAATTCTTTTACTTTACTTCGAATTATTGTTCTGGTTTCTTTTTTTTCGTAATATATTTGGGCCCATTCTCCAAAATGCTTGTTTTTTTCACGTCGATACTACAGTCTTGTCTGGATCGACGTTGACAGTTGTAACTAAAGCCGTGTGATCTGTGAAAGGTGCCATAATGTTTCAATCTTCGTCACGTTTTTCATGAGGTCTGAAGTGCAGTGAACCTCTTGCGTCAAGACGTGTGTAAGATACCTCTTTATTCTTCTCGATCCAGGCATCTTTCAGCTCCAAAACACGTACAAATTCTTTTAGTTCTTCGCTTAATTTCCTCTTGTCATTTTTCTTGGCTTTGCTTCTGATGTCTGTTTCCTGTAATACGCAATTGAAGTCACCTAAGACAATCATTGATTCAGCAGTGAGATGCTTGATAATATCCCTTGTGAGGACTTCTTCGCGTTGCTCGAAATTATTTGTGCCAGAATTGTGCCGGTAATTGTAAGTGTAATAAGTGTAAGACGGTAAGTGATATTTTGCCACTTGATGATGCTCACTTTTTCATCGGTTTCATATTTCAGGCTCTCTTATTTATGTTTCAATCATTTCGAAAAATGAAACCTGTATTAGGTACCAGCCCTGCTGATATAAACTTATAACCTTTCTCTCGAAGGTACCTTATACTCGTAGGGTCTACCTCCTGGGCGCACAAAATATCCAATTTGTTTGTTAAAATAAAATCTAGTAGCATTTTTGATTTTTATCCTGTTTTAGACCATTTACATTTAGAGTTCCTATTCTGAAAGCCATATTTTTGTTAGGGTCTTTTTAATTTTTTTTCTGTTTTAATTCCTATTTTTCTTTTCGCTTGGCTTCGCACCTTTTTTCTTCTCACTGTTTGACTACACCGAATCTTGCGAGACATTGCTATACTGTCTTTTGGGAGTGTCTCTCGGCTTTCTTGTTTCTAGCTTTTTCTTGAAAGCCGTACCTGGAGTTGGTATCTGTGACTGTTTGCTTTGCTGATCGACGCTCCTTCATTTACCTTGTGCTGAGTACTCCCCTCTCCATTTTTTCCTTGTTAGCGCACTCAGTTTGATCCAGTTGGTTGGTGGCTTCTGTTTCTGGATTTTTTACGAGCGGAGATGTGGTATATTGTTTTGGTTTCTCTGGTTGGTGAATTTATGATGTGGCTGCGAAAACTAAGTTGACCGCTTCTGTGCTACTAAGCGATACAATACCCTGTAGTGCTAATTTTGATTTATCTGGGATCGTTGGTTGCGCCGGCGTGGTTAACCGGCCGTTCCCCAAGGATGGTGGCTTTTTCCTGTTGTACCCCTTCTGTGGTTTGTGTTTTTTCTCGGGCAGTTTGCAGCATCATGGTTGTCGTTGTGGCATATGAAACAAATCGTGGGTTGGCCATCGTAGGATATAACAATCTTCTCTTCTTGGTTTACCATAATCGTCGGTGGAATGTGGAATTTGATATACATAAGTGCTGAAGCTCGTTCTGTGACTACCTCAATAAAATCTTCCCTCTTCATCGGCTGAAGATTCGCCGGGGATTTTTCGGAGATAAACGACAATTGGGCATTTGCCATATTTTTCCACAAGCACTGGGTAAACAATTTGATCAAAATTTATCTTCAGCTCCATTTTCTTCCGTTTCTTGACAAAGTTATCGGTGACGACTGCAGAACTAAGTGTAACCTGCACGATTCCAAATTTCCGCAGATCGTCAGAATCTATAGCTCGGACATATGTTGCATTGTGATTTAGCCCTTTTAGGAAACGATGGATGTCTATATCTCGAACGGTTTTCAGAATATCGTCTGGGATTGCTCTGAAGTTGAAGTTAACTTTACTCCTCTTTTTTTTTTTTTTTTTTTTTTTTTTTTTTTTTTTTTTTTTACCCAAAACTACACTTTTTCAAAATAACCCAAAAATTTTTTTTGCTGCCCTTTCAGGGTGAGGCATGCACAATTGCGCATGCTCCTGGTTTAACTTAGTCTACTCAGAGTGTCACTCCTTACCCCCTCCCATGAAGTTTCAATTTCCTTTAAATCGTTCTTTATAGCCTCCCCGTATCTATTCAGGGATGACCTGCTTTTCGTTTAGGCCCCAGACGAAAGTCCTCAAAGTGCAGTCTTTGGCAATCTGTCATTCTGTGAATCTGTCATTATAACTAAATAAAATTCTTCTATTATTATTTTTTTTTTTTAATTCCTCTTTGTTACATTTTATAAATCTTGAACTTTGGAAGAGTTCGTCATGGGTTTTCTGATTTCTTGAGAAATTGACCAGGCAAAGTAGAAAATATAGGCCATTCTCACACATTGCAACCATTTTAGCTCATAATATTTAGCTAAATGTATATTTAGCTTTTTGCTATTTTCGAAATTTTCAAATCAGAAACTCTAGTAGCCTACCTGCGAAGCTCCCTCATATGAAACTTCTCTATAGAAAATTAACATTTCAGCAAAGTAGTAGCTATTTGATGGCACTTCTGATTTTTCCTCTTGGGAAACGGAGTTGCGCATTAGTATAGTCTATAAGTCTCTTTTAGTCTTTACTATTATCTGAAGTTTTATGTTTCTGTTTAACGAATTTGTTATAGTCATAACTTGAGGCAAGAGGTAATGAACAAGGACTGACGGAGTAGGAGGCTTTTAGAGGAGTAGTAATAAGGAATAATAAGGAGTTGCACAATATAATCCATGCTCTAATTATTTTTAAATATAAGGTTATTCTGTTGAATTAATGATTATTGAATCATTAATTCAACAGAATAACCTATTCTTAGTCTCTGTATGGACAATATATACCCGGCTATCTTTCAGGTAATTTTTTTTCTTAATGTGTCTGACACATTACCCTCCTTACCCTCCCCTCCACAATCCGTAAATATGGTTGAAGAAATTGTACACTAGTAAGGCATCAAGAGATTCTGAAATGTAAGAATATCATTATAATTTCAATTATAATTTATAATTCATAATTTATAATAATTTATAATTATAATTTTATAATTTCATTATAATCCATTATAATTATAATTTCAATATAATTTCACATACGTTGCATTGGCTTAGGACAATAATTTGTTTGTGATTTTTAGTTTGACGAAAGACAAAAATTTCGCATTGTAATCATTTTTGGCAACGTTTTCAAATTTGGCAAATATTTTCAAATTTAGCTTACGATAGTTGTTTTTAAATAATAATTTATCTTGTCTTATTAGTTCAAAAAAATAATTTCGTGACCCCGGTCTTCTACTTCCAAATAGTACGTCTTTATGGAATATATTAATTATACATTGGTTTTTATGCGTATATTTACAGGTAGATTGAAAAGTAACTCCTTATATTAAAGTTAGTATAATTGATAAATAAATCGATTTCAGGGTTGCCACCTGTAGCACGAAAGTACTATTTGTTGACATCAGAGCAATAATGCAGTCGACCTTTCCCCGTTTAAAAGACTGAAGAATAACAAAAAAATCACAACACCCTAAGCAAATTTTTTTCTAGTTTTTACCCCTTGTCTTGAAAGTCCCCTTTAGTCTTCAATATTTTTCTAAGCATCGACTTCATAACTAACGGAGTAAGAGATTTCAAGTAGTAGCAAAAAGATCTCTTAGTCTTTATTCATGTATTGATATCTGGATCAACTATATCTAGCCCCTCCCCCCATAGCTCTGATAGCCGCCCAACTTATTATCCACGGTTTGGATGGACATCCCTGTTAACGGAATACCTTCCAACAAATTAGCAGTTTGACCTCCTAGGAAACGGAATTTTTTACCTCAAAAGGCTACTTTTTCTCCTTTAAGGCACCACTTGGTGACAAAAAAAAAACATTGCACAATATATGTAGCCTATCGTTGCATTTTTCAATTTACTGCTATGAATAACTCATTGCACCATCAAATCATTTAAGGCCAGCACAATCACGCATACTTCTCCTCCATCCTACTGAAAACCTCTCTTTGTATACCCTCCTTTTAGTTTCAGTTTTCCTTAAATATTCCTTATGACCTCCTCCCACCCTATTTGAGAACGACGTGCTTTTCTTTTGGCTCTAGATGGTTTGCGGAAAAGGACGATCTTTGACAATCCGTCATACTTCGTCTGCTGAATGTGTCCTAACCATCTCAACCTTTCTCTCAAGATAGCCCTGGAAAGCGGGATGGAATCACATTTTTTCTGTTTGAAATACGGTCAGTCAGCTAGAAAACATCTAGCAACTCTTCATCCGCTTTTTGGAGCGCCCATGCTTCAGAGCCATAATTGACCACTGTCATCACTGTAGCTTCCAATATTGTAATATTCTTCCTCCATCCCAATCTATTCAAAGCCTCCCTCTTTATATCCTCCCAGGAAGTTCCCATTTCCTTTAAATCTTTCTTTATGACATCCTCCCAGCCCAACCGCGGACGATCTGCTTTCCGTTTAGCCTTAGACGGTTGGCTGCAAAGGACGATCTTTGGCAATCCGTCATACTTCGTCTGCTGAATGTGTCCTAACCATCTCAACCTTTCTCTCAAGATAGCCCTGGAAAGTGGGATGGAACCACATTTTTCGTACAGCCTACTGTTTGAAATACGTTCAGTCAGCTGGAAAAAGTCAGTCAGGAAGTACGGTCAGTCAGCTGGAAAAAATCTAGCAAATCTTCGTCCTCTTTTTGGAGCGCCCATGCTTCAGAGCCATATTTGACCACTGTCATCACTGTAGCCTCCAATATTATAATATTCCTCCTCCATCCCAATCTATTCAAAGTCTCCCTCTTTATATTCTTCCAGAAAGTTCCCATTTCCTTTAAATCTTTCTTTATGACATCCTCCCAGCCCAACTGCGAATGATCTGCTTTCAGTTTAGCCTTAGACGGTTGGCTGAAAAGGACGATCTTTGACAATCCGTCATACTTCGTCTGCTGAATGTGTCCTAACCATCTCAACCTTTCTCTCAAGATAGCCCTGGAAAGTGGGATGGAACCACATTTTTCGTACAGCCTACTGTTTGAAATACGGTCAATCAGCTGGAAAAAGTCAGTCAGGAAGTACGGTCAGTCAGCTGGAAAAAATCTAGCAAATCTTCGTCCTCTTTTTGGAGCGCCCATGCTTCAGAGCCATATTTGACCACTGTCATCACTGTAGCTTCCAATATTCTAATATTCCTCCTCCATCCCAATCTATTAAAAGCCTCCCTCTTTACACCCTCCCAGGAAGTTCGCATTTCCTTTAAATCTTTCTTTATGACAACCTCCCAACCCAACTGCGGACGATCTGCTTTCTGTTTAGCCTTAGACGGTTGGCAAAAAAGGACGATGTTTGGCAATCCGTCATACTTCTTCTGCAGAACGTGTCCTAGCCATCTCAATATTTCTCTCAAGATAGCCCTGGAAAGCGGGATGGAACCATATTTGTCGTAAATCCTTCTGTTTGAAATATGGTCAAACAGGCGCGCACCGAAAAGAATCCGTAGACAATACCTCTGGAAAAATCTAACCAATCCTACGTGTCTCGGAGCGTCTAAGTTTCAGAGTCACACTTGACCGCTGTCATCACTGTAGCTTCCAATATTCTAATTTTGACTCGCAGATGTATCTTCCTATTCTTCGAAACTTTTTTTAATAGTGAAAAATACACATTGGGCCTTGTCAAAGAGGCGTAACTGCGGTTTGTCTCTTACTATGCCTCTGGCTGTTACTATAATTATTCTACTTGCTATATAAGTATTTTGAATTTACTGTAAAAGGCAACAATTGAAACATTTCTGAACGATTTGTTTTATAATCCAAGTAATAGGATTTCGTAAAAGTTTAACTTGTATTTAATGAGTTTGATTAAATATCCTGGAAATTATTATTCGAGAAATGATTATTTACCCTTCTCAAATTCAGAATAAGAAATTAGAAGCCCAGGATGTATCGGGGATTTTTTAGGGGGTGGGGGGATACAAACAAAATAACAGAACGCATCAAAAATCTATTTATATGAATTTTTGTTTTTTTTACGAATTGGGATTTTTTGTGGGGGAGGGGGTCAAACTCGGTAGACCTCCCTGGATACGGCCTTGATAGAAACACTTGATATAATCTGTTTCTGGGTTTAATTTAAATAAAAAGAAACTGAAAATCGTACGAGAATTGGATAGGATCCAGACAACCATTGTCAATTAACGAAAATGTATTTTTCAGGGGGGGGGGGGCAAAATTTATTTTTCCAAGAGGTTGATGTTCTTTTGTAATGAAACCACTATGGAAAAGGCACTATTCAGTGAAAACACCACGAGAAAAGTATTTTCAAAATCTGGGGGGGGGGGGTCAAAAATCCAGAGTGGCAAATGCCCCTACTCCTCTCTCCCACCATTTGATGCTACTTCTCTAAAGCTTTGAATCTGAATCTAGAGCTCAATACGAATCAGAATACTTCATTTGTTCATATGATAACAAACTTACTACGAATGTGGAGCCAAGTTTAATGTTTAATGAAGTTTAATTTAATTTTACGAATATGGGGCCAAGTTTAATTTAATGAAGAATTATGAAAATAGGGGCCTTTATTTGATATCATAAGACTTAGTTTTGCATACAAATTACTTTTTTGTGTCTGATCATGATATCTAAGCAAGAGAACTGCCTTATTCATCTTATTTAGTGAATTTTTTATACAAGTTTTCTTTTTTCATTGGCTATTAAATTTTTGTAGCTACTATTATTACTGAACTATAGTTAATTTGTATCATAGAAGGTATAATTAATATATAATTGTAAAATATTTAGGTAGAGGGGCTTCCGCTTGGCACGCTTTCGGAGACCCAGGGGGAGGGTTGGTGTAGTTATAAAAGTATGAAATTTAAACCTAGGGGCAAATAGCCCTCTAGTCTCCAATATGCATAAAACCTCAAAACCTTACTTACTGAATAATGCTAAACTTTGGCGGTGAATATGCTCATATGTCAACCAACTGCAACCTAACTTGTTGCCTCGCTAGCTACTGTCTCATCTCCTTACTAGAATGTAAGGAAATATATAACACTCACGTCTCTATTCAACGCCCAATTGCTAGCAAGTGAAAAATACGTCACCGGGAAAAGCTACCACGCTAGGAAGATAGGTGAAGTGTGTCTAAGTCCTTGTAGCCAGTCCTTGTGACCATTCCTGTGAGTCCTTGTGGAGTAGTCAGTCCTGGTGACCTTTGTTGGAGTAACTCATCAGTCAACTTCACAGGCAATTCTTCACAGGCTGACAGTTTGCATGAAAAACGCTTAACACAAAGGTCACCTATGTGCTAATATGAGTCCACTCTGGGCCAAGTTAATACATGGTCCACCACCTTGTGATTTCCTTCAAAGAATTTATGGATTTTTTTTCTGAAATTTATGGGATTTATAGATTGTCTCCTTTCAGTTATTCCTGGATTAAGTCAACTGGTTGATAAGTCAATGAATGAAAATGTAAATGATGAGGAGCTTATGGCCTTATGCTCTGGTAAGTTTGAAACACAAAAAGCACTTCTCAACAATTCTCAAGAGGAGGAAGACAACAATTCTCATGAGGAGGAAGATAACACTTCTCATGGGGAGGAAGAGTATAAATCTTCCATTTCAAGGTAATTATATAATTTAACTGTTTATTTAGAAATATATTGTATTGGTTCATCTCAATGAGGTGACCCCCTCCCTCGCCCCCTCCTAGCATGCGTGCAGTTTGCTTACACTTAAACGAATCTCTCGAGTAGAAGTCATAGCAATTATACAAGTGTGCATTTTAAAATTGTAATAAAATTTGCAACTCTGAAATAAAACTACAGAGTTGCAAATATAAATTCTAGCCCACTTACTCCCCTCAAGTAAAAAAAAGTAAAGAATATGGCACGTGACTTTACAGTCCCTACCTGCGGTGCTGATCTCCGTTTCCGTTTTCAGCTGATGATTCGTTTTGGCCAGTTTTTATTGTCTAGTCCTGTACATCGGACAATATTACCACCTGAAATGCCTGTCCGCGCTAATACCAGAAGCAAGAGCAAGCTTATGCCCGTCCGTGGCCGCACAAACAGACTCAGTAACTCCTTTGTTCCTTTCTTTACAAGTGCTTTTTATAAAATGTAGTGAAGTGTTTTTCATGTAAAAAACAACGCCTTTTATTGTATTTTTTTTAATGTGTCTATGACAGCTGTTTTCATTAAAGTGATTCTGATTCATGGCCCCTCAGCCAGGAAATGCAATGGGAGGCTACGGGCCAGCCATCCTGTGCTTTCACACACCCTTCCTGTTTACCTTCCCCACATTTCTCCAGGTACCCATATAGAGCTGGGTTGACTCTGGGTGATCTTAAAGAGTCACGCCACTGAGCCCCGTTCCAAAGCAAATAACCGACGACACCAGGACTCGAACCCCTGTCCTCAGAGGCAAAGGACTTCAAGTCTAGTGTGCCAACCACTCGGCTAGGAAACTGCCTAAAAAGGGCCATCACTGAAAAGGACGATAAACAAGTTCGCAAAAATTAACATAAAGAAAATCGAAGTATGAATCGAAAAATAAAGAATCATGTACAAGCAACGCTTAAGTGTACCTGGGCCTTAGGCATTTGGGCCTTAATTTTCTGTAAATGAATTGACAGACTTAGTGTTTTCATCCTGTTTTAGAGCATGGGAACGAGAGGCCAGAATTTTTACAGAAAAGTTGGCGTATTCTTGGCAGCTATTTTAAATTCGTGAAACATAGACGCATAACAAAAATACTCGTTTGACCAAGATGTCCAGTAGAGTATTAGCTTAAATAGCTGAAATCTCTATAACACTGGCGAGGAAACTATGGGTCATGAGAACATATTTTGCGACCTAGAGAGAAATATCTTGTACAAGCTGTATTCCCTCACTCCTAGATTGTTTTGCCTCTCCCCAGATTTTGGAAAATACCTTTTTGAGAATATTTTTATTGAAAAATGCCTGTTTTTCGTATTTTGCAGCCATATTGTTAAGCCAAAAAGTGTCCTCATATTTTGCGGCCTTGAGAAATAGATCTGGTGTAGGTTTTGATCGTACGTCAATAATTTTTTTTTTTTTTATTATTATTATTATGTTTTTCATATATTTCCGATAATTTTCGCAAGGATTTCCTTTGGTCAGACTCATAAGACAGATAAATCACTTGAATTGGGGAGGAGGGCTAAATGTGTTTTAAAAATCTTGAGGGGGTGGCAAATTTGTAATTTTTCGACTTTTAAATGAAAATACCAAAAAAAGGTATTTTTTAAAATCTATGGGATTTATGCTTGCCCCCCGCCTCAAATTGACGCCACTGTGTGAGAGGCTTGTCACCTGTCACTGTAAAACAGACCCAGCAGCTGGAATGTCTTTTCGACGTACTCTGCGCCACGTTTGGCTCTAGGGGATCTATTTAACCCTGTGGTAGCACAGTGAATTGATGCTCTGCTTAACAGCATAGAGCACAAGGTTCGATTCCCTCTGCCACAATGCTAGGTGACAGGCTTGTTACCTGTCCCCATAAAAAGGACTCAGTGACTGAAACTTTGATTCAAAGCCCTTTGCACCATCAGTGGCCCTTGATGTTCTTATTCTATCCTTTTGTCCTTTCTTATGACACAACCATTTCTCTTTTGCAATTTAACATGACCCAGTCAGAAGTCAAATCGCTTTGGTTGCTTTACATTTCCTGACATTTTAAGGTCGAAGTAAATACTGAATATTCAACTTTATGCTTTCGTAAGGAATTTCCCCCGAAAAAATAGAAAAATAAATATTTTTTCACAAAGAATGAATAACATAAGTTACAGAAAAACGCGTTCTCTATAACGAACAAAAAATATAGTATAAGAACACGGAAAAACATTGGTGACAAAGAGCTCCTTGACAAGGAATATAAATAGGCTTTTTGAGAACACATCTATAAGATAACAAAATACATTCTCACATTCTCTATTAAGAACATAGGAAGCAAAACACATTCTCTATTAAGAACATAGGAAGACATCTATAAGATCACAAAACACATTCTCCATTAAGAACATAGGAACGCATTATAGGAACACATCTATATGATCATAAAACACATTCTTTATTCAGTAGGTAAGTATGCATAATAGGAACACATCTATATGATCATAAAACACATTCTTTATTCAGGAGGTAAGTATGCATTATAGGAACACATCTGTAGGATCACAAAACACATTCTCTTTTAAGAACATAGGAAGACATCTATAAGATCACAAAACACATTCTCCATAAAGAACATAGGAACACATCTATATGATCATAAAGCATATTCTTTATTCAGGAGGTAAGTATGCATTATAGGAACACATCTATAGGATCACAAAACACATTCTCTATTAAGAACATAGGAAGACATCTATAAGATCACAAAACCCATTCTCTATTAAGAACCTAGGAACGCATTATAGGAACACATCTATATGGTCAAAAAACACATTCTTTATTCAGGAGGTAAGTATGCATTATAGGAACACATCTATAGGATCACAAAACACATTCTCTATTAAGAACATAGGAAGACATCTATAAGATCACAAAACACATTCTCTATTAAGAACATAAGAACGCATTACAGGAACGTATCTATATGATCATCCATTAAGAACATGGAACGCATTATAGGAATACATGCATATGATCATAAAACACATTCTTTATTCAGGAGGTAAGTCTGCATCATAGGAACACATCTATAGGATCACAAAACACATTCTCTATTGAGAACATAGGAAGACATCTATAAGATCACAAAACCCATTCTCTATTAAGAACATAGGAACGCATTATAGGAACACATCTCTATGTTCATAAAACACATTCTTTATTCAGGAGGTAAGTATGCATTATAGGAACACATCTATAGGATCACAAAACACATTCTCTATTAAGAATATAGGAAGACATCTATAAGATCACAAAACACATCTCCATTAAGAAAATAGGAACGCATTATAGGAACACATCTATATGATCATAAAACACATTCTTTATTCAGGAGGTAAGTATGCATTATAGGAACACATCTATAGGATCCCAAAACACATTCTCTATTAAGAACATAGGAAGACATCTATAAGATCACAAAACACATTCTCCATTAAGAAAATAGGAACGCATTATAGGAACACATCTATATGATCATAAAACACATTCTTTATTCAGGAGGTAAGTATGCATTATAGGGGACACATCTATAGGATCCCAAAAACACATTCTCTATTAAGAACATAGGAAGACATCTATAAGATCACAAAACACATTCTCTATTAAGAACATAGGAACGCATTATAGGAACACATCTATATGGTCAAAAAACACATTCTTTATTCAGGAGGTAAGTATGCATTATAGGAACACATCTATAGGATCACAAAACACATTCTCTATTAAGAATATAGGAAGACATCTATAAGATCACAAAACACATCTCCATTAAGAAAATAGGAACGCATTATAGGAACACATCTATATGATCATAAAACACATTCTTTATTCAGGAGGTAAGTATGCATTATAGGGACACATCTATAGGATCACAAAACACATTCTCTATTAAGAACATAGGAAGACATCTATAAGATCACAAAACACATTCTCCATTAAGAACATAGGAACGCATTATAGGAACACATCTATATGATCATAAAAACATTTTTTATTCAGGACGTAAGTATGCATTTTAAGAACACATCTATAGAATCACAAAACACATTCTCCATTAAGAACATAGGAACGTATTTAGGAACTCATCTATAAGATCATAAAACATATTATTTATTCAGGACGTAAGTATGCATTATAGGAACACATCTATATGATCATAAAACACATTCTTTATTCAGGAGGTAAGTATGCATTATAGGAACACATCTATAGGATTACAAAACACATTCTCTGTTAAGAACATAGGAACACATCTATAAGATCACAAAACACATTCTCTATTAAGAACAAAGGAACACATTATAGGAACACATCTGTAAAAACACAAAAACTGTTTCTCTCTAAATAAGAGGAAAACACATTTTCCATCCATGCTGAAACTCCAAAGTAAACAAAAAAGGAAAAACAAACAAACTCCACATGCATGTGATTGCTGTAAGCAGGAATTTATCTTCTTCTTCTTCTTTTTATGTCAGTGTTTTCCTTTTGTTGAGCTAAGCGAGAAGGAATCTTGGAATCCTTATGTATATTGAAGGAAACTGTATGTTTTTCAGAGTCAGAAGGAGAATTACCTTGGATGAAGACGATTCAGATGGAGAAAATGTCGAAGAGGTTAATAATCCCGGGAATGATGAAAATGAAGAAAAACTAATATCAACTCGAATTGATTCTGATGAAGAAGAAGAGAAAAAAGAAGGCAGAAAAAGTAGAAGGATTGTTCTCTCTGGTTAGTTTGTCATTCTTTTATGTTTAGATTGATTAATTGTCGCCAATTGTATTATAAGTTCTTTCCCTCTTGCGTTGGAATTATTTTGTTGCTTTAACTAGTCCATAGCCAGCCAGCCAGTCAAAATAGCAAAAAGAGAAGATAGATAAATAAAGATAAACAGATAATAAAGATAAAAGAAACATAGAATAGATAAAAAGAAAAAGAGAAGTGAAAGACATCAATAACCAGAAAAAAAAACAGAGAATTCATACATACACAATTATTGCTCACTTATAAAGATAGTATAATATATATCTGAGTGTGTGTATGTTTTTTTTTTTTTTCTTGGAAGAGAGAGATGATTAGTATTTTGTTATTATATTGTAATGTGTATTATAAAATATTGTTTTGTATAGCATTATTAGGCTTATAATGAAATTTATTATTGTTATCATTACTTTCCCCTCTATATTTTTCTGACTTAACCTTCTATGTCTTTTTTCCTCTATATCTTCTCACTTTTCTAGGCCTTGCACAGCCGCTCAGTGTATTTTTTGTATATTTCAAAGTCCACCATTATTAGAGCCATTCACTTTGGCTTGTAAAAATTCAACTGGGTAATCAAGTACGCAAAGATTAACATAATACGGAAAATTAACTCAATATAAACAAAAATCTTACAATCAGCCCAATTCCCACTAATCGTTTTTGCCATTTTGGCTACTACTACAACGAAAAACTCATTGCAGCACTAAGCTGCCTGGGGCAAACACAGCTGTACACGCTCCTCTTCCATCCCAATCTATTTAAAGCTCCCCTCTTTACACCCTTCCAAGAAGTTCCAATTTCCTTTAAATCTTAATCCAATTTCCTTGTGACATCTTCGTATCCCATTCGAGGACAACCTGCCGTCTCTAACTGATGTGCCATCTATAACTTGCCTTATAGATGGCCTTGTGTTCCCCCGACAGATGGCTAAGAAGAATTATCTTTCCCAATCTTTCAGCCTTCGTCCCTAAAACGCATCCTAGTCGTCTCATCCTTTCTTTCATTATAGCCGTCAAAAGTGGGATAGAGCCATGTTTTTCGTACAGTCTGTTGGTTTACTTATGGCCAGTCAATCAGGTATCTGGAACTATCCTTAGGCTATTCCTCGGGAAAAAATTAGTTAAAAAAAGAAAAAAAACTGCAACCATGATAGCCAATCCTTGCGTCGTTGGCTTGAGTGGTATAGCAGTAGTATCAATATATATGTATAAATAATTTATTTTCCTTCAAGATGACGATGATGATGATAATGCCGTAGTTGAGGAATCTGAAGTCTCAGATGATGAATATGAGACTAAAGAAGATGTTTCCGAAGGAGGTGCGGAGATCGAAGATGTTGCCTATGATAGTGATGAAAATGAAATTCCCACCCAGCTTGTCAACAATAAAGGGTAGGCTATTGTTAATTTTGTATTTCATAGTCGCAGCGGTAGCTTAACCCCAGTAGAGAATGAACCACGGCCCATAGTAACCAGAAACTCCTTTTAATACATTCAAAAAACTTACTAGTGAGAAGAAATTGACGTTTGTAGCTGATTCAGGAGTGGTAACTGTTATTTTGATTAGTCTTAATAATAGAATTTTATTTCGAAAGCAAATTTTTGAGAATTTTTTCCCATAAATATTCTATAAAATAGAGTTGACCTGAAAACTCTGTAAAATGCAGTTGGACTTAAATAAAAGTACACCACTGGGATTGCCAAGGCCGAAAACCCTGACCAGGAAACTTATAGTCTACTGGTCTCAACAACAAAGAAAATCACTTTGCATTGGCAGCACTGATGCGTCCTCATTTTTTTTCTTCTTTTCTAAATTAGAAAGGGGCTGGCTTTTTATTTTTCATATATTTCATAAGTCGAGCTAAAACGTGTGACTGAAAAAAAATCAGCTGAAAGAAGATATTCGTAAATCAAGTGATTTTTAATTGCGCACTTAAAAGGTTAAAACTAAGGAGTTTTATTTACATGATGACAGATATGTTCTAAACTAATTTGTTCATTATTCTTACTAGCCGCTGATCTTCACATTACTATTCCAAGGTAAAGATAAGCTCAGGGGTCGTGAAATTAGGACGAAAGTAATTGTAATTATTTTGGTTCATCGAAAAAGCGATCAGTTGAAACGACTCTGAGCCGCATTGCCCCCCCCCCCTATTAAGAAAGTTCTTGGCTCTTTTTCTCCTCCCCCAGAAAGCTGAAAATGACGGTTCTGCGACCTGCCGTCTGGTTTGCACGCATTCCTCAGGTACTAGCCTTTTTTTTTTTTTTTTTTTTTTGTTATGATAAAAACAATAAAGCAAAAGAGAGGAATCAAAATTCCATGAAAAAAGAAAATAAGGATCAAAGAAGTATAAACACCCTTTTAAAGTGAGATATTACCAATAATGAAACTTTGTCTTTTCTGATACCTGTTATTAGCTGATGCTAGTGATCAGATTTTACCATTCAGTAAATCTGATTCTGATCTGAAAGTCGGTGAATATGAATTCGGTACGCTACTTTATTTACATTTCAGTTAATTTAAACAATTAATTATTCAATTACATAATTAGTACTTAATAATTAAGTAATTATTATTGTTTAATAATTACAATTAATTAAACAATTAAGAAATTATTCCACGTTATGTTTTTATCTCAGATCTGAGCTGAAGTAGCTATTCCCATTATTCCTCTTTCCTGTTATATCGCTATCCCATTATTTCTCTATTTTACTTATTTTTTATTACACTTTTCCATATTGTTGGTACTTTTTCCTCTATTTGGATAAGGTTCAGATATTAGCTAATCACAATATTCTTCGAAATTGGCTTGGCCCAAAGGTCAAATCGATGTATTTTAACTGATTCTCGAAATTAGCGCTAATTAAATCTTGGTATTCGCAAACATCTCATTGTGAATGGGCCTTAATGAGAAATAAATAAAATCCTAAGTGTTTAACTACATTATTTTGACTACATTATTGGATCTTTAATAATATGTTTTATCTTAGGAAATTAAGGAAAGAGTTTTTGGAGAACGAAGCCGAACTCAGTGGCTCAGAATTAGGAAGTGGTGATGAAAATGAAGATGGTCTTGATGATTATGAAGAAGATGAAGGTGATAAAGAGGAATTTGATGAAAATCAGCTTCGTAATGAAGTAGAAAAAATCCATCTGTAAGTAAACTTCTGGAGTTAGTTGTATATCTCTTCTGTATTCTTTATTCTTTTTTTCGATCCATTTTTGAACAATATCTTTTGTTTAACTAGTATTAGAGAAAGGGATTGGTATAAGGACCCGCAGCTTTCACTCTGGATGCAGTTTTTTCTCCGCTCAAAAAAGGAGAAAATAAAAATTTACCTCAAACATTGCTAGTGATAGAAAACATTGGATTGGATTATTTTATTTTGAAAAAAAAATTCTTAAACTTATTACGTAGTAATACAGTTGCCATTCTGAAATGTACTTGAGACCTTAATCCACTTAAGCAATGCTGACGCATATAATAAGTCCTAACAGATTTGGGACATTTTGTCCGCCAAATGATTGATCTGCTCAAGTCAAAACTGGTGATGAATGTGCATTTTAGACTTTCCATTAGTTGTATTTTTGCGGACAGTTAGTTAAAGCCTCAATCCTAGTTTCTTATAACTTTTTATTTATACATTTATCTATCTTTTAATTCTCTACAGAACTTTAATATGGAACTTTAATAACTTTGATATAGCAAAAAAATCCATTGGAAATCAAATTCGAAACACGAACCCCCTTAACCTTAACCAGAAACACAAATAACAAAAAAAATCCATTGAAAATAAAATTTGTAACACAAACCCCCTTAATCTTAACCAGAAACACAAATAGCAAAAAAAATCAATTGAAAATCAAATCTTAAAGTGTTTGCTTTGAGTAGAGGGCCGGGGAATTAGCTGAACACTAAATACGGCAGCAACTTGAAGTGATTTTTGTTGATAAGTTTGAAACAGCGTTTTTCTTTGGGTTTACTTAGGACAATCGTTCTAAGACTTTTTAATTCTATTTGAAAAATAGACCGGGGGGATTAGCTGGACATTATAAATACATAAACAGCTAAAGTGAATGGTAGTTTTGAAGAAATCCTTACCAGGGTCTTATGTTAACCTGAATAGACACATTTTATTGAGATGGACTGCTAAGAAATGTATATTAGTCACACTACAGAGTAATTTCGTACATAAGTATGAATTCATTTAATTAGAAACTAACCGAGCTAGCCTAACCTGAATAGTTGAGGGTTTTATTACATTGTGGAAAATAGTTGATTGACTATTGCAAAGGCAATAGTCAAGGGCATGGAGAACTCGGTATTAATAAGTCTCAACTCAGTTGCTCAGAATTAGGAAGTGGTGATGAAAATGAAGATGGTCTCGATGATTATGAAGAAGAATGTTTTGTTTA
Organism: Artemia sinica; assembly: GCA_027921565.1. NCBI lineage: Eukaryota > Metazoa > Arthropoda > Branchiopoda > Anostraca > Artemiidae > Artemia > Artemia sinica. The sequence continues at coordinate 47,084,996 of CM051274.1, read as the reverse complement.
ACTTGCAAGAGTACGTGAGGTTAAATTTTTCTAATGGGCGGGTTACCGGGTAGTGCTGTTTTTTGGTGCGGATCTCTTCTTTATTTGTGGAAATTAAATTAAGAGTAAGAAATTTACCTCAGTAGACTTTAAATACCCCCCCCCCCTCCAATAAAAGGATGGACATGCATTCCCATTAATGTTTAGTTTAGGGATATGGAACACCAATGGAGATTTCGGGTAATCCTTTTTTAATCCTATCTACAACGCTTTTGTTTATTCTGATCTTAGCACTAAAGACCCATGCATATCATTTATTTCGCAATCCATTAAAAATTCCGATACCTCGAAATTTGTAGAGATATTAGCAGACAAAAAATCCCAGCGCAAAATTAATTCTCAAATAATTTTGGTTCGATTTTCTGTTCCGAAAAATTGGTTCAATTTTCTGTTCAAAATCGGAGTTTGTTATCGAGTTGGCTTGTTGTTGTTTATCTAAGAAGGTAAATCTTCGTTTTCAATTTAAGTTTGCATTATTTTTTTTTCTAAAAAAAAATTGTTTTAAAAGAAGAATGTAAGCAGTAATAAATAATAGATACAAAAGCAGATATACAATAGCAGTGTTTCCAAAACGCTGGACCTCTAACAGTAATTTTAATCAGCCTCTCTCCCCCCTCCCTGTTTCTCTTTCTCTTTTCATTATTACTGCGAATTTTAATTTAGGAAAAATCTTTTGGACGAAGATCAAAGGGACGTACGCCTATTTCAAGAATTTTTCTTAGAAGACGGTGAATTACATACGGACGGTCCAGGAAGGCAGAGACGATTCCGTTGGGCTAACCTAGGTAAATAGGTTTTGACCTAACTAAACGATAATATCCATTTTTAATCTTTACTAATCTTTCAGTAATAACGACCATGCTGATTCTTTTGTCCGTCATCTGTGTATGAAATATGTGTATATTATTTATAGAAAATAATAATCAACACAGTTTAGCTTCACCAAGCAAAAACATTAAGCTATGTATAAAAACATTAAGCTACGCTTCATGGGCTGAATAACTTTTTTACGTTTGTAATAGTGTTTTAGTATTAATAAAATGATTAATTTATGATTGATGATTGAAAGCACAAATAAAAAATTCCTTGGATTTAAAAGTTTTTCTTGTAGGGTTTAAAAATAACATTTTTGAAGAGTCAGTAATCTTCAAGAATAAAAATGAAGCGTAAGAAAAATACATCTTGACTTCTCTTAACCCTTCTTACAGCTGTGGCACTCATTTTGCACTCTACTTATAGCCATTTTTGTCGGTAATATAAACATGAAAACTAAGAAAAATGTATCTCGACTCCCCTTAAACCTTCTCCACAGCCCTGGTGGCACTCATGATGCCCTCTACTTATAGCCCTTTTTGTCGGTAAGATAAACATGAAAACTAAGAAAAATGTATCTCGACTCCCCTTAAACCTTCTCCACAGCCCTGGCGGCACTCATGATGCCATCTACTTATTCCTTTTTTTGTCGGTAAGATAAACATGAATTCTAAGAAAAATGTATCTCGACTCCCCTTAAACCCTCTCCGCAGCTCTGGTGACACTCATGATGCCCTCTACTCATAGCCCTTTTTGTCGCTAAGATAAACATGAAGTCTAAGAAAAATGTATCTCGACTCCCCTTAAACCTTCTCCACAGCTCTGGTGACACTCATGATTCCCTCTACTTATAGCCTTTTTGTCGGTAAGATAAACATAAAGTCTAAGAAAAATGTATCTCGACTCCCCTTAAACCTTCTCCACAGCCCTGGTGGCACTCATGATTCCATCTACTTATTGCCTTTTTTGTCGGTAAGATAAACATGAATTCTAAGAAAAATGTATCTCGACTCCCCTTAAACCTTCTCCGCAGCTCTGGTGACACTCATGATGCCCTCTACTCATAGCCCTTTTTGTCGCTAAGATAAACATGAAGTCTAAGAAAAATGTATCTCGACTCCCCTTAAACCTTCTCCACAGCTCTGGTGACACTCATGATTCCCTCTACTTATAGCCTTTTTGTCGGTAAGATAAACATAAAGTCTAAGAAAAATGTATCTCGCCTCCCCTTAAACCTTCTCCACAGCCCTGGCGGCACTCATGATGCCATCTACTTATTCCTTTTTTTGTCGGTAAGATAAACATGAATTCTAAGAAAAATGTATCTCGACTCCCCTTAAACCTTCTCCGCAGCTCTGGTGACACTCATGATGCCCTCTACTCATAGCCCTTTTTGTCGCTAAGATAAACATGAAGTCTAAGAAAAATGTATCTCGACTCCCCTTAAACCTTCTCCACAGCCCTGGTGGCACTCATGATTCCATCTACTTATTGCCTTTTTTGTCGGTAAGATAAACATGAAAACTAAGAAAAATGTATCTCGCCTCCCCTTAAACCTTCTCCACAGCCCTGGCGGCACTCATGATGCCATCTACTTATTCCTTTTTTTGTCGGTAAGATAAACATGAATTCTAAGAAAAATGTATCTCGACTCCCCTTAAACCTTCTCCGCAGCTCTGGTGACACTCATGATGCCCTCTACTCATAGCCCTTTTTGTCGCTAAGATAAACATGAAAACTAAGAAAAATGTATCTCGCCTCCCCTTAAACCTTCTCCACAGCCCTGGCGGCACTCATGATGCCATCTACTTATTCCTTTTTTTGTCGGTAAGATAAACATGAATTCTAAGAAAAATGTATCTCGACTCCCCTTAAACCTTCTCCGCAGCTCTGGTGACACTCATGATTCCCTCTACTTATAGCCTTTTTGTCGGTAAGATAAACATGAAGTCTAAGAAAAATGTATCTCGACTCCCCTTAAACCTTCTCCACAGCCCTGGTGGCACTCATGATTCCATCTACTTATTGCCTTTTTTGTCGGTAAGATAAACATGAAGTCTAAGAAAAATGTATCTTGACTCCTTTTAACCGTTCTCCACAGCTTTGGCACTCATGATGCCCTCTACTTATAGCCCTTTTTGTCGGTAAGAAAAATATGAAGTCTAAGAAAAATGATACCCTCTACTTATAGCCTTTTTATGGGTAAGATAAACATGAAGTCTAAGAAAAATGTATCTTGACTCCTTTTAACCCTTCTCCACAGCTGTGGCACTCATGATGCCCTCTACTTATAGCCCTTTTTGTCGGTAAGAAAAATATGAAGTCTAAGAAAAAGGATACCCTCTACTTATAGCCTTTTTATGGGTAAGATAAACATGAAGTCTAAGAAAAATGTATCCCGACTCCCCTTAAACCTTCTCCACAGCCCTGGTGGCACTCATGATGCCATCTACATATTGCCTTTTTTGTCGGTAAGATAAACATGAAGTCTAAGAAAAATGTATCTCGACTCCCCTTAAACCTTCTCCACAGCTCTGGTGACACTCATGATGCCCTCTACTTATAGCCCTTTTTGTCGGTAAGATAAACACGAAGTCTAAGAAAAATGTATCTTGACTCTTTTTAACCCTTCTCCACAGCTGTGGCACTCATGATGCCCTCTACTTATAGCCTTTTTGTCGGTAAGATAAACATGAAGTCTAAGAAAAATGTATCTCGACTCCCCTTAAACCTTGTCCACAGCTCTGGTGACACTCATGATGCCCTCTACTTATAGCCCTTTTTGTCGGTAAGATAAACATGAAGTCTAAGAAAAATGTATCTCGACTCCCCTTAAACCTTTTCCACAGCTCTGGTGACACTCATGATGCCCTCTACTTATAGCCTTTTTTGTCGGTAAGATAAACATGAAGTCTAAGAAAAATGTATCTCGACTCCCCTTATACCTTCTCCACAGGCCTGGTGGCACTCATGATGCCATCTACTTATTGCCTTTTTTTGTCGGTAAGATAAACATGAAGTCTAAGAAAAATGTGTCTCGACTCCCCTTAAACCTTCTCCACAGCCCTGGTGGCACTCATGATGCCCTCTACTTATAGTCTTTTTATCGGTAAGATAAACATTAAGTCTAAAAAAATGTATCTTGACTCCCCTTAAACCTTCTCCACAGCCCTGGTGTTACTCATGATGCCCTCTACTTATAGTCTTTTTATCGGTAAGATAGACATGAAGTCTAAAAAAATATGTCTTGACTCCCCTTAAACCTTCTCCACAGCCCTGGTGCCACTCTTGTTGCCCTCTACTTATAGCCTTTTTGTCTGTAAGATAAACATGAAGTCTAAGAAAAATGTATCTCGACTCCCCTTATACCTTCTCCACAGGCCTGGTGGCACTCATGATGCCCTCTACTTATAGTCTTTTTATCGGTAAGATAAACATTAAGTCTAAAAAAATGTATCTTGACTCCCCTTAAACCTTTTCCACAGCTGTGGTGGCACTCATGATGCCCTCTACTTATAGTCTTTTTATCGGTAAGATAAACATGAAGTCTAAGAAAAATGTATCTTGATTCCCTTTAAATCTTCTCCATAGCCCTGGTGGCACTCATGATGCCCCCTAACTATAGCCCTTTTGTGGCGGTAAGATATTTGAATGTAATCCTTTATTTTGCCCAAAAAACATCTATATAACATAAGACGGGAGTTATGACCCCGGAGTACCCGTATTACGCGCTTAGCTAGCCACTAAGCCCTACGCAGTATTATTTAAAAACAATAGTAGTTAACTTTGTAATATAACACTATAAAATTAAATAAACAATCACGAAAAAAATTGTTTTTTTTTTTCTTTTACTTTTGCTTTACATTGGGCCAAAATTAACAATTTTTGTTTTTCGTTTTTTTTAATACTTCGTCATTAATAACGTCCATGCGGATTATCTACGATGATGTTGAATATATTATTCGTCATAAAGTGTATAAAATATTTGTAGATTCTCTTTTAGTAAATTTGTAAATCGAGTATGGTCTTATGGCTTATTTAGGAGATCTTATTTCTTATCCTCTCTTTTATTTCTTATCCTCACTCTTTTATCCCTTTTATTATCCTTAAGTCTAATTTTTCTTTCATTACTATTACTCACTGATTTCTTATTCTTCTTTAATGGTAATTCTATAATTGATTAAGATGGTTAAAATGCGTATAATGTAAGACGTTGAGAAATTCATTGGGTTTGAAAAAAGATAGATCGAGGAAAAGCTAAAAAAAAAAAAGGCTAAAGGTAAAAACGATAAGAAGGATAAAACCATCCAATCTCATGGATGAATGTATTTTTTAATTTTTTTTTTCAAACAGTTCGTGGTAACGAACTGTAAGTAAGGAGCGACCCGGCTCAATGGTAACCGAAACTCTAGAAAACGGGTTTTTGATACCAATAGATATATCAAAAGAATCAGATTTCAATGCTGATTTCAAATATATAATTTTCATCAAGTTTAGTGCTACCCATCAAAAGTTACGCGCCTGAGAAAATTTGGCTGATTTTCGAAAAAAGGGGGAAAGACCCCCTAAAAGTTATAGAACCTTAATGAAAATCACACCATCATATTCAGCGTATCAGAGAACCCTACTGTAGAGGTTTCAAGCTCCTATCTACAAAAATGTGGAATTTTCCATTTTTTGCCAGAAGAAAGATCACGGATGCGTGTTTATTTGTTTGTTTTTTTTTTTTTGTTTTTTGTTTTTTTTGTTTTTTTTTCCCAGGGGTGATCGTATCGACCCAGTGGTCCTAGAATATCGTGGGAGGGCTCATTGGAACGGAAATTAAAAGTTCTAGTGCCCTTTTTAAGTGACCAAAAAAATGGAGGGCAACTAGGCCCCCTCCCACGCTCATTTTTTTCCCAAAGTCACCCGATCAAAATTTTGAGATAGCCATTTTGTTCAGCATGGTCGAAAATATGATAAATATGTCTTTTAGGATGACTTAATCCCTTGAAGCCCCCAGGGGGAGGGCTGAAAGTTATGAACTTTACTCAATGTTAACATATAGTATTGGTTATTGGGAAGTATACAGACTTTTTCAGAGGAGATTTTTTCTGGTAGGTGGGGGAAGGAGAGGGTCGGGGGCTATATGGAAGGATCTTTCCATGAAGGAAGTTTTCATGGGGGAAGGGAAATTGCCATGAAGGGGGCGCCGGACTTGCCAGCATTATTTATTGGTTATTGGGAAGTATACAACCATTTTCAGGAAGGATTTTTTCTGGAGGGGGGGGCTAGAGGAGGGGATTACTCTGGAGAATATTTCCGTGGAGGATGTTTCTTTGGGGTAAGGGACATTTCTATGAAGGGGGCGCCGGATTTCCAAGCATTATTTAAGAAACGATCAGAAGTTAAATAAAAAAAAACAAGTTTTTTCAACTGAAATGTAAGAAGGAATATTAGAACTTAAAACGAACAGAAATTATAACGTATGTGAGGGGGTTCTCCCCCAAGTCAATACCTCGCTCTTTACGCTACAGTTTTTTTTTTAGTGCTTTCAAAAGAGCTATCTATTCTAATTAAACGGCCTTTGTGATTCAGGGGTTTGTGAATCAAAATTTTTTTTAACTTTTAACGTAAAGAGCGTGGTATTGACTAAGGGGAGAACCCCTTTATATAAGTAATAACATATACGTAATAAAAAAAAACAATAAAAAAACAAGCGATACGGCTCAATAGTAATCGAAACTTTTAAAAACGAAATTTTGATGTCAATAAATGTATCAAAAGAATGTGTTTATAATGCTGATCCTAAATATATAAATTTTATTAAGTTTAGTATTACTCATCAAAGGCTACGAGCCTGAGAAAATTTACTCGATTTTTTAAAGAGGGGGGAAACATCCCCTACAAGTGAAAGAATTTTAATGAAAATCACACCGTCAGATTCAGCGTATCAGAAAACCATATTACATAGGTTTCAAGCTCATATCTGCAAAAATCTGCAACTTTGTATTTTTTGCCAGAAGAAAAATATACGAATATAGAAGTTAGTTACGTAAGTTAATTTGTAAAGACATCCATTTAGCAAAAGAAAAGTAAAATTTTTATGCAAATAAAAGCTGCATTAACTAAAAAACGATCAGAAATTAAATGAAAAAAACAAGTTTTTTAAACTGAAAGTAAGGAGCGACATTAAAACTTAAAACGAACAGAAATTATTCCGTATATGAAAGGGGCTGTCCCCTCCTCAACGCCTCGCTCTTTACGCTAAAGTTTTTTATTGTTTTAAAAAATAAAGTTGTGAGACAGAGTCAAACTTTAGCGTAAAGAGCGAGGCGTTGAGGAGGGGACAGCCCCTTTCATATACGGAATAATTTCTGTTCGTTTTAAGTTTTAATGTCGCTCCTTACTTTCAGTTTAAAAAACTTGTTTTTTTTTATTTAATCTTCTCAAAATCGAGCTTGAGTATCTTCAATTATTTATTTCCTTTGCTCATTGGTCCTTCCCTTCCGCTATGATGAAATATTATAAGGACATGCTGTCGAGCTAAAAAGTTAGAGCCCCACAGGCGAGGCTATATCCGGAGGGAGGAAGCTACCGGGTTTGATCGCCCCCCCCCCCAAAAAAAAATCCTACCCGTAAAACCGTAAAAAGAGAGTCATACTTACTCCCGCCATTTACCCGTGCAGTCATTTAAACATTTGCCTCAATTACTTGGACTATCTGTCTAGCTTTTTCTTTCTACAATTTAGCCATGTCTTGATGCCTACTGCAAGATATTTGATTTTAAATTCTTGATTCAATGATTTTCATTTTCAAAATACTTAATTTTCAATTCTTAATTGAATGATTTTTCAAAATCAAGTATTTTGCAATCGGCATCAAGACATGGCTAAACTGTTAAAAGAAAAAGCCAAGACAGATGGTCCAAGTAGTTGAGAGGCAAATGTTTAAATGGCTGCACGGGTAAATGGCGGGAGTAAGTATGACTCTTTTATTGGAAAAATACTTGTTTGTTATTTTTTGGAAAGGCACGCCAGCCTGCCTAGAGTTTCAGTTAGGTTAAAAAATTTAAACAAATTTTGATTTTTTTTTTTTTTTTTTTTGTACTTAACCCAGCATACTATAGCATACTCAGCTTGTAGAGTTCAGTGTTGACATATCCCAACTATACTCCTGACTCCGCCTTATGGTCCCTGCTCCTTAACTATGTCTTAGCCCCTGTTTCTTGATGCCTTTTATGTATGTTCTTTATGATGTTGAGCCTGATCGAAGTCATTAACTCCGTTCTGGCTTGCACTCTCTGTACGTTTATCAGCCATGACTTTTTCCTTGAGGGGTCCCTTCAAAATCCCGTTTAATCAACCGGTTGTATCAAACATTTTCTAGTCACACGTACCTTAGCTGTGCGTATTTCATATATCACCCAGTTCAGCTTAGTTTTATTAGAATAGAACCGTAAATTAGTATAAAAGGTATAAAGAACATGCTATACACATAAGCTTACCTTCGTAGGGAATTTTCTGCTTCAAATATATTTTATTTCCTTGTAACTCCTTTACTCGTTTTCCTTTCATTATGTCCTCTCTTTCTGTATTTCATTATCCGTATGTCGCTTTCTATTCGGAATACCAAATTTTCTACTAGTCGGAGGTTCATCTTAACGCCGCCTTTCTCGGTAAAAAGTTTAGCTATAGTAATCAAAAATTTTAATAGAAAAGTGGGTATATTTTTTTTGGTTTTATTTTCTTTGGATTTTTTGGTTCTAGCGGATGATGATAATGATGAAATTAGAAAACATTCAGACGATGAAGTTTTTGAAGAAGAAGGAATTGACGTAGAATCATGGAGAGTACAGCGACACGAACGTGAAAAGTTTTTGGTAAGCCGAAAAGAAAAGCATTCTATCTTACGCTATTTGTCTCCTCCCTCCCCCCTCGAAATTCCATCTGACTCGTAAAAACGTAACAAAATTAATTAGATAACAAAATTAGAAATTTAATCTCCTAGTTAAAGCTAAGGATTTTAGTTTATCTGTCAAAACAGCTGTTTCTACGTATCATATAAAACAGTATTTTTTTTTCTAAAACGTATTTCATAGAACTAAGTTTAAACACCCTGTCGCCTAAATATATAACTATCCCTCACTTTAAAACGACTAATTTGGCTTAAGCCTTGTCTTGATTGACATTATACACCCTGCCAGCAGCAGGACCGGCTTTACTTGGACAGCCAATCATCGCCTTCGAAATTCTGAAAGGCTGTTGAATCATATTTGTTGTCAAGTCATAGCCGGCTGTCCCAAAATGATCCACTTCAAAAAAATTCTGCAATTAAAAAATTGAATTCCCGTTCAGTACTGTATTTTTTTTTTTTTTTATTCAGTTACCCTTTCACCGTTACATGGAAAGGGTCGTCAAATTTTAGTTGTGCTTTGTTTTAAGGTTTGAATTTTTTCATAGTATCCTTGGATTTTTATTAGTAATTTTTATGTTATTATCGTCCTCTCAATATTTGCATTTTAGTCCACATTTTTCACTGGCTTTTATAATCTTCATTTTTCTCTTTTTTACTATTTTTTCGTTTTTCCTTAAACTGAAATGCAACTTTGTCTCTAGTCTCTAGTAAAATCGTTCAATTCCTTCCAGACGGAGAGTCAAGAATTAGCGGAGACAGAATTTATATCAATGGACGACAGTCAGCTCTTGATGCTTGGAAAAAAAGCGATAATGAAATCTAGTAGAAAGTCAGATGGGAAAGTAGTAGAAGAAACAGTCGAATCAACAAACATAATCTCAACGGTGCCGGAATCACCCGATTTTAAAAAGACCAAAGCTGTGGTAAGATGATGCTTCAACTATTATCGTTTATCTTATTCTTGACTAATTATTATAGATAAGTAATCAATAATTATTAGATAATTAATAATATAATTTTATTATTAATAATTATTATTACTTTAATCGAAATATAACTAGGTATTTTAACCTCACAAGTAGTTTGAAATACGGAAATAATTGTACGAGGTTTATGTTTATCACTTAATGCTTTTTAATTTCAAGGTAGGTTCTGGAACTTATCTATGAACAAGTGTGAGTTCTGAGCTATAACAACCTAGGTCGTAAACTTCTTAGATCGATATTTGTATCTTTAGAAGAAGTAGTAGAAACTGACTATCGAGATTTAAAAAGAAACTTAATATTAAAGAAGAAGAAGAAGGAACTAAATCTGCAAGTAATTTTCAAAATTTGCAAGAATTGGCGAATAATTGCTAATGCGAAGAATGTTATTTCTTGCACTGACTTACTTTAATCGAAATATAACAAGGTATTTTAATCTCAATAGTAGTTCGAAATACGGAAATAAGTGTACAGGGATGTCTATCACTTCATGCGTTCTAATTTCAAGGTAAGTTCTGAAACGTATCTACGAACAAGTTCTTGGCTATGACAAGCTAGATCATAAGCTACTTAGATCGATATTTGTATCTTAAGAAGAAGTAGAGATTAGGAGAAGAAGAAGTGATGGGAGTATATTAAAGAGCTTTTATGAAAGTAGTAAAAACCTACAGATGCTAGTAAAATTAAAATCTTTAAGAAGGTAATAATTACAAAATTATATGAGGCAAAACATGAGAAGGGGGGAACAACCAAAACACTATATGAAAAGAGGGCGGGGAGCTGGGTGGGGAGAGGTGGGGTGACAATTCTTAAACAACCATTTTTTTTAGTACTGGTGCACAAAAATGTGCTTTTCAGGTATTTTAGAACATTCTAGAACAGAGCTGTCATTTGTTATGGGTTCGAACCCTTCCCGAGATTTGCTCGGGGGCGTCGGCGCCTTTTTGCCCTCCCTAAACTCCACACGTTTTCTCCGATACACTACAAGTATAACAAATTAGTTTTGTTCTTTAGCGTTCGGTTACAAGACCTTTAAAGTAGGATATAAAAATACAATATTTTTTTTTACTCTTGAACTCATCTTAGGGTTTTCTTTTGTTTTTTCGAGGTTATGAAGTTTTTAGAGCAGTATTTCGTTTTCGTTGGTGTTGCCATGCCAATACATAAGTGAAACTAATTAATTCGATTTGACAACACTTTTTATCCGTAAAATTCAGACATTAGCAGTTTGTTTATACTCAAAGACGACTACACTTTTAAAATGAACTGCGCCCTCTTAAGCTATTTGGTGCTGTAAGTTCTTTGCTAATTTTCAAACATCTTTCTTTTCTTTTATTTTTGCGTCCACTACTACAATAACTGCATATTAGTATACTTTTGTGCCGTCCTAGCAGAGTGGTTACCGGGCTAGACTCGGAATCCTTTGTCCGAAGGGTGGGGTTTTGATTCCTGGTGTGGCCGGTTATTTAGTTGGAACGGGGGTCAGTGGTGTGACTCTGCAAGCTCAGCCAGAGTCGACCTGGCTCTAAATGGGTACCTGGAGAAATTTGGGGAAGGTAAGCAGGAAGGATATGTGAAAGCACAGGATGGCTTACCCTCAACCTCTCTTAAGGGCCATGAACTGGAACTCAGCACCGCGGGTTTGGACTATAGATTCTAGTGCCTTATCCCTTTCTCACCTAACCAATTCAAACAATCGGCTTTCATCTTCATTGTACTTGCTTCTTTGCCTTCACACTATACGTGCATTTTTCTCTTATTAATGATTCCTCTATAGGGGTTTCGGACAAGGCGGTTCTAATCGCGTTCTTTTTGTTTTGATCTGACTCTTTTTTTAGGAGTTATGGGTTTTTATATGTCTTAACATTGGACGTGATCGTCTCTTACTAGGTTTCTAGCTACCGCTGCAACCCGGCTTTGTTTAATCAGAGAGACAAATGCTGGAAGTTTGGAAAGCGTATAATTTTTACTGCTAGTAAACTTTGAGTGCAAAAAAAAAAAAAAAAATACTTCGTTGCTAAAATCTGCCGTTGCTGTTTTATTTTTTGTATTTGGTATCTAACTTTCTAATCTGACTCTATAAGACGTCAAAATATCGGTATTATCATATTTCTGGACAATCTTTCGGTTTCTACAGCCTACCTTATATGCAAAAGCAACAAGTGCTTTCTAAAACACAAAAAAAGCAGAACTTGAATATCAAATTCTCACATCGAGTCTGGTGTCTCGAATATTAAACCAATGGGGGCAAACCTGATAGGAAAAAAAATCGAATAGATTTTCCCACAAATTCTTGGATGCCTTTAAATTTATGTTGCTGTCATGGCTGCCCCCTTACGCAACCTGGTAAAGAGTGACCTCTCGCCCATAGTAACCGAAAATCTAAAAACGCATTAAAAAAAACCGACAATTGAAGAAGAATCACCATTTGAAGCTTGTTCAAGAACGGTAATCATTATCTCCTTTAGTCTTAATGATAAAAGTATGTTGCAGAAACAAATTTGTGGAAATTTCGGAAAATAGCCTGAAACCCCACAAATTGGTTGCGGACAATGTAAACTGTATCATAGGAATCATTATAGCTGAAAACCGCATTTAGATGAATTAGTCTCCCATCTTGAATAATAAAAAAAAATAATAAATTATATAATAATAAACAATAAAAAAAAATAATAAATAAAAAAAATACCGTTTTCACATGGGATGCAATGATTTTTTCTAAGAAAGTTTAGTTCTCGCTTTTTTTCTAAGAAAGAGCCTATCTCGCTGTGCTATAAAATAAAATAAAAAAAAGGCTGTCTGTAATTCCGTAACGTGGTGTTATTCTTCGAAAAATCCTTATTCCTTTCAATTATGTTCTATTTAATTAAAAACCTAAACTGATTGGACTTTTTCAAGTATCTCCTAGCTCAATTCCACGTTTTTGTTGTTGTTGTTTTTTTCATGAAGATGATAATGAAAACGAGAATTTATAGTTCAATCTCTTGCCACAATTATTTAAATAATGTCTAGGCAAAGCCGTAAGGGAATATTGATGGGAAAATTTTAGCACAGCCAGCTCTTAGCTCTGAAAAATCTAGATTTTTTTCAGATTATAAAATAAGAAATATAATATATGACCAAGGATAAATATAGCCTATAAAATAATAAAAATAATAAAAAATAAAACTTAGTTCGGAAGTTAGATATATTTGTCTTCAAAAACCGAATAAAATATGAAAAACTAATAGGTCCACTGGTTGTGGCCAACAAAACAGGCCAAATGAGGTGACACATTTTTCAGCCTCCCCCAAGGCCTTATCAAGGATTTTTGTTCTGGGAATGGGGGGGGAGAAGGGGTACAAAAAACTTAAAAAATACATCAAAAGTTTGTTTATACACATTTTTGTTACGTTCTTACGATTCGGACAAAATTCTCAAGGAGTTCAAAAACCCCTAACGCTATCTGCTCCTCTGGGTACGACATTGGCCTTTCCTATATTTAATAGGAAAGTTCCCCATGGAAGTAACCATTTATTCAGCAAAAAGGTAAATTTTTCTGGTATAAAAAAAATTGAACTAGAGAAATTGTCAAGTTATACGAGAGATGAGCGAAAGGAAACAACAACACTGTAATTGAGTATTTCTAGCGTAAAAAGACAGATTCACACAGATTGATGACTTCCTTTTAGCCCTCATCGTAGTGAATCTGGGCTCTAATGTAATTCCACCACAGAGATAGAAAAAAGAATAGAGACCTTTAAACGTGTTTTCGATATCTAGGGGTGGGGGGTAATTTTGTTGTTTTCTTAAATTTTTTTAAAAAGAGTACCCAAAAAATAGGCAATTACCAATGGAAATTCCCCCCCAAAAGCGGTATTTTTTTTTAATCTAGGGGGGGCAAGAAATCTGTACCTGAGCACATGTTTGGGTATAAAACGCGCAAGTTAAAATGTTTTATTCTTCTATTTCATCCTAAAATGCCCCCTAGATTTTTAAAAATGCACCCCACCCTTTATCTTCGTGAATTGTTTTGATGAGAAAAATGTTTTTCTTTTTTTGTGTGTAAAAAATCATACTGGTATATATGCCCTAAACTTTGGAGCGTTAGTGGACTCAAACATCTACGAATTCTTCAATTTATTTACCTGTTCCAGGCAAGATTTTAGCCTGTCGAACTTCGTTCGTTTCGTTTTCAAGTTGTAAGAGAAGATGCAAATGCCAGGTGAGATTACAAATTAGAGATCCAAATTACAGGAAACTATGCTAAATTTCACTGTCTGATTTCGTCGTTAACCAAGGGCGTATCTAGGGGGGTTAGGGGATTTGCCCCCCCCCCAAAAAAAAAAAAATTGTCCGACTCGTGAAAATGTAACAAAAAAGAATAAAAACAAATTTTTGATGCGTTCTTAAAGCTTTTTTGGTCACCCCCCCCCCCCCGAAAAAAATCCTGGATACGACCCTGTCGTTAACCCATAGTCACGTTAAAATAAAAATGCTTAATTATATTTGTAATCTCAAGACTTTTGATTCTTATTGTTTCTGTTCTTGCAGCAGGACATGACGTTTTTCAGTCGCACCTGGCATCTAAGACACAGACATTACTTGGTAATATGTTAAGCCGTAAGGTCCCCAGGCTCGCTTCTGATTGTTCTGGTTTAATATGACCTGCGAAAGAATATTGGTGGTAATTTTAACGGGTGCTAGGCATATCTCTGCGGATAATCCCTACACCGCGGAAAATTCACCCCTCCAGGGAAGATCCCCCCTCCCCATGGAAAATTGAACAGCCAAAGAGAAATTACGGCAAAAAAAGATAATGAAGGAAAGAAGGAAATTAGGAATTTTCTACCTATATTGCAAAATAAAGCCAGGATGTACGGTGCAGAACATCCTATAGTATTTATTTTTACATTTTGTAAAATATTGACGTCAAATAGCCCTCTCTCGATCTTTTAGGACGTTTGGTTCAAGGTTCAGTACGATCACCCCTTGAAAATATAACAGAAAAACAAAACAAATAAACTTGCATCCTTGATATTTCTTCTGAAAAAAAAAAATCAAACAAAAGTCCACAGTTTTTTAGGTAGGAGGGTGAAGATCTCCACAACAGGGTTCTCTAAAATACTGAGTCTGATGACGCGATTTTCATTTAAGTAACTTGCCATTTTGGGGGTGTTTTCCCTATTTTTTGAAAATAAGACATATTTTCCTAGGCTCGTACCGTTTGATGTGTATTAAACGTAATAAACTTTAATATTCGGAATCAGTATATAAAACTAATTATTTTGATGTACTAATTGTTACCAAAATTCCTTTTCTGGGAATAGGTTCCTTTTTCTAATGCTTTTTTTTTTAAGGAAAAAATTCCTTTTTTCGGGTAAAACTCCTTTTTATAGAGAAAAGATTTCTTTTTTTAAGGAAAAAAAATCATTTTTGTTTAGAGTAAAATTTCTATTTTAGAAAAGATTCCCTTTTGAAATTCCCTTTTTTTAAGGAAAAAATTCATTTTTTGAGTAAAATTCCTTTTTTTAGAGGAAAGATTCCTCTTTAAAACCCCTTTTTTTAAAGGGAAAAATTCCCTTCTTTAGAAGGGAAAAATTTCCTTTTTTAGAAGGGAATACGCCATGTCCCATATTAGAATTAGTTTGCTAAACTCTTGAAATTACGGCAATTATTTTAAAATGTAAAACTTAATCTTCGAATTTCCCGAACATTTTTCGATTCCAGTTCATCTAGGGTCTTTGGTTAATCATCGCAACCCTGTCTACGAGCATAGCCTAGATTCCTTTTGCTAATACAGCTCGAGCTAAATTTTACGATGGAAATGCTTATGTGGGTCGTCTCTTTTAGTAAAATTACTTTAAGGACAAGCGCCTTTTTCCAGCGTTGTCTTAGTGTTTCCCTATCCTTTTTTATAATTTAACAGCAATCTGGGTTTCGGTGCCTATTTTTGAAACAATGTTGTATTTTCTTTTGGTCTTGATGTAATCTTTTCGTTTTTTGATAATCAAACTTTTTTCTCAGGTTGTTGTAGTTTTTTTCTTTTGTTTTATAACTAAACGGTAATTCGACTTTTGGTACATATTTTGAAACAGTACTGTTTTCCCTTTGAGTTTTGTTGTAGTTTTTTCTTTCTTTCTATTTTTTCTCACACTCAACTCTTTTTTCAGTGTTGCCTTAGTTATTGCCTTTCTTTTTCAATAATTGACGGGAAATTGGCGTTCGATACATATTTTAAAATAATGTTGTCTTCTCTTTCGGTGTTGATGTAGCTTTTTCTTTTTCTGATAATTAATCTCTATTTTGCGTTGCTGTAGTTTTTTTCTTTCTTTTTTTTTATAACTAAACAGCAATTCGACTTTTGGTACGTATTTTGAAACAGTATTGTTTTCTTTTTCTGTTTTGTTGTAGTTTTTTCTTTCTTTCTATTTTTTCTCACACTTTTCTTTTTTAATAATTTTTTTTCGGGTTGTTGTAGTTTTTTCCTCTTTTTTTTAAAATAAACGGCAATTCGGGTTTTAGTACATATTTTGCAACAGTACTGTTTTCTCTTTCTGTTTTGTTGTAGTTTTTTCTTTCTTTCTATTTTTTCTCACATTTTTTTTTTCAATAATTTTTTGGGGTTGTTGTAGTTCTTTACTTTCTTTTTTTTTATAACTAAACAGCAATTCGACTTTTAGTACGTATTTTGAAACAGTATTGTTTTTTTTTCTGTTTTGTTGTAGTTTTTCTTTCTTTCTATTTTTTCTGACACTCAACTCTTTTTTAGTATTATTGTAGTTATTCCCCTTTTTTATAATTGAAAGGAATTCGGCCTTTTGTACATATTTTGAAATAATATTGTTTTCTCTTTCAGTTCTGTTGTAGTTTTTTTTTTCTTTCTATTTTTTCTGACACTCAACTCTTTTTTTGTATTATTGTAGTTATTCCCCTTTTTTATAATTGAAAGGAATTCGGCCTTTGGTACATATTTTGAAATAGTATTGTTTTCTCTTTCAGTTCTGTTGTAGTTTTTTTTTCTTTCTATTTTTTCTGACACTCAACTCTTTTTTAGTATTATTGTAGTTATTCCCCTTTTTTATAATTGAAAGGAATTCGGCCTTTGGTACATATTTTGCAACAATGTTGTCTTCCCTTTCAGTGTTATTGTAGTTTTTCTCTTTCTTTTTTTTAATATTTAGACGGGAACTCGGGTTTCAATACATATTTTGAAACAACCTTATCGTCTCTTGCAATGTTGTTGTAGTTTTGCTTTCTCTTTCTTTGTTTTTGAAACATATTTTGAAACAACCTTATAGTCTCTTGCAATGTTGTTGTAGTTTTGCTTTCTCTTTCTTTGTTTTTGAAACATATTTTGAAACAACCTTATAGTCTCTTGCAATGTTGTTGTAGTTTTTGCTTTCTCTTTCTCTTTCTTTTTTTTGAAACATATTTTGAAACAACCTTATAGTCTCTTGCAATGTTGTTGTAGTTTTTGCTTTCTCTTTCTTTGTTTTTGAAACATATTTTGAAACAACCTTATAGTCTCTTGCAATGTTGTTGTAGTTTTTGCTTTCTTTTTCTCTTTCTTTTTTTTGAAACATATTTTGAAACAACCTTATAGTCTCTTGCAATGTTGTTGTAGTTTTTGCTTTCTTTTTCTCTTTCTTTTTTTTGAAACATATTTTGAAACAACCTTATAGTCTCTTGCAATGTTTTTGTAGTTTTTTCTTTCTTTCTATTTTTTCTCACACTCAACTCTTTTTTCAGCGTTGCTTTAGTTATTGCCTTTCTTTTGCAATAATTGACGGGAATTTGGCGTTCGATACATATTTTAAAATAATGTTGTCTTCTCTTTCGGTGTTGATGTAGCTTTTTCTTTTTCTGATAATTAATCTCTATTTTGCGTTGCTGTAGTTTTTCTCTTTCTTTTTTTTTATAACTAAACGGCAATTCGACTTTTGGTACGTATTTTGAAACAGTATTGTTTTTTTTTCTGTTTTGTTGTAGTTTTTCTTTCTTTCTATTTTTTCTGACACTCAACTCCTTTTGAAAGGAATTCGGCCTTTGGTACATATTTTGAAATAGTATTGTTTTCTCTTTCAGTTCTGTTGTAGTTTTTTTTTTCTTTCTATTTTTTCTGACACTCAACTCTTTTTTAGTATTATTGTAGTTATTCCCCTTTTTTATAATTGAAAGGAATTCGGCCTTTGGTACATATTTTGCAACAATGTTGTCTTCCCTTTCAGTGTTATTGTAGTTTTTCTCTTTCTTTTTTTTTAATATTTAGACGGGAACTCGGGCTTCAATACATATTTTGAAACAACCTTATCGTCTCTTGCAATATTGTTGTAGTTTTGCTTTCTCTTTCTTTGTTTTTGAAACATATTTTGAAACAACCTTATAGTCTCTTGCAATGTTGTTGTAGTTTTTGCTTTCTTTTTCTCTTTCTCTTTTTTTGAAACATATTTTGAAAGAACCTTATAGTCTTTTGCTATGTTGTTGTAGTTTTTGCTTTATTTTTCTCTTTCTTTTTTTTTGAAACATATTTTGAAACAACCTTATAGTCTCTTGCAATGTTGTTGTAGTTTTTGCTTTCTCTTTCTATTTCTTTTTTTTTAAACATATTTTGAAACAACCTTATAGTCTCTTGCAATGTTGTTGTAGTTTTTGCTTTCTCTTTCTCTTTCTTTTTTTTGAAACATATTTTGAAACAACCTTATAGTCTCTTGCAATGTTGTTGTAGTTTTTTCTTTCTTTCTATTTTTTCTCACACTCAACTCTTTTTTCAGCGTTGCTTTAGTTATTGCCTTTCTTTTGCAATAATTGACGGGAATTTGGCGTTCGATACATATTTTAAAAAAATGTTGTCTTCTCTTTCGGTGTTGATGTAGCTTTTTCTTTTTCTGATAATTAATCTCTATTTTGCGTTGCTGTAGTTTTTCTCTTTCTTTTTTTTTATAACTAAACGGCAATTCGACTTTTGGTACGTATTTTGAAACATTATTGTTTTCTTTTTCTGTTTTGTTGTAGTTTTTTCTTTCTTTCTATTTTTTCTCACACTTTTCTTTTTTAATAATTTTTTTTCGGGTTGTTGTAGTTTTTTCCTCTTTTTTTATAAAATAAACGGCAATTCGGGTTTTAGTACATATTTTGCAACAGTACTGTTTTCTCTTTCTGTTTTGTTGTAGTTTTTTCTTTCTTTCTATTTTTTCTCACATTTTTTTTTAAATAATTTTTTGGGGTTGTTGTAGTTCTTTACTTTCTTTTTTTTTATAACTAAACAGCAATTCGACTTTTAGTACGTATTTTGAAACAGTATTGTTTTTTTTTCTGTTTTGTTGTAGTTTTTCTTTCTTTCTATTTTTTCTGACACTCAACTCCTTTTGAAAGGAATTCGGCCTTTGGTACATATTTTGAAATAGTATTGTTTTCTCTTTCAGTTCTGTTGTAGTTTTTTTTTTCTTTCTATTTTTTCTGACACTCAACTCTTTTTTAGTATTATTGTAGTTATTCCCCTTTTTTATAATTGAAAGGAATTCGGCCTTTGGTACATATTTTGCAACAATGTTGTCTTCCCTTTCAGTGTTATTGTAGTTTTTCTCTTTCTTTTTTTTAATATTTAGACGGGAACTCGGGCTTCAATACATATTTTGAAACAACCTTATCGTCTCTTGCAATATTGTTGTAGTTTTGCTTTCTCTTTCTTTGTTTTTGAAACATATTTTGAAACAACCTTATAGTCTCTTGCAATGTTGTTGTAGTTTTTGCTTTCTTTTTCTCTTTCTCTTTTTTTGAAACATATTTTGAAACAACCTTATAGTCTTTTGCTATGTTGTTGTAGTTTTTGCTTTATTTTTCTCTTTCTTTTTTTTTGAAACATATTTTGAAACAACCTTATAGTCTCTTGCAATGTTGTTGTAGTTTTTGCTTTCTCTTTCTATTTCTTTTTTTTTTAAACAAATTTTGAAACAACCTTATAGTCTCTTGCAATGTTGTTGTAGTTTTTGCTTTCTCTTTCTCTTTCTTTTTTTTGAAACATATTTTGAAACAACCTTATAGTCTCTTGCAATGTTGTTGTAGTTTTTGCTTTCTTTTTCTCTCTCTTTTTTTGAAACATATTTTGAAACAACCTTACAGTCTCTTGCAATGTTGTTGTAGTTTTTGCTTTCTCTTTCTCTTTCTTTTTTTTGAAACATATTTTGAAACAACCTTATAGTCTCTTGCAATGTTGTTGTAGTTTTTTCTTTCTTTCTATTTTTTCTCACACTCAACTCTTTTTTCAGCGTTGCTTTAGTTATTGCCTTTCTTTTGCAATAATTGACGGGAATTTGGCGTTCGATACATATTTTAAAATAATGTTGTCTTCTCTTTCGGTGTTGATGTAGCTTTTTCTTTTTCTGATAATTAATCTCTATTTTGCGTTGCTGTAGTTTTTCTCTTTCTTTTTTTTATAACTAAACGGCAATTCGACTTTTAGTACGTATTTTGAAACATTACTGTTTTCTTTTTCTGTTTTGTTGTAGTTTTTTCTTTCTTTCTATTTTTTCTCACACTTTTTTTTTTAATAATTTTTTTTCGGGTTGTTGTAGTTTTTTCCTCTTTTTTTAAAAATAAACGGCAATTCGGGTTTTAGTACATATTTTGCAACAGTACTGTTTTCTCTTTCTGTTTTGTTGTAGTTTTTTCTTTCTTTCTATTTTTTCTCACATTTTTTTTTTCAATAATTTTTTGGGGTTGTTGTAGTTCTTTACTTTCTTTTTTTTTATAACTAAACAGCAATTCGACTTTTAGTACGTATTTTGAAACAGTATTGTTTTTTTTTCTGTTTTGTTGTAGTTTTTCTTTCTTTCTATTTTTTCTGACACTCAACTCCTTTTGAAAGGAATTCGGCCTTTGGTACATATTTTGAAATAGTATTGTTTTCTCTTTCAGTTCTGTTGTAGTTTTTTTTTTCTTTCTATTTTTTCTGACACTCAACTCTTTTTTAGTATTATTGTAGTTATTCCCCTTTTTTATAATTGAAAGGAATTCGGCCTTTGGTACATATTTTGCAACAATGTTGTCTTCCCTTTCAGTGTTATTGTAGTTTTTCTCTTTCTTTTTTTTAATATTTAGACGGGAACTCGGGCTTCAATACATATTTTGAAACAACCTTATCGTCTCTTGCAATATTGTTGTAGTTTTGCTTTCTCTTTCTTTGTTTTTGAAACATATTTTGAAACAACCTTATAGTCTCTTGCAATGTTGTTGTAGTTTTTGCTTTCTTTTTCTCTTTCTCTTTTTTTGAAACATATTTTGAAACAACCTTATAGTCTTTTGCTATGTTGTTGTAGTTTTTGCTTTATTTTTCTCTTTCTTTTTTTTTGAAACATATTTTGAAACAACCTTATAGTCTCTTGCAATGTTGTTGTAGTTTTTGCTTTCTCTTTCTATTTCTTTTTTTTTTAAACAAATTTTGAAACAACCTTATAGTCTCTTGCAATGTTGTTGTAGTTTTTGCTTTCTCTTTCTCTTTCTTTTTTTTGAAACATATTTTGAAACAACCTTATAGTCTCTTGCAATGTTGTTGTAGTTTTTTCTTTCTTTCTATTTTTTCTCACACTCAACTCTTTTTTCAGCGTTGCTTTAGTTATTGCCTTTCTTTTGCAATAATTGACGGGAATTTGGCGTTCGATACATATTTTAAAATAATGTTGTCTTCTCTTTCGGTGTTGATGTAGCTTTTTCTTTTTCTGATAATTAATCTCTATTTTGCGTTGCTGTAGTTTTTCTCTTTCTTTTTTTTTATAACTAAACGGCAATTCGACTTTTGGTACGTATTTTGAAACATTATTGTTTTCTTTTTCTGTTTTGTTGTAGTTTTTTCTTTCTTTCTATTTTTTCTCACACTTTTCTTTTTTAATAATTTTTTTTCGGGTTGTTGTAGTTTTTTCCTCTTTTTTTTTAAAATAAACGGCAATTCGGGTTTTAGTACATATTTTGCAACAGTACTGTTTTCTCTTTCTGTTTTGTTGTAGTTTTTTCTTTCTTTCTATTTTTCTCACATTTTTTTTTAAATAATTTTTTGGGGTTTTTGTAGTTCTTTACTTTCTTTTTTTTTATAACTAAACAGCAATTCGACTTTTAGTACGTATTTTGAAACAGTATTGTTTTTTTTTCTGTTTTGTTGTAGTTTTTCTTTCTTTCTATTTTTTCTGACACTCAACTCCTTTTGAAAGGAATTCGGCCTTTGGTACATATTTTGAAATAGTACTGTTTTCTCTTTCAGTTCTGTTGTAGTTTTTTTTTTCTTTCTATTTTTTCTGACACTCAACTCTTTTTTAGTATTATTGTAGTTATTCCCCTTTTTTATAATTGAAAGGAATTCGGCCTTTGGTACATATTTTGCAACAATGTTGTCTTCCCTTTCAGTGTTATTGTAGTTTTTCTCTTTCTTTTTTTTTAATATTTAGACGGGAACTCGGGCTTCAATACATATTTTGAAACAACCTTATCGTCTCTTGCAATGTTGTAGTTTTTGCTTTCTTTTTCTCTTTCTTTTTTTTTAAACATATTTTGAAACAACCTTATAGTCTCTTGCAATGTTGTTGTAGTTTTTGCTTTCTCTTTCTTTCTTTTTGAAATATATTTTGAAACAACCTTATAGTCTCTTGTAATGTTGTTGTAGTTTTTGCTTTCTCTTTCTTTGTTTTTGAAACATATTTTGAAACAACCTTATAGTCTCTTGCAATGTTGTTGTAGTTTTTGCTTTCTCTTTCTCTTTCTTTTTTTTGAAACAACCTTATAGTCTCTTGCAATGCTGTTGTAGTTTTTGCTTTCTCTTTCTCTTTTTTTTTTGAAACATATTTTGAAACAACCTTATAGTCTCTTGCAATGTTGTTGTAGTTTTTGCTTTCTCTTTCTCTTTCTTTTTTTTTGAAACATATTTTGAAACAACCTTAGAGTCTCTTGCAATGTTGTTGTAGTTTTTGCTTTCTCTTTCTTTTTTTTTGAAACATATTTTGAAACAACCTTATAGTCTCTTGCAATGTTGTTGTATTTTTTGCTTTCTTTTTCTTTTTTTTTGAAACATATTTTGAAACAACCTTATAGTCTCTTGCAATGCTGTTGTAGTTTTTTCTTTCTTTTATTCTCTCGCCCAAATCTTTTTTCAGTGTTGATGTAGTTTTCCCTTGTTTTATAAATAAACACGAATTCGGCTTTTTATAAATATTAAAAAAAAAACTTATATTTGCTATCATATTGTTTTCTTTACAGATAAAACGAGGGTCATTTCTGTCTTTCAAAGAAGACGTACTAACACGACTCGCTGCAATTTCCAAAGGTAATCCAACAAGTGATCAAGTTGGTAAAAAGGGAGGCACATCCAAAGCCAGTTGTGTTTTTGCTACTGTAACGCCACCTGCCGCCAAAGAAGCAGACAAAAGGAAACAAGTATATGTTAGTTGTTTTTTATCTAAGCCCTTATACTATGGTTAATCCTTCCTGTCAAGGCTGTATCCAGTCAAGGAGGTACTCAGTTTGACCCCCCCCCTCAGAATTTTTGTCTGACTCGTGAAAAAAGTAACAAAAACGAATTTAAGCAAATTTTGATACGGTTTGATTTTTTTTTTTTTTTTTTTTTTTGCAACCCCCCACATATCCTTAAAAAAGATACCCCGCTACGAATAAAAATCCTGGATACAGCCTTGCCCCAGTGTAATTTTTTGTTGATTTTTCTGCTGTCCTAAGGTTTAAATATTTTATCTGATTAAATTATTGAATAACCCTCTTCAGCTAATATTTTAAATATTTCTTTTTAAAGTGTATTTTTTAAATATATAATTTTAATATAATGATTATACAGTTATATAAAATGATAATTATTATATGTATTAAATTTATTATGTCACATAAGATTATAAAATTATGTACTAAAACTTATATTATAAATTATATAATATTAAATAAATATAATATGAGTATAATCTAATTTTTTTAAAATAAACTTCTTATTTAAATTTAAAATATAAATATTGAAAAAAAAAATTCAATACACACTAAAACCAAGACGAAATACGTTACTAACTCCGTCACTTCAGTTAAATAATAATGAACTAAATATAACAAAGAATGTAAAAACCTGTACAGAGCCTAACCTTCATTACCTTATAGGTTTTATATTAAAACTTATATTAAAAAATTGTAGAATGTAAAATAAAAATAAAATAAAGATAATTTAAATTTTAAAAATGAAATTATAGTTTAGATTTTAAATATAAAATATTAAAAAAAGAGATTTACTACACACTAAAACAAAGACCGAATAAGATACTAACTCCGTCACTTCTGTTAAATAATAATGAACTAAATATAACAAAGAATGTAAAAACCTGTACAGAGCCTAACCTTCATTACCTTATAGGTTTTATATTAAAACTTATATTAAAAAATTGTAGAATGTAAAATAAAAATAAAATAAAGATAATTTAAATTTTAAAAATGAAATTATAGTTTAGATTTTAAATATAAAATATTAAAAAAAGAGATTTACTACACACTAAAACAAAGACCGAATAAGATACTAACTCCGTCACTTCTGTTAAATAATAATGAACTAAATATAACAAAGAATGTAAAAACCTGTACAGAGCCTAACCTTCATTACCTTATAGGTTTTATATTAAAACTTATATTAAAAAATTGTAGAATGTAAAATAAAAATAAAATAAAGATAATTTAAATTTTAAAAATGAAATTATAGTTTAGATTTTAAATATAAAATATTAAAAAAAGAGATTTACTACACACTAAAACAAAGACCGAATAAGATACTAACTCCGTCACTTCTGTTAAATAATAATGAACTAAAAATAACAAAGAATGTAAAAACATATAGAGGCAAACCTTGATTACCTTATATAGGTTTTGTAGTATAACTTATATTAAAAAATTGTATAATGTAAAATAAATATAATTTAAATTTTAAAAACAATTTTTTATTTAAATTTTTAAATATAAAATAATTAAAAAAGAAAAAGATTTAAAAAGTTCACACTAAAACAAAAATAAAATACGTTACCAACATTGTCACTTCAGTTAAATAATGATAAATTAAAAACAGCAAAGAATGTAATAACTTGTACAGAGCCCTACCTTCATTACCTTATATAGGTTTTATATTAAAACTTATGTTATAAAAATAGAAGGAAAGCCAAACGAAATGTGGCGGGGTTCAAAAGCAGAAGTCATAAGGAAGGATTTAAAGAAGATTGTAATTCTATGGGAATCAGAGGCGGTTTTAGGGGGAAAGAGAGGGGGCACTTGCCCCGGGCGCTGAAAATTAGGGGCAAAAAAATTCCAAATAAATAATTTGACGGTTATAATCATTTTGTAACTTTCGAAATCTTATTTTTGTGAAAATAAAGTAGAGGGCGCAGTTTGCCGTAAGTATAAGTAAATTGAATCTGAAATTTTAATTTTTCCCATATATTCATCACCATTCCTTAAAAAATAAGAGTAATAAAACTGAATCTAATTAATTTTAACTTTTTTTGTGACTTTAATGTTTTATTGTTTAATGTCATTAATGGTTAACTGTGATATTTTATGTTTCGACTGTCTCTCAAAAGGAAACTCTCCAATTTTTGTGGGCCATGATTAGGTAAAATAATTGAGGTATTGCAATTGGTGCAAGTCGCATTGAGACAATAAAACATTAAAAAGTCATTTTTAAAAAAAGTCATAACATTTTATGTCATAACATTTTATACATTTTACACGTCATAACAAAAAAGTCATAACATTTTATTTAGTCATTTAAAAAAGTCATAACATTTTATACATCTTATACGTCATAACAAAAAAGTCATAACATTTTATTTAGTCATTTAAAAAAGTCATAACATTTTATGTCATAATATTTTATACATTTTACTTGTCACATTTTATACGTCATAACAAAAAAGTCATAACATTAAAAGTCATAATATTTTATTTAGTTATTTAAAAAATTCATAACATTTTATGAAATTTCCGGGTCCTTTTTGTCCAAAAGCCAGCTAATTTGTCCATCAAAGTTATATGTACAACTTGAATCATCACATATTATGAAAGCCAAATAAGATTCTTCGAAGCTCAATCTTCTAAATATTTCTGTGAGTAAGAAAAGAGGATATAGCATATTTGAAAGCGCGGAAACATTTAAATATCTTGAGAGCCAAATAAGATTGCTTTAAGCTCGATTTCAAGAATTTCGGTCTCATAAATATTTCTGTGAGTAAGAAAAGAGGATATAATATATTTTAACGAAAGAGCGTAAACACTTAAATATCTTGAGTTCTAAATAAGTTTGCTCGAAGTTCGATCTCATCAACATTTCTGTTGGAGCTGAAACATTTAAATATCTGAAGTGCCAAATAAGATTGCTCGAAGTTCGATCTTATCAACATTTCTGTGAATGAGAAAAGAGGATATAACATAATTTTAAAGAAAGAGTGGAGAGATTTATATATCTTGAGAGTCAACCCCCAGAAACACCAATGGAGGGGTAAATTTTAAATTTAAAAAGATCCATAGATTTGCGCAAAAATTCCTGCTTGTCTGTTTCGGTAAAAATTTGTATCATATAATTGACCAAATATAAAATAAAAATAGTAAAATATTGCTGATACACCTTTTTGACAATTTAAATGCACAGAGTTTGTTTTGGTTTCGTTCAATATCCCCTACATTTTGAAAAATGTATTTTGTCCCCCTCTCCCATTATTCGTGAATTGGTGCCACTGCTTTTGGATCACCAAACCCGAAGCGTCCTCGCACGGCAACATTGATCATACCTGCAGAAATAACAAAAGTGCAATTTTAGTTTTTACACTATCTCATTTACGCCGCGTTACGTAATGCTGTTCGAATTGCCGCAACCGAGTTGAATATTGGCGCTGGCGTAATCTCTCTTTGTGGGCCTCCGCTTTTTTACTAGAGTTTTTATGATACAAATATGAATGTTTTTTTTTTCTTTTTTACAGGATAAAGAAGAAGCAACTGGCTCAACGCCAAAACGTGCCAGAGTTGTCAAGAAGACTGAAAAGCCATCTCAAACAAAAGGAAGGCTTAGTAGTATATTTAAGCACATTCAAACATAGTGTTATGTGAATTAGCATTAGCATACGATTGAAGTTTTGACAAGATTTTTTTGCAAAAACTAGATTTCAGCGGGGGGGGCAACTTGGGTCTGGAGGAAAGGGTTGCCCCCCTGCCCCATAGAAAATTACGCCCCTGTTTTTAGGTATAGTATTGTATTAATTAGATTATAATCACAATGATTTAGCAAACACGAGTACACCATCGTGATTATTATTTCATCTTTGCCGTCACCGTTGTCTATGTCAACCAGTGTAGTTCACTTGGTCATAGATTTCGGCGTTGTCAAAGTCTCAGTCTTCGGTCAAAATCGACTTGGTCCTCAGTTTCTAGCCGAAACTAAAATTTTAGTTTTTAGCCTGGTCTCGTCTGAAGGTCATAGTTGGCGTCGTTCTAGGCTTATGGCCAAAAACCGAAACTTCTGTGATAGGCGAAAGCTGAAACTGAGAACTGAAACCAAATAGCCGAAAACTGAGACGTCTATTTCAGTTTTCATCGTCGTCATCTCCACACATCCTCTCAACAAAGACCTACAAAACTATCCACCTCCCTTCGGCATAACAATGTCTTGACGTGTTGTTTCTATAATTAGGCTTCCCTTACCATTAAATCTCCTAAATCCTATTCGGACTGCCGACAGGTTATATTTAAGCATGCAAGATTATTCTTTAAGATAAATTTTTGACGTGCAATTTTCTTAAAAAAAGGTGAAATTTTTTCTATAAATATAGCACATAGTTGTTTTTTATTGGATGGGCGAGGGAATGAATAAAATAAACCATGCGCAGGTGTTTACTAAGACTGATCATGATCTTTTTTAGGTACGTTTTAAGGTTATTATACATGTTACGGACTGATTTTAATGATTATAGGAGAATTCAGCAAAAGAAGTGTCGATATTGATTTTTGCACATCTTACAGGTTTTATAGTATCATCTACGAAATATAACTCGTTAATTCTAACTTATTTTAGTTTTAGATGAATCGAAGGTTGGCAAAATATTAGACCATTTTAAACAAATTGTGGTGAATTGTAATTTGAAATTATATTCTTTAATCCCTAAACTGTATATCCGCTTGGTACTTGTATGATATACCCCTGGCCTAATATTCTTCATCTGAGCAGAACCTGTTTCTATGACGCTCAATCCTAACGAAATATACCCAAGTATGATAAAAATAAAATACATTAGAATATAATACATTGGGCTATATATTTGCACATTAGTGGGGTGGGAGTAAAGTATAACGGATCTGTATGCCTAATGTGTTAGGTACAATTATTACGCATATTATATCACACTGTCCAAATATTTTACCCCCTCCCCCAACCCATAATGTGCAAATATTTCCCACCTATTCTGTCACTTCCCTTAGTCTTGTCTCGCGCTAAACCGTAAGAAACTAACGAAAAAAACGGTTCTACAATGCTTCAATGAAAGAACAACTTGAGCGGTCGGGGTAAATCATAAAAGTACCATCCGCTTTTTAAGAAAAGATTCGAGAGTAAGAAAGTTATGTAATTTAATCGGATTAACGACGCATCTTAACCACTAAGGTCCGTCGGCTTTGCAGTGTGTTGCTGCAGCAAGGTTCGATCTCTGGATACCGTATTACCAAGCTAAGGTCAAACCCACTGCGCCACTACAGGACTAAAAATCCTCTCCGGCAGTCGAACCCGATTCTCGCCGATTACTGGATACCACTGGTTCGATCACTGGATACCGTATTACCAAGCTAAGGTCAAACCCACTGCACCACTACAGGACTAAAAATCCTCTCCGGCGGGAATCGAACCCGATTCTCGCCGATTACTGGATACCACTGGTTCGATCACTGGATACCGTAAAACCAAGATAAGGTCAAACCCACTGCGCCACTACAGGACTAAAAATCCTCTCCGGCAGGAATCGAACCCGATTCCCGCCGATTACTGGATACCACTGGTTCGATCACTGGATACCGTATTACCAAGCTAAGGTCAAACCCACTGCGCCACTACAGGACTAAAAATCCTCTCCGGCGGGAATCGAACTCCGGTTTCCCACCGATTACTGGATACCACTGGTTCGATCACTGGATACCGTATTACCAAGCTAAGGTCAAACCCACTGCGCCACTACAGGACTAAAAATCCTCTCCGGCAGGAATCGAACCCGATTCCCGCCGATTACTGGATACCACTGGTTCCATCACTGGATACCGTATTACCAAGCTAAGGTCAAACCCACTGCGCCACTGCAGGACTAAAAATCCTCTCCGGCGGGAATCGAACCCGATTCCCTCCGATTACTGGATACCACTGGTTCGATCACTGGATACCGTATTACCAAGCTAAGGTCAAACCCTCTGAGCCACTGCAGGACTAAAAATCCTCTCCGGCGGGAATCGAACCCGATTCCCGCCGATTACTGGATACCACTGGTTCCATCACTGGATACCGTATTACCAAGCTAAGGTCAAACCCACTGCGCCACTACAGGACTAAAAATCCTCTCCGGCGGGAATCGAACCCCGGTTTCTCGTGCGATAGGCGAGTATTCTATTTTACGACCTGATAGAGCAAGAAAGTCCTTGAAGATGAAGCTAGAATGTAATAATTTCTAAATGACTTTGTGGTAAAAATTATACTATAATATAGCATTTTAGGCTATATTACGATACATTATAGCCATTTTATACTAAATTTTGTAAACGGAACTTACTTTTGTATATTTTTTCCAAGCTCTTTTTTTTACGAAACAGAAAAGATCATAAAAGTCACAATATTTATACAAATATGTACTTTTAAATCACATTAGTTTAAAGCATCAACATTTATAATAAAAATTCCGTGAGAAATATACCTAGTCTAAAGATATAAAATAAAATTCTTCTTCAAGGATTGTATAATAAGAACCTAATATGTCTAGGAACAATAATTGGAACCCCCAAGAACAATATGTTTATAACCAGTTCAGGCAATGTCCATGCACGCCGTTATCGTTTCATCTATACTTGTATGGGGTATATAACGCTAATTAACTGGACGGTCGACAAGGCCGTATTCAGGTGAGGTAGGGGTTCACCCCCCCCCCGTAAATGTTTGTCCGACTCGTACAAACGTAACAAAAATACATATAAACAAATTTTAGGCGCGTTTTTTTAAAATTTTTTGTAACCTCCCCCCCTCCTCCTTCCAAACAAAAATCCTGGATTCGACCTTGATGGTCAAAATGGATAAGATGCATCTTATTTCGTGTTTAAGGTACTAAGGACAGTGAAAATAAATTCTGAATGCCTCAATTGGATACGTGAAAGTTACCTAGCCATGTTCTGGTAGCCTACGTCTTAAAAAATAAAGCAAAATTGGGACTTCAATTTCAATTCAATAAACCTCTGCTGGCAACTATGCGGTTTTTGGTAGTAGCAGGTGCCAGTTTAATAAAATAAACGTCCGTAAAAAAAAAACAGGAAAAAAACATGCTGAAGATATATGGCACCTAACTGCTTAAGAAGGTGTATTTTCCCATTGAAGATGTAATAGTCTTTGCGAGTCAAAAGGTGGTCAGTTTGAATTTCTCTGGGCAAAAAGCGTTGCCAAATTGTTTAACTATTTGGCAATCTACATTTACTCCTTCCATCCAAGCAAAACAAAAAAAACAACGAAATTTCAAATTTTTGTAGATAGGGGCTTAAAACCTCTACAGTAGGGTTCTTTGATATGCTGAACCTAATATTGTTATTCTTATTAAAATCGCTGAACTTTTTGGTGGTGTTCCTCTCCCCCTTTATCCCCCTCCCCACTGAAAAGTCTCCTAATATCGAAATTTAACCCCAAGGTTGGGACCCATGTGCACCTATGGGACCCGTGTGCACTAAATTATAATACGAAGCTTCGATGTATACGGACGTTTTCTGGGGGGGGGGGGGGTCGGAAATTACGTGGGATGATCTTTTCATGGAGGAATTTTTCATCTGAGAAGGGAATTTTCTATGAAGATGGCGCCGGATTTCCCGGTATTATTTAAAAAAAAGATCAGAAATTAAATAAAAAAAAACAGTATATCTCATTTTTGTATCCCCCCCCCCCAGCATAAACACTCACAAAAACGTGATGCTGCCTTAAAAACTTCGTAATTTATAAACAAACAAAAGCGAATTTGAGAACAAAATGTCAGTTTCAGGTATGGATAGACCATATCCATTCATGTTCTTGGCACTTTAAAAGTTTTTTTTTTCCAGAGTATGGGCAAATTATAAAAATTTGAACTGGTGCTAGTGTCAACAGAAAAACCATCAACGCCATCTAAAGTCAGGCGACACTTGGCGTCTTTAGTTTAATAGTATGAATAATTATTTAATCATTTTCACAGGTAGTAATAAGTGTCTGATCCCAGTTCCTGACGGAAAAATGATCACAGAGCTTTAAAAATGTCAAGTGGCAGCAAACGCTAGATGGCGTTGATAGTTTTTTTGTCGACACTGGTGCCAGTTTCCACTCTTATAAGTTATCCATACTTTTTGAGTTTTTTTCTATTCTCCTTCTTCCTTCTATGTTCCTTCTGAAACATGCGATTTTGCGTTGATTTATTGTTTCAGATCCATTTATAGAGTCAGAACTTTGAAAAAATTGATAATTTTTCTTGAGAATCTAAACTTGTTAAAAAGCTGATGTTCCTATTTTGCATATTTTTTTTTGCCTTTTCAACGTAATTTTCCACATAAAAGAAAGCAGTTTCGAAAATATAATTCGGTAGAATATGTGATAAAGCAGAATCTGTGCTATCGAATAATAGCATAATGGTCGTGAAGTTGAAATACTGAAATCAGGAAAATAATATGCCACAACTTGTATAAGGAACATAAACCCTAAGCCTATTGGTGTAATAGACTCGATCTATTAAAAATGTAATCCAACCTACTGAAAATACTTAAGAACTAGTGCAAAGAATATGGGTACCTTATAAGAGGAAAAACTGGCGCTAGTGTTGCAAAAAAACCTCAGCGCCATCTAGCGCTTGGCGTCACTTGGCATTCTTTCAAGCTTCGTAATCGTTTTTCTATCGGGAACTTGGACCACAGCACAGATTTTACCAACTTCCGAAATTAAATTAATTATTCTCATTATTACACTGAAAAAACTCCCAGATACTAGATGGCGTTGAGGCTTTTTTCACCGACGCTAGCACCGGTTTCCACTCTTGTACCCATACCTATAGATAGTTGAAATACCTAACACCCGGTTTTGATCAATCAGAATTCTCCATTTTGCTTCTGGTTCGAATATTTTCTGCTCCCAGACTCTTAACACCCCTTTCTTCAAGCCACTTAAAGAGAATAATTTTATTTCTTGCAAGCCAACTGAAGAAACTGACTTCATTTCTCGAGGTCAATGAAAAAAAAAACATTTCTTTAAGTCAATTAAATAATCAACTTTATTTCCTCAAGCCCATTGAAGAAAATGACTTCATTTCTTAAAGCCAATCGAAGAAAATAACTTCATTTTTTCAAGTAATAGAAAAAACTTCGTTTATTCAACATACAATAACATTTACTATACATGAATATTTCTGCATTTGGACCGAATACAGAAAAGTAACTACATTATAAACTTTCCTTCATGAATATATGTAACGATACATAAACACCCTGTATATACGTGATAATATTCTTGTAAAAAAAAAGAAAAAAAAAAAAGATAATTTTCGAATTACAAAACGATTTTTAGGTTATGGTTCTTAATTATTTCAAAAGGGAAGAGGTTCGATAGGACAATTCCTATTACTAGGGACAACCCCTTCCGCTTCTTCTAAAAATATGACTTTTATTTCACGCTCATATTTTGGCAATGAGTCCTCAACGACTCAGGATACCTCACGCTTAATCCAAATATTACGCCAATATCGCTTTTAATTTATAATGTTTATTACACTTATTTGAAATCATGATGATTAGATTAATACACACCAGACATAATACGACTAGTGTGTACGAGGATAAAAATTGCGATAGTTTTCGTTTTCAATTTTCAAATTGACATTTTCATTTCATTGACATTTCAAATGAATATTTTGAAATTTAAGTTTTTGTTGTCAAATTACGACAATTATCGTTGTTTTCAATTAAGCTGAAAATAATAAAACAAAGTATAGTTAATTTACTGTTGCTCTAAAAAGAAATGGAAGCAAGATATTCCCGGAGCACTAAAGAAATTGCTGCAATATCGTCACTTTCAAACCTAAAGGTCGTATCTGACATTTTCACGATTCTGAGATAATTTCCAAACCTATTTGCTAAGTTGTCTGTAAGGCAGAATCCCCAGATCGGTGTGCATCAAGAGGATCAATATGTGTCTGAATGTGCATTGCCCTGCTGATCCTTACTTTCAGAACTGCTTGGAAAACAGTTTTTGGCAATTATCTTAGGGGCATGAAAAATGTCAATTATAACCTTTTGGCGTGCATTGCCCCGCTGATCCTTTCAGGACTGCTTTGCGAACGGTTTTTGACAATTATTTTAGGGGCATGAAAAATGTCATGCGACCAGGCATGCACTGCTCAGCTTATCCTTCCTTTCAGAACTGCTTAGCCAACAGCTTTCGGCAATTATCTTATTAGCATGAAAAATGTCAATTATGACAATTGGACACGACAGCGACAGTATATTGCCTAATCCGCAAATTATATTTGAGTTCGCGAAAGCACAAACAAATTTTGAGTTTTAGTTATACCGCGGAATATTTAACTTGAATGCAAGTTCAGTTAGTTTATTGTTGTTAAAAAAAAAGGAAGTAAGATATTCAAGGAGCACTAAAGAAATTACTGCAATATTGTCGCTTTCAAACCCGAAGGTCGTATCTGACATTTTCACGATTCTGAGATAATTGCTAAAAGACATTTGCTAAATACTCTCTAAGGGGAGGATCAACAAACCTATGTATATAAAAATAATTAAAGTACGTTTCGGAGGATAAAAATATCACATACGACCTTTATGCATGACAATGGTGATATATCGCCTAATTCATGAATTTGATTTGAGTTCGTGAATCCATAAAACAAATTTTAGGTTTCAGTTATACAGCAAAATCTGTAATTTGAAATGGCAAAACTGGACGGGGTTCGCTTTATTACTGAAGCCAGGGTTGCCAGCTATGTCATTAGTGCAGAATTTGTTGTACCTTTTTATGGGCTTTTGTAGGTATTTATGCTGAATTTTTTTTTCTACGATACAGAATGTACGTATATTACTTTTGAATATTGACGATAAATTTAACTTCCATTTAATATAAGACACATTTTTTGACGAATTTGGTTTATTGTGTGTACTATAGTACAAAAAACTTGCCTGGGTGGCAACACTGACCTCTATTCACACAAAAAGATTAACCTAGTTTTTCATCAGTTAGAATCCCCGTTTTCTATCTGATTGACCTTTGTAGCTGGTTTTGTTCATCATTTTACGTCTTCGATTGATAAGGACGTCTTTCTCTTGACCCTGGCCTTTTGCTTTCCCTAGAAAGAAATGCCATCTAAGTTCAATAGCAAAATTATCGAAGCTCTTCTTTAGTCTGTCGAACAAACTTAGACAGTTATGTTCGTTCTTTAAGAGTTGGGCTTTGGTGTCAGAGAAATGATGATTGGACTTGTTGTATCAATTTGTCATTAAATAGCGACGAACACCACACTGCCTTTCCATCATAAATAACAAGTAGAAAAATAAAGAATTTTTTCCGGGAGACAGTGGAATTCTAAACTTTAAATGAATATTTCGACACCCATCAACGAAGTTCAACCAGGACTCATAGTGGTAAGTAATCAAGTACATCTTTAATCTATATATTCGTGTATTTCTAATAAAAGAATTGGGTTACTAAGCAAAAACACATTGTTTGACAACACTGGCAAAATAGTTCTGAATACCACCACTGGATTGCACTTTTTTTTTTTTTTTTTTTTTTTTTTTTTTTTTTTTTTTTTTTTTTTTTTTTTTTTTTTTTTTTTTTCATTGAGACATAGATACTTACACAGCTCACAACGTATAATCTTTTTCAGTAATTTTTAAATATTAAATATCACTGTAGCATGAGCCAAAAATTGGGCTCCTGGACCTTTAAAAATGTATAGTGCCTGTCTGACACTAAAAACATATGACTTATTAAACAATTGGTTAATTTATAAAAGCTGATAATAAATGTTAGTGAGTTGCAAAACGTAGTGAATAGAGAGTGTAGGTTTAATGAGAGATGGCTGGTGAACGTGATGAATGATGAATGTTTAGCAAGCGTTAACAATTATGGACGATTTCTCCGGCTGGCAATCGAACACAGAAGTAGATTTTTCTGATTTGTGTTTTTCTTTATTTATGTAATGTCAGTTATTTCGAAGTAAATTTTCTTTTTGGTTTTGTATTGCCATGGCACGTCCCTAGGGGTTCTAGCACAATAGAACTTATTATTATTAGAGAAAAAACGGTTTTATTAAAAAAAAAATAAAACACATTAACAACAAAACCCGAAGTTTATTAAACTTGTATGGGCAGACATCACCCTTTACAAAACCCTACATCCATAATTACTACCAGCCATCCTTAGCCCCCCCCCCCCCGAAAAAAAGGGCAAAAAATAATAATAAAATAAATAAAAATAAACGAAATAAATTAATTTCTAAAAATTTCACGACCTAATTGGATACCGAAGACACAGAACTAAAAATCATTCTTCTATTCTACCTCCTCGTCGCCCTCCCAAAAAAAGTGTCACAACCACTTGAGAGAAAATTCGCCCAGCAAGGATTAAAACTCATATGTAGACAAACACTGTCCTTTTAATTTACTGCGAAATTCCTTTAGGTCA
This sequence comes from Artemia sinica, assembly GCA_027921565.1. Taxonomy (NCBI): domain Eukaryota; kingdom Metazoa; phylum Arthropoda; class Branchiopoda; order Anostraca; family Artemiidae; genus Artemia; species Artemia sinica. The sequence goes on along the minus strand of CM051274.1, from coordinate 47,049,344 downwards.
TCAACTGTTGAAATTGCCTGAGGTAATGGTTCCCACACACGAGGGCCAACATGTCTTATGGAAAAAACGGATCACTTTGTAATAAACTGAGGTCGCCAAACTAGTGTTGATGCTCTAGTCAAATTATTGCTCATTATTATAGACGTCCTGCATCACGAACGTGGAAGTACGTTCACACTCGTACTTCACACTCATACACCACACGACCTATACTCTCATCCATACTTCCACACATCCGGCAACGTGGAAGTACGTTCGCACTCATACTTCACACTCCTACACCACACGACCTATACTCTCATCCATAATTCCACGCATCCGGCAACGTGGAAGTACGTTCGCACTCATGCTTCACACTCATACACCACACGACCTATACTCTCATCCATACTTCCACACATCCGGCAACGTGGAAGTACGTTCGCACTCACACTTCACACTCATACACCACACGACCTACACTCTCATCCATACTTCCACACATCTGGCAAAAGTAAGGACCATATGGTTCTAATAGTGTTACAGAGTAATCTCATCTCGGCTGCTAGATGTTTTCTTTCCTATTCGGTTTTGAGAGTCCATGTTTGTACCCATACCTGACTATGGGGATGACTAGGCTACGGAGTGGGTGCAGTTTGTTGGTTTTATAGAGGTTGGTTAGTCTTTAGAAGCTAGTGTTGGCAATTTCAAGAAGCCGTTTGACACCAGAGCTATGGTATTTATCAGAAGAGAGTAGGCTATCCAGATACAAGAAGTGGTTCCCTGTTTCAAACTGGTCCTCAATCTATGGTGATATTTCTTCGTCTGTTCTGTATCACCTGTATCATCTCTTTCTCACTGTTTTGTTTTTTTGTTTTGTTTCAGATGAATTAGTGTCTTGTGCTTTTTTTGTGCTCAATCTGTTCTTCCATTGATGGGTAGTAAATACGTTCGTTCATTCAATAGGAGTTGAGGGGTTTATTTGCTAAAATTGAGAAATCTTCGTTTGAAAAAGAGGATTAAAAATTAGATCAAATAATTTACAAAAAAGAATGTTGACCATGAACGAAAATATAAAAACTTGAAATGCTCTGTTTTAATGAGAGAAAAAAAAAATAATCCTTAGCAACATAGGAATAGCCTAAAAACTAAAATGACAAAAGACACTTACACAAAAGACATAATAAAAAGTTTAAATAATACCAATTTTAGTTTGATATATTTTTCTCTCCCTCTTTTTTTTTACTTTGACACCAGTTATTGGTGTTGACGGATCGATGTTTTTTTTTACTTTAGCATTAGTTATTGGTGTTGACGGATCGATGTTTTTTTTCACTTTGACACCAGTTATTGGTGTTGACGGAACGATGTTTTTTTTTACTTTGAAATTAGTTATTGGTGTTGACGGATTGGTGTTCTTTTCCTTTGACACCAGTTATTAATGTTGACGGATTGGTGTTTTTTTTTTTTTACTTTGACACCAGTTATTAGCGTTGACGGATCGATGTTTTTATTTTTTTACTTTGACATTAGTTATTGGTGCTGACGGATTGGTGTTCTTTTCCTTTGACACCAGTTATTAATGTTGACGGATTGGTGTTTTTTTTTACTTTGACACCAGTTATTAGTGTTGACGGATCGATGTTTTCTTTTACTTTGACATTAGTTATTGGTGCTGACGGATTGGTGTTCTTTTCCTTTGACACCAGTTATTAATGTTGACGGATTGGTTTTTTTTTTTACTTTGACACCAGTTATTGGTGTCAACGGATTTGTATTTTTTTTACTTTGACACCAGTTATTGGTGTTGACGGATTAATTTTTATCTATGATGATTTTTTTTATTATTATTACTGAACGGTACCGAGCACATTGGTTGTATTCGTATGAATGTACGGAGAGTAGATTTCTTATTTATTTTCAGTTTAAGTTTTTAATTATGAATAGCAGAATAGTGGATATATATTTCCCAGTCAGCGGGCTAATATGCCCTATATCTCAGAGGGCTAACAGGCCCTCTATCCTCTATATACGTTGAGATATTTACCAAAATTTAACTTTTGTATATAAATGAAATGAAAAAGAGTGAACTCACCAACTACATCCCGTTCTCGAGGAGGTCCAGCTCCGCCTCCTCCTCGGCCCCTTCCCCTTCCTCTCATCTGACTCTGTCGCCTCTCTTCCATTCTTTGGCGAACCACTTCAGGATTCTCCACAAAGGCCTCATTTCGGAAACTAGGACTAGCTGCCTGCTCTTCCTCATTTTCATCAATATCGTCTTCTGCACCTATTTGCCGTCTTGGTTGTAGTACTCGAGGGGTGACAAAAGATCTAAAAATATATTTTGTTTTGATGTGGGCCTTAGATACATGTCATAAGTTAGGGTACCTTGCCGATCAGCCACTGCCATATTTAAAACTCTATGAGTACCAAAGACAGTGAAAATTAAACCTGATTGTATAAATGGGTTAAGTGGAAACTTGAACAGCGATAAACATCTTAAAAAATTAGGAAAAGCCGGGAATTTGATTTTTAAAGAAAAAAAAACTCCTTACACAATTATGCAATTTTTGGTAGTAGCGTGCACCAAATTTACGAAAAAGAAACGAGGTGCAAAATCAGCGAAAAATAAGCAAAAACATGTAAAAATAAGCAAAAAAATCAGCGAAAATGGCAACAAACAGCTTAAGTTTGAAATTAGCTTTCATTTGAAAGCGTAGTTGCCATTATGAACCAACTGATTGTTAATGTTTGAAGTTTTACGGGCGATAAGCGTTGTCAAATTTCACCATGTTTCGCTTATTTATTTTCACGTATCAACGTGGCAGAACTGGCGAAAATATGATACTGCCTCAAATTCTTCATAATTTTGAAATAGCCAAACAATAATATTGAAAAAATTCGGTTATCAGGTATATATAGATGTAGGAGTACAAGGAGCGAAATGTTTTTATTTTGATGCCCTAGGGACTTTGAGTAAGAGGAAGCGGGAAAGAAACAGGAAGTAAGAGATAAAGTAGAGGAAAGTGAAGTAAAGAATAAAAGAAAAGTAAGAGAGTAAAATAAAGTAAAGAGTAGAGTAAATTGGAAAGGAAACTCAGTGCATTGCATTCTTCCGTAAAATTATCTTCTTTGCAGGCATTTTCTTAAAACTCAACTTCTTCTGCAATATAGATGTAGTTTTGTTTAATTGAAATTTTTACTATAGCTACTTTCAGTGATCCTAACTGAAGTGGGGATACCTTCGCCCCCTCCCCTAGATTTTAAAAATACCTTTTTTGTATTTTTATTGCAAATACACTTTTTTCCGGCATTTTCATTGAAAAACAAAACCAAAACCGCCAACCTAGGTTTTGAAACACATTTTGCCCCCCACCACCAAAAAAACTGTAAATTGGCGCCGGTGATTACGGCATTGCCATCTCCTTTTTAAAGGAGGGGGCAAAATTAAACTTAAGTTTATCAAAAAATCAAACTTAGTGAGAAGTAAGATCTAGTGTCTCAATTATGCTTTTTGGGTATGCAGACCCAATGCGGCCTTAGCCGAGATGGGAAAAGGGATGGGTTACGACATTCTTCTTATGGGGAATCTAAACGAAAGAACTATTGGATGTCAATTAAACTTGCTCAGAAGTAAGATTCTTTGGGGGATCGGGGAACCAAAACTACCCACTTAGGTTTTGAAAAATACATTTTGCCTCCTCCCCCCCCCCAAAAAAAAAAATCGTGAACTAGCGCCAGTAGTTACGGTATTACCAACTCCTTTTTTAAATTTTGTGGAGTACCTCCACATTTTGGTACTCCACAAAATTCAAATTTTGTGGAGTACCTCCATTTTAAAAGTTGTTAAGAGATATTTCTTAAATTTTCCTAATTTTATTTCTTAAGAATAAAAAAATGAAATTGATTTTATTCCTCAATATTTCTTAGTTTCGGGCATTTGCACCCCCGCCCCGGCAGAATTTAAAGAATACCTTTTAGTGGTATTAATGCCTTTTTGTTAAAAATGTCATATTTTCTGAATATGAATGAATAAATAAAACATAAACTTTTTTTTTTACCTTAAAACGAACATAAAGTACTACAAATAAAAGGGGGATAACAACCCCTCAAACGGCCGGAAGGTTAGAATAAATACTGTGGTCAAGTGAAAACAATGCGGTACTTATTTGTAATAACCATAAAAAAAAAATATATATTACTAACGAAACTTACAGGAAACTGAAAAGCGACTCCTTAAAAAAAAAAAAAAAAAAAAAAAAAAAAAAAAAAAAAAAAAAAAAAAAAAAAAAAAAAAAAAAAAAATAGGGGTTTCATTTTCGTTTAAAAAAAATAAGCAAAAAATATTGTTGAAAATTTATTGGGCTTTATGTAAGACTAATGAAACCAAGATCTGTTTCAAATATACTCATATACAAGAAAAAAACAAAACAAAGAAAAAAAAAACAAATTCCTGAAAGTGTTGGTGATTTTTAAATTGGTTTTTAAAGTGGTTTAAAAAAAAAAAAAAATACTGGAAGTGTTAGTGGTTTTTAAATTTTCGAAGTTATAATAAAACTAGAAAAAGTACCAAAAATATGACAGAGGGATGGGCTCCAAATTTTTTGTCATCAGGGTATCGAGCAGAAAGGAGTATTAGATCTCAACCCAACTTTATCAGAATCAAGAGTAAGTATCCTAGTTGTGCTCCAAACTACGACCAAATAAGGTGCTGCCCGTAAGAATTCTGTAATTATATTCGGGATAAGCTATATTGACTCTATTTCAGCTCATGGAGATTTATTCTCCTCACTTTCTCATTTTCACCATCACGGGTTATAAAACTTTCATAATCAATTCTTCGACCTTCCTTTAACAATTCCTTTAACAATTAAACAATTCCTTTAACAATTTCCTTTAACCGTCCTTTAACCTTCCTTTAACAATCCTTCCTTCCTTTAAACAATTTTTAGTCTTTCTGTTTTGTATTTCTGTTTTGTAATTTCACCAAGTTTCGCTTATTTATTTTCACGTATCAACGTGGCAGCACTGACGAAAATATGATACTGCCTTAAATTCTTCATAATTTTGAAATAACCAAAATAATATTGAAAAAATTCGGTTATCAGGTATGAATAGATGTTATCAGGTGGTTATCAGGTTATCAGGTAGATGGTTATCAGGTTAGATGGTTATCAGGATAGGTTATCAAATGTTATCAGGTTAGATGGTTATCAGGTAGAAATTATACTGGTAATGTTTTGTATAGTGTAAAATTTGTATCTTAAAATGTTACAATTGTTGATGAATATGATCAAATGAGGGAAATTATCTAGACAAAAAAAGGACGCAAATGGTCCTTTTTTTTCTTTTTTTTAAGCAGATCTGGTCTTCAAAAATCAAAAGCTATGAATTGATTATACTGTCCCTAGTTACAAACAACGAAAGGTAAAACAGGTAAAAGGTAAAGAGGTATTATTCTAAGACAGTGAATTTTTTTTATAGTTAAACCAGGTATAGTTAAACCATGTTAACTTCTTTGAAGTGATGATTCTAGAACTGTTTAAACTTTTTAAATAGTTTTAATAGTCACGTATTTATTGAAAGGCCAGTGTGGCCTTCGTCGTTATTTACGGTCGCAAGGGAAAATTTACCTGTTATAAGCACTTCCTTGAATCTCAGGATCAGGAGCATTAGGTTCCAATTTTCCGATTGTGTAGGAATCATAAGTATCATCGTATTCATCATCATACTAAAATAGATTTAAATTTTTAGAATCTCGCCATATGTATACTGTATATGAAATATAAGAATTTTCAATGAGGATATATATAAAATGAGACTAATAAATCGTAAGTACTATCATATTCATCACATTAAATTACATAAAAAATAACATAGAAACTTATTTTTAGTTATAAACCTGTTCAAAATAAGATACACGAATCACACATGAGATATATGCATGAGCTATAGAACTTTAAAATGAACAGCTACATATATGAATTAAAAGTACCATCACATTCATCATAATAAAACAAATAAAAAAATACAGAACCTTACTGCATATTGATGCCCACTTCCGATGAGTTTTTAATAGTACCAAGATTCATCTAATGCATACATTGAATCATTTGATCCAAATCCGTTCACAATAAGGGCTTAGCTAGCATTCAGACAAGTATCAAGCCCGAACCATGTTGAACTGACTTGAACTCAGTTAAGTTGTTTTAATTCAGTTAGCTAGTTTAGTTTTAATTTAAGTTAGTTTTAATTCATTTGTTTTAAGTTCAGTTAGCTTGAACTCAGTTAGATAGCCTTCAGACAAGGATCAAGCCCGAACCATGTTGAACTGACTTGAACTCAGTTAAGTTGTTTTAATTCAGTTAGCTAGTTTAGTTTTAATTTAAGTTAGTTTTTAATTCATTTGTTTTAAGTTCAGTTAGCTTGAACTCAGTTAGATAGCATTCAGACAAGGATCAAGCCTGAACCATGTTGAACTCAGTTAAGTTTCTGTTACGCAATTAGGTACTTTCTAAGAACATGCTTTGTTTTGGAAAACAGTGCCATCTTCAAAGTTATAGAAAGAAATCAGCATTGTCACCCAAAAAAAAATTCAAGTCATTATTTATGCACTGGCAGTTATTATGAACTGTATTTTCAAATACAAGGAACTGGTAATAAGGTTCTTTTAAGAACAAGTTGCCAATTAAGTAAAAAAGCCGAAAATAAATTTTCGGACCATCGTTTCAGGTGCTGTCAACTGTACTCTTAAGACACAAGGAACTGTTGCTAAAGTACAAAGTATTTGTACTTTTGAGAACAAGTTTCCAAATACCGATTATGTGAAAATGCACTAGAATACAAAATGTTTGCACTTTTAAGAAAAAGTTGCCAAAGGACAAGTAAGTAAAAATGCTATCATTTCAATTTTCATATCATAATTTTAAGTGCTGGTAATTGTTCTTAGAAGTATAAGCAGCTGGCGCTACTGAAGAAAATACTCCAAGTAAAAATACTTTTAGGGACAAGTTTCCAAATTCTGATTAAATAAAAATGCCAAAAATTAATTTGTCAATTATGCACAAATGCCGAAAATGAGTTTTCAGGTCATGTTTTCGGATCAAGTAAAGAGCAAAATGCTTTTGCTTTTACTACATAAGCTGAATTCCAGGGGGGGGGCAAACCTCGTCTAATTGGGACTTTTAATGCTATATAATAGAAATCTCAGAACAAAAATATGAAAATAAGGCAGAATCATTCAGCCAGGGGGGGGGGGCCTGCCCCCCTTTATGGGCGCCCATGCTTTTAAGGAGAAATTGCCAATTAAATAGTATAAAGGCCAAAAATGGATTTTCAGGTCGCGATTTCAAGTGCTGATAATCTTGTATAGAAGGACTAGTATCAAAGCAGACTCATGCTTTTAAAACACACCGCCAATTAAGTACGAATTTTCAACAATTAAGTGAGCTAAAAAACAATATGAAAACAAAAACTATGCCAAATGTGAATTTTCAAAAGTACTGGTAATTTTACTCTGAAGTACAAGGAACTGGCACAAATTTTACTGGTAATTATACTAGTAATTGCAATTATACTGGTAATTTTATTCTGAAGTAAAAGAAACTGGCACAAATTTTACTGGTAATTTCAATTATACTGGTAAATTTACTCTGAAGTACAAGGAATTGGCACAAATTTTACCGGTAATTTAAATTATACTGGTAATTTTACACTGAAGTAAAAGAAACTGGCATAAATTTTACTGGTAATTATACTGGTAATTTAAATTACAATGGTAATTTTACTCTGAAGTACAAGGAACTGGCACAAATTTTACTGGTAATTATACTAGTAATTTAAATTATACTGGTAATTTTACTCTGAAGTACAAGGAACTGGCACAAATTTTACTGGTAATTATACTAGTAATTTAAATTATACTGGTAATTTTACTCTGAAGTAAAAGAAACTGACACAAATTTTACTGGTAATTTAAACTATACTGGTAATTTTACTCTGAAGTACAAGGAACTGGCACAAATTTTTCTGGTAATTATACTGATAATTTAAATTATACTGGTAATTTTAGCCTGAAGGAAAAGGAACTGGCGCAAATTTTACTGGTAATTATGTTGGTAATTTTACTCTGAAGTAAAAGGAACTGGGACAAATTTTACTGGTAAGTATACTGGTATTTTAAATTACACTGGTAATTTTACTGTGAAGTACAAGGAACTGGCACAAATTTTACTGGTAATTTAAATTATACTGGTAATTTTAATCTGAAGTACAAGGAACTGGCATAAATTTTACTGGTAATTTTACTCTGAAGTACAAGGAACTGGCACAATTTTACTGGTAATTTAAATTATACTGATAATTTTAGTCAGAAGAAAAAAGAACTGGCGCAAATTTTACTGGCAATTATACAGGTAATTTTACTCTGAAGTAAAAGGAACTGGCACAAATTTTACTGGTAATTATACTGGTAATTTAAATTATACTGGTAATATTTCTCTAAAGTACAAGGAACTAGCACAAATTTTACTGATAATTTAAATTATACTGGTAATTTTACTCTGAAGCACAAGGAACTGGCACAAATTTTTAGCAAAAGAACTTTTAAGACGAAGTTGCAAACTCAGTAAAATGCCACAAATAACTTTCAATGAAGGCCTCATTGCCAGTGAAGCTCCTTAGTGCCAATTGGGGCAGGGAGCAGGAGACAAATTCTCGTACCACCCCTAGATCCTGAAAATTATTTTTTGTTATTTTTATTGACAAAAAGCACCCCCCCCCCCAATATTCTGAAAATAACTTTTTTGTATCTTCAGTTTTAAAAAATTGAAGAAAATTCCTTGCCCCCTCCCTACATTTTCATGAGCTGTCGCCCCGGCTGTCACATAATATCCTCTTGTATTGTCGAAGCCTATCTTATTATATACAAATTGTTAGTTTTTTTCAATAATTTGGGTTTTTAGTTTTACTCTTTACATGTATTCAAAAAAGCTAGTTCACTTTCAGCAAAACAATTTTTGGCAAATTAATTTCACTTTTAAAAGCTACCAAAAAAACTGAAATACCTTACCAAATTTTTTTTAGTCCTTTTTGTCGATGCTTGCAAACTTCGTTACTAAATCTTTGAATTTCCTACGATGTATCCCATCTTATTACATCCAAATTGTTAGCTTTTCACAATTACTTGTGTTGCTTTTTTAGTTTTACTCTTTACTGGTATTCAAAAGATTTAGTTCACTTTCCGCAAAAAAAAATATTTTTGACAAACCACTTTCACTTTTAAATGTTGTCAAAATCACTGAAATACCTCAACAAATTTTTCAGATCCCAAAATATCATAAACAGAGTCTTCTTTGCCGATACTTCGCTACTAAATCTTTGAATTTTCTAAGATATTTCTTATCTTATAATATACAAATCGTTAGCTTCTTAAAATAATTTGTTTTCTATTTTGGTTTTACTCAAAAGAGTTTGAACTTATTCAAAAGAATAAGTTCACTTTCGGCAAAAAAAAAATTGGCAAATCACTTTCACTTTTAAATGTTGCCAAAATCACTGAAATACCTCATCAATTTTTTCAGATCCCAAAATATCATGAACAGAGTCTTCTTTGTCGATACTTCCCTACTAAATCTTTGAATTTTCTAAGATATTTCTTATCTTATAACATACAAATCGTTAGCTTCTTAAAAAAATTTGTTTTTCTTTTTCAGTTTTACTCAAAAGAGTTTACACAATCGCATTCAAAAGAATAAGTTCAATTTGGGAAAAAAAATGGCAATTAATTTCACTTTTAAACATAGCCAAAAATAAATTTAATACCTCATCAAATTTCTCAGGTCCCATATTATCATAAACTGAGCCTTCAGTGTCGATACTTGCAAACTTCGTAACTAAATCTTTGAATTCGGCTTTACTCTTTTTATCTTCAATAAATTGCTTTACTTCATCATTCTTTACATTCCTAAAACGAATAAAATAAAACGAATAAAGCGAATAAAATAAAACGAATAAAGGAAAGGAATGAAAATTTAGTGAGTCAGAAATGAAAAAATTAAAATTTAGTCAAATAAGGTGCATTAAGGTTTCACAACGTAAAAAATGAAAGTTGAACATTTTGTGAATGAAAAATAAAAAGGTGAAAATTCTTCTTCAAGACTGACGTAAATTTCAAGGGCATTCGAGAATTTGTGAAAAAGCCTATTTTCAATTAATCTCTAAATTTACGTTCTAATTCACGTTTTCAGTTGAACACACTATGTTTTTTTTCGAAAAATATTTACAAATTTTTACACTTAGTCGGTAACGAAATTTCTCCACCATAGAATCCAAATGTTCAGCAATTGAGACTCCTCCCCAATTTACTTTCGTTGTCCTATCCCCAAAGTGCAACAGCCCTAGATCAGTAATTTGTCTTGAAGTTATTTGAGTTACTGAGTAAAGGACTAGATTTCTCAAAGATTGCCAAAACTATTTTGTTGGGGGGGGGGAGGTAGGTATACCAAAAAATAGACTGTCAGGACTATGTTCTAATGACCCCGAGTAAGATTAGGGCACTTTTTAAACTGACTTGCGATCCGGCGAAAATTTTGGGAGCTTTAGATGGCGTTTAGAGCGCTCAAGTAGCAGCCTGAGCGTCGTCCAGTTATAGCTTGATTTGTGAATTTTCTCGTGGTTTTTCTGCTGTGATGGTGTGAATAATCGAAAATTTGACTGTCATAGTTTCCATTAGTGCAATAACGATGGCATTAAAGTACGGAAAAGCTGATTTATATGAACTGAATTCATCTCGCTGACAGTGGCGCCATCTATTTTGTAATTTGGAGTTTAATTGGAGATGGCGTTCCAGAGCGCTCAAATAGCAGCCTGAGCGTCGTACAAGTATAGCTTTATTTGTGAATTTTCTCATGGTTTCTTTTCTGCTGTGGTGGTATGAATAATCGAAAATTTGACTGTCATAGTTTCCATTAGTGCAATAACGATGGCATTAAAGTACGGAAAAGCTGATTTATATGAACTGAATTCATCTCGTCTGACAGTGGCGCCATTTATTTTCATTAACTTAAGGCTCTTTCGACTGTTGAGAAAGCCGCCTGATGTCAATCCAAGTCAACAGCGATCCAAGCGTAGCCACAGAGGGAAAAGAGGAGGCCAAAGAAATAAAAATTGTGCTATCCCTGTTCTCGTTTCTAACAACAGAGCGAGGTCTCTCAGTACAGCAAGGGAACGTATTCTGACAGTAGTTAACTGCATCCCTCCTAGTGAAATCCCTCCTTCGCTTCGTCCGTGGTACGCTGACCCAGTATCGTCACTGTCAAGTACCCCACCTCCCCTAACACCTGAGTTTTTCTTGTCGAAGTGCAGACTTCCCAATATCCTAGTATGTAATGCCCGATCACTAAACAATAAAACCGACGAACTTGAAGTAGTTCTCAAACAGACGAGTTCCCCCATTGCTGTTATCACAGAATGTTGGGATATTAACGATGAAACCGGGCATATCAAGGGGTACAAGTGTTTTTTTAATACGAGACGCGACCGAGGGATTAACCGACGAGGCGGTGGGGTCGGACTGTACTTTCGGGAAGACTTACCTTGTAAATTACTAAGTCAGCCCAGTGAATCATGCCATGAAGTAATTTGGGTCGAATGCAAACCAAAGCGCCTATCAAAGCGATATTCGTGCTTGGTTGTAGCTGCAGTTTACTACCCCGAAAGTGCAAAGAACAGAAAAGAACTGATCCAGTATATCCAAAACTGCACTGATAACCTACGCCGCAGACACGCAGCGCCTGCTTTTGTAATCGCTGGTGATTTCAATCAGACTAATAAGGCATGGGTCTCCAGCATGCTTGACCTTAAGCAAGTTGTCTCAATCCCTACTCACGTCAGTGGTAGTATATTAGATCTTATTTTCACGAACATTCCCGATTATTACGAAGTACCCTTCTCTCTCGGTCCGTTGCATAACTCTGACCATAACACACTTCTTTGGAAGGCCAAAGTTGGCCTTCCAGCACCACGTAAAGTAAAAATTACCACTCGACCTATGACTAAAGAGGCAATTCGTTCCTTTGGACAGTGGATTGGGACGTTTGACTTTGATGAGATTTGCTCTATGACAGATATCGACCAGAAAGTTGATACTTTCAACTCTTTGCTGTCATGTAAATATCACGAACATTTCCCTGAGAAAAAAATAACTGTTAGTGATACTGACAAACCTTGGGTAACACCCGATCTAAAGAAGCTTATCTTAACTCGCTGCCAGTTACATCGCAGTGGGGATATTGTTCAAGCAAACAAACTTCGTAACCGCATTGTTAAACTGTTACGAGCAGCGCAGAAAAGGTACGTTCATGACAAAGTCTCGCCTCTCCTTCAAGGTGAGCCCCGTAGGTGGCACTCTGAAGTCAAGCGTCTTACCGGTAAACGTACCACCAGTGAAATTAAGATACAGAAAGACGACAAAACGCTGATAAAATCAGCCGAAGTGAACGCCTTTTTCACTTCAATCTGTACTACTCACCCGTCCTTCACCGAAGCCGAAATCGAAGCCCTCATTGCTGACGTCTCTGAAGATACAATCGTTGAAGTATCCGAGTTCGCGGTGTATAAAGAACTTCAAAAGTTAAAAAGCAACTGTGCTTCTTACCCAGGAGAATTGCCAGTTAAACTTTTAAGAGAATATTCTATGTTTTTAGCAAAACCACTCTCATCAGTGATCAATCAGTCGTTCAAGGAGCACAAATTCCCGAGTGCTTGGAAAAAAGCCTACGTCCGCGTCTTACCTAAAGTCAAAGACCCGAAGTCCTGCAATCAGCTTCGTCCGATTTCTATTACGCCTAATATGGCTAAAGTGACTGAATCTTTTATTTATAGAGAGCTCCTAGCCCAAGTTCAGCCAGCCCTAGATCCGTTTCAGTACGGCTGCTTGAAAGGGAGTAGTACGACGCATTATCTAGTACGTCTCTACCACCTGATTACCGAGTGGTTGGACAAAGGCAGTAGCCTCGTTGACCTGCTTTTAGTCGACTATCGTAAGGCTTTTGACTTGATCCGCCACTATACAGCAGCAAATAACCTCAAAAAGATGGGCGCTAGGAAGCATATTTTGCTCTTAGTTGTTGACTTCCTGCGTAACCGCTGTCAGTGTGTCTATGCTCTCTTCCCTAGTGACTTAAACTCTGAGTGGGCTGAACTAACGTGTGGCGCACCACAAGGCACTAAGCTGGCAGCTCTTTTGTTTTTAGCGGTAATTAACTACATTATCCTCGAGTTTGAAGACAGATTCAAATACGTGGACGATCTCTCCCTACTTCTGAAATATCTTGCTGAAAAGTCAGACGTGTATCCCCAGTTCAGCAGTGAGATCAGGAACTCCTTTCTCGAGGCGTGTAGCATTAACGACCTCCAGCTTAATATGAATAAAACAAAAGTCATGAGGTTTAATCCGCTTAAGCGTGACCTCTCATGCCCGGTTCCTTGGTACCCTACTACCTCAACCTCAGTGATTCTCGGGGTTACTTTCAGTGACGACTGTTCATTTAGCGCGCACATCGCCGGTCTGGTGAAAAAAGGTAGTTGCGCATTACAGTCGCTAATTACCTTGCGCCGACTGGGTTTCTCACAAAGTCAGCTGAAGACGGTTTACGTCACGTATGTGCGCCCAATCCTTGAATATGCGTGTCCTGTGTGGGGCCCTCAGGCTCATAATATTGAACACCTAAGTGAAGATCTGGAAGCCATTCAAAAACGGGCAGTGAAAGTGATACTAGGCCCGAAATACAACTCTTATGAGGCTGCCCTTAGTACCTTACGACTGCCAACGTTGCGTGATAGGCGCTTACAGTTAATGTGCAATTTTGGGCAGTCCCTTCTTTCGTCCCAGAAACACCGTTCGTTGCTTCCCCCACCTGCACCTATCACCGCCAACACCCGCCATAAAAATCAACTAGTGCCGCCAAAGTGTCGAACAACCCGTCACAGCAATTCTTTCGTGCCTTTTTTTGTTAGTTATTTAAACCGCCAGTGACCAGTTTTATGTAATGTACTAAACAGCGCCATTTAGTCGGGGCTTCGGCCACGGCTACGATAGTTGTTTATAAATAAATGAGTCTATAAAGTCTATAATAGGGGGGGGGGGGTCAATACTCGCAAACTTAGTTAATAAATCTTTTAATTCTGCTTTACTCATTTTATCTTCAATAAATTCCTTTACTTCTTCATTCTTTGCATTCCTGAAACAGATAAAACTCAATAACGAGAAGCGTTTCAAACTAAATTACAAACATCCTAAATTTTATAGAGCACCATAAATTGTTTATTTCTGTGATCTTAAATTTTATAGACCACAATCCTAAATTTTATAGAGCAAAATCCCAAATTCTATAGAGCACCATAAACTGTTTATTTTTGTGATCCTAAATTTTATAGAGCACATCCTAATTTTATAGAGCATAATCCTAAATTTTATAGAGCATCATAAATTTTTATTTCTGTGATCCTAAATTTTATAGAGCACCTCCTAATTTTATAGAGCACAATCCTAAATTTTATAGAGCACCATAAATTGTTTATTTCTGTGATACTGAATTTTATAGAGAACCATAGATTGTTTATTTCTGTGATCCTAAATTTTATAGAGCACCTCCTAATTTTATAGAGCACAATCCTAAATTTTATAGAGCATCATAAATTTTTATTTCTGTGATCCTAAACTTTATAGAGCAACTCCTAATTTTATAGAGCACAATCCTAAATTTTATAGAGCACCATAAATTGTTTATTTCTGTGATCCTAAATTTTATAGAGCACCATAAATTGTTTATTTCTGTGATCCTAAATTTTATAGAGCACCTCCTAATTTTATAGAGCACAATCCTAAATTTTATAGAGCATCATAAATTTTTATTTCTGTGATCCTAAATTTTATAGAGCACCTCCTAATTTTATAGAGCACAATCCTAAATTTTATAGAGCACCATAAATTGTTTATTTCTGTGATCCTAAATTTTATAGAGCACCATAAATTGTTTATTTATGTGATCCTAAATTTTATAGAGCACAATCCTAAATTTTATAGAGCATCATAAATTTTTATTTCTGTGATCCTAAATTTTATAGAGCACCTCCTAATTTTATAGAGCACAATCCTAAATTTTATAGAGCACCATAAATTGTTCATTTCTGTGATCCTAAATTTTATAGAGCACCATAAATTGTTTATTTCTGTGATCCTAAATTTTATAGAGCACAATCCTAAATTTTATAGAACACAATCCTAAATTTTATAGAGCACCATAAATTGTTTATTTCTGTGATCCTAAATTTTATAGAGCACCATAAATTGTTTATTTCCGTGATCCTAAATTTTATAGAGCACAATCCTAAATTTTATAGAACACAATCCTAAATTTTATAGAGCACCATAAATTTTTTATTTCTGTGATCCTAAATTTTACAGAGCACCTCCTAATTTTATAGAGCACAATCCTAAATTTTATAGAGCACCATAAATTGTTTATTTCTGTGATCCTAAGTTTTATAGAGCACCATAAATTGTTTATTTCTGTGATCCTAAATTTTATAGAGCACCTCCTAATTTTATAGAACACAATCCTAAATTTTATAGAGCACCATAAATTGTTTATTTCTGTGATCCTAAATTTTATAGAGCACAATCCTAAATTTTATAGAGCACAATCCTAAATTTTACAGAGGACCATAAATTGTTTATTTCTGTGATCCTAAATTTTATAGAGCACCTCCTAATTTTATAGAGCACAATCCTAAATTTTATAGAGCACCATAAATTTTTTATTTCTGTGATCCTAAATTTTATAGAGCACCTCCTAATTTTATAGAACACAATCCTAAATTTTATAGAGCACCATAAATTGTTTATTTCTGTGATCCTAAATTTTATAGAGCACCTCCTAATTTTATAGAACACAATCCTAAATTTTATAGAGCACCATAAATTGTTTATTTCTGTGATCCTAAATTTTATAGAGCACAATCCTAAATTTTATAGAACACAATCCTAAATTTTATAGAGCACCATAAATTGTTTATTTCTGTGATCCTAAATTTTATAGAGCACCATAAATTGTTTATTTCCGTGATCCTAAATTTTATAGAGCACAATCCTAAATTTTATAGAACACAATCCTAAATTTTATAGAGCACCATAAATTTTTTATTTCTGTGATCCTAAATTTTATAGAGCACCTCCTAATTTTATAGAGCACAATCCTAAATTTTATAGAGCACCATAAATTGTTTATTTCTGTGATCCTAAGTTTTATAGAGCACCATAAATTGTTTATTTCTGTGATCCTAAATTTTAAAGAGCACCTCCTAATTTTATAGAACACAATCCTAAATTTTATAGAGCACCATAAATTCTTTATTTCTGTGATCCTAAATTTTATAGAGCACAATCCTAAATTTTATAGAGGACCATAAATTGTTTATTTCTGTGATCCTAAATTTTATAGAGCACCTCCTAATTTTATAGAGCACAATCCTAAATTTTATAGAGCACCATAAATTTTTTATTTCTGTGATCCTAAATTTTATAGAGCACCTCCTAATTTTATAGAACACAATCCTAAATTTTATAGAGCACCATAAATTGTTTATTTCTGTGATCCTAAATTTTATAGAGCACCTCCTAATTTTATAGAACACAATCCTAAATTTTATAGAGCACCATAAATTGTTTATTTCTGTGATCCTAAATTTTATAGAGCACAATCCTAAATTTTATAGAGCACAATCCTAAATTTTATAGAGCACCATAAATTGTTTATTTCTGTGATCCTAAATTTTATAGAGCACCTCCTAATTTTATAGAGCACAATCCTAAATTTTATAGAGCATCATAAATTTTTATTTCTGTGATCCTAAATTTTATAGAGCACCTCCTAATTTTATAGAGCACAATCCTAAATTTTATAGAGCACCATAAATTGTTTATTTATGTGATCCTAAATTTTATAGAGCACAATCCTAAATTTTATAGAGAATCATAAATTTTTATTTCTGTGATCCTAAATTTTATAGAGCACCTCCTAATTTTATAGAGCACAATCCTAAATTTTATAGAGCGCCATAAATTGTTCATTTCTGTGATCCTAAATTTTATAGAGCACCATAAATTGTTTATTTCTGTGATCCTAAATTTTATAGAGTACCATAAATTGTTTATTTCTGTGATCCTAAATTTTATAGAGCACCTCCCAATTTTATAGAGCACAATCCTAAATTTTATAGAGCATCATAAATTTTTATTTCTGTGATCCTAAATTTTATAGAGCACCTCCTAATTTTATAGAGCACAATCCTAAATTTTATAGAGCACCATAAATTGTTTATTTCTGTGATCGTAAATTTTATAGAGCATCATAAATTGTTTATTTATGTGATCCTAAATTTTATAGAGCACAATCCTAAATTTTATAGAGCATCATAAATTTTTATTTCTGTGATCCTAAATTTTATAGAGCACCTCCTAATTTTATAGAGCACAATCCTAAATTTTATAGAGCACCATAAATTGTTCATTTCTGTGATCTTAAATTTTATAGAGCACCATAAATTGTTTATTTCTGTGATCCTAAATTTTATAGAGTACCATAAATTGTTTATTTCTGTGATCCTAAATTTTATAGAGCACCTCCTAATTTTATAGAGCACAATCCTAAATTTTATAGAGCATCATAAATTTTTACTTCTGTGATCCTAAATTTTATAGAGCACCTCCTAATTTTATAGAGCACAATCCTAAATTTTATAGAGCACCATAAATTGTTTATTTCTGTGATCCTAAATTTTATAGAGCACCATAAATTGTTTATTTATGTGATCCTAAATTTTATAGAGCACAATCCTAAATTTTATAGAGCATCATAAATTTTTATTTCTGTGATCCTAAATTTTATAGAGCACCTCTTAATTTTATAGAGCACAATCCTAAATTTTATAGAGCACCATAAATTGTTCATTTCTGTGATCCTAAATTTTATAGAGCACCATAAATTGTTTATTTCTGTGATCCTAAATTTTATAGAGCACAATCCTAAATTTTATAGAACACAATCCTAAATTTTATAGAGCACCATAAATTGTTTATTTCTGTGATCCTAAATTTTATAGAGCACCATAAATTGTTTATTTCCGTGATCCTAAATTTTATAGAGCACAATCCTAAATTTTATAGAACACAATCCTAAATTTTATAGAGCACCATAAATTTTTTATTTCTGTGATCCTAAATTTTATAGAGCACCTCCTAATTTTATAGAGCACAATCCTAAATTTTATAGAGCACCATAAATTGTTTATTTCTGTGATCCTAAGTTTTATAGAGCACCATAAATTGTTTATTTCTGTGATCCTAAATTTTATAGAGCACCTCCTAATTTTATAGAACACAATCCTAAATTTTATAGAGCACCATAAATTCTTTATTTCTGTGATCCTAAATTTTATAGAGCACAATCCTAAATTTTATAGAGCACAATCCTAAATTTTATAGAGGACCATAAATTGTTTATTTCTGTGATCCTAAATTTTATAGAGCACCTCCTAATTTTATAGAGCACAATCCTAAATTTTATAGAGCACCATAAATTTTTTATTTCTGTGATCCAAAATTTTATAGAGCACCTCCTAATTTTATAGAACACAATCCTAAGTTTTATAGAGCACCATAAATTGTTTATTTCTGTGATCCTAAATTTTATAGAGCACCTCCTAATTTTATAGAACACAATCCTAAATTTTATAGAGCACCATAAATTGTTTATTTTTGTGATCCTAAATTTTATAGAGCACAATCCTAAATTTTATAGAGCACAATCCTAAATTTTATAGAAGACCATAAATTGTTTATTTCTGTGATCCTAAATTTTATAGAGCACCTCCTAATTTTATAGAGCACAATCCTAAATTTTATAGAGCACCATAAATTTTTTATTTCTGTGATCCTAAATTTTATAGAGCACCTCCTAATTTTATAGAACACAATCCTAAATTTTATAGAGCACCATAAATTGTTTATTTCTGTGATCCTAAATTTTATAGAGCACCTCTTAATTTTATAGAGCACAATCCTAAATTTTATAGAGCACAATCCTAAATTTTATAGAGCACCATAAATTGTTTATTTCTGTGATCCTAAATTTTATAGAGTACCTCCTAATTTTATAGAACACAATCCTAAATTTTATAGAGCACCATAAATTTTTTATTTCTGTGATCCTAAATTTTATAGAGCACAATCCTAAATTTTATAGAGCACAATCCTAAATTTTATAGAGGACCATAAATTGTTTATTTTTGTGATCCTAAATTTTATAGAGCACCTCCTAATTTTATAGAGCACAATCCTAAATTTTATAGAGCACCATAAATTGTTTATTTCTGTAATCCTAAATTTTATAGAGCACCTCCTAATTTTGTAGAGCAAAATCCTAAATTTTATAGAGCACCATAAATTGTTTATTTCTGTGATCCTATGTTAATTTGGGTATCCGACCGATCGGCCGTATTTCATGTAAACTGTACGGAAAGTGTGGTTCAATCCCGTTTTCTATGGCTATATTGGGGAAAAGGTTGAGATGGCTAGGGTATGTTCTGTGGATGAAAATACCAGATTACCAAAGATTGTCCTTTTCGGCCAACCGCCTGGACCTCAACGGAAAGCAAGTCGTCCTCATTTGGGGTGGGAAGATGTTGTAAAGAAAGAGCTAAGGTAAATAGGAACTTCCTGGGAATGTGTACAGAGGGAGGCTTTGAATAGATTGGTATGTAGGGGAGCATGTGTAGCTGTGTTTGCCTCAGGCAGCTTGGTGCTGCCGTGATTTGATAGTCAAGGGCGTAATTTACTAAGGCAGGGGGAAACTGCCTCGCCCAGATTTCGATTTGCCCCCCATACTTCAGTTTGCCCCCTCCCCCCCCCCCCGCTGAAAGTTGGTTTCTTCAAAAACCTTGTCAAAATTAAGATAAGCCTGCATAATCCAAGCATCCACAGAAACAGGTCGCTTTTTTTAAGTATATCTTTGCCTTAATGGTACTATATGACTCATTTTTCACTGTTATTTTCACTTGATTTGGGAAAACTAACTCCAACTTTGTCCCCCTTTCCCAGGATTTTGACGAAATTACACCAGTGTTGTCAGTAGAAAAAGGTTATTCGCACTTCATAGACTTCAGACATGTTGCTGCAGCCCAAAAAAAAATTGCTAGCAAAAAACATATTTTCAAAAACCTACAGAAAATTCTTACCTGCAAGCGTTAGAAGTGTTTAAAAACAACAAGCAAAAACTAGATAGAAACAGAGGAACTACTGGTAAAGATCCAGTGACTCAAACCTTTTCATTCTTTTTACTTGCTTAAAATTTCACGGAGAAATACAATAGAGCCAATCAGGATTTTAAAAGGGAGGGGGGGGGGTTATTTGGTTTCCATTTTAGACGTATACTGAAGGAATAGTGTGATTGGTTTACAAAACAGAACGTCATAAACGTTTTTTTCCATGTCATACCTATACCGAAGGAATAGTGTGATTAGTTTACAAAAAAGAATGTTATACACATAATTTTCCATTACAGACAGGAAGTTAAACATAACTAGGCCTAGGCCCGTTATGAAAGTTAGGCAGGTAATAAAAAGTTTAGAGCTTACCGATCCCCCTTTCTTCCTTTTTTTCCTATTTGTAATTCCCCAATATCGTCAGTTATACCGTTTACATTGTCAATGTGGCTATTAATTGTAGTTTTTCGAGCCGCCATCCTATCCATAGTGGCCAAATGCGGTGGCAGGTTGTCTTCCAATATTGCATTAATAACCTGCTCAACGTTATTTCCATAGTAGTCCAAACAATCCTATAACAGAATTATAATATAAACTAATTATTATAGAAGATAATAATAAGTAAAATAATTAACGTTCTGCTTTACAACAAATGGATTGATAAATTTATACACAAAGAATTAACTCGCAAAAGAAAGTTGAATGTAATTATTTGAAACTGCAAGAATCTATTTTAGAAGAGCTGTTTTAGTATGGTGATGAATACATTACGACTCCTACACATTCGGGAAGGCGAATAGTCTAGTCGACATTGTCCGTCTTAAAATACGTTATTAAAATATTTAGAGCATAAATTTAGATTATTAAAATATATTTATTTAATTTTCCATTGATTTTTAATCAAAATCAAGTAGTTGCGGGCATCAAGCCATGGCTAATTGTAGAAAAAGCCAAGACAGATAGTCCAAGTGAGTGAGAGGCAATCTGGCATAAGCCCTTTTTAGGATTGTATAAAAATGATATCATTTCACTTGTTGATAGATAAGTCTATCTATCATCCATCTGTCCATACATCATTAAGGGGAATGTAATTTTGAAAATGCAAGATTTTTGGAGAAGTCAATGCTGGGGTCAAATGGAGTCGATAAAAAATTTGGGAGTCGATGTCAAAGCAAACGTTTAGGAAAATACAAATAGGTTGATGATTCAGGCAGCAAACGTCAAAAATTTTAAGCGCTGAGATCCCTTAGAAAAGCATCATCTGATGTCTATAGTTGTCTAACAGCTTTAGTATATAATGTATTTGCGCGATTTGCGCGATTAGTATATAAGCTTAGTTTTCTACGCGATTTTTTTCCTTTTTTTTAGCTTATTATTATCGTTATTAATATTTTTCCACATTATTTTAGTAGGATCGAGACGTTGTAATTTTAGTTATTTTCGAAGACCATACTGTCTTTCCAATGCGTAAAAATAACTGTTCAATAGGGACAAATCATTATTTGACAGTGCAAACAATAACAAAATCTCTGGATTTTTCGGTCACATGCACAGTCCTCAGCAAATAAACTGCTGATAAATAAACATCAGATAAACTCAGCAGAATTTATCTGCTGAAGACGACTAGAAGCAAGTGCTCCTAGTCATCTTTCAGCATTATTTTAGCAGGATCGAGACGTTGTAATTTTAGTTATTTTCGAAGACCATACTGTCTTTCCAATGCGTAAAAATAACTGTTCAATAGGGACAAATCATTATTTGACAGTGCAAACAATAACAAAATCTCTGGATTTTTCGGTCACATGCACAGTCCTCAGCAAATAAACTGCTGATAAATAAACATCAGATAAACTCAGCAGAATTTATCTGCTGAAGACGACTAGAAGCAAGTGCTCCTAGTCATCTTTCAGCATTATTTTAGTAGGATCGAGACGTTGTAATTTTAGTTATTTTCGAAGACCATACTGTCTTTCCAATGCGTAAAAATAACTGTTCAATAGGGACAAATCATTATTTGACAGTGCAAACAATAACAAAATCTCTGGATTTTTCGGTCACATGCACAGTCCTCAGCAAATAAACTGCTGATAAATAAACATCAGATAAACTCAGCAGAATTTATCTGCTGAAGACGACTAGAAGCAAGTGCTCCTAGTCATCTTTCAGCATTATTTTAGTAGGATCGAGACGTTGTAATTTTAGTTATTTTCGAAGACCATACTGTCTTTCCAATGCGTAAAAATAACTGTTCAATAGGGACAAATCATTATTTGACAGTGCAAACAATAACAAAATCTCTGGATTTTTCGGTCACATGCACAGTCCTCAGCAAATAAACTGCTGATAAATAAACATCAGATAAACTCAGCAGAATTTATCTGCTGAAGACGACTAGAAGCAAGTGCTCCTAGTCATCTTTCAGCTACTGAAGCGCTAGGAGCGCCTTTCCTAGCTGCTGAAGACGACTAGGAGCAGTGCAAGGGGTGAAGGCTTCGATGTTTCATTACTTATATCGTTTATTTAATATACAGTTGACTCTCGTTAACTCGAAATTCACGGGACCAATATTTTTCTTCGAGTTACGTACAGCTCAACTTATGCACAGTTCGAGTTACTGGGGACATTCTACAAAAAAATTCAACTTATAAAGGTAACAAGTTATAGAAGTAAGTCAAATGAAAATTCGAGTTACAGAGGTACAAAATCGCTAAATTTACTTCCTATAGCAACTACAAAGTTAAGGATAACTATATTAGTTATTCTTAACTTTGTAGTTAACTTAATAAACTTAACTTGACTTGAAATATGAAGACTTTATTTTCAAATGTCAATACTTGACTTTCATATGTCAATAATAAATTCAGTTTGAAAGGAAACAGACACCTGTACATTAACAGAATCCATGGGCGCCCATAAGGGTGGGGGCAAGGGGGAGTAGCCCACCCTGGCTGAATGACGCTGTCTATAGTTGTCTCAAAATTTTGACTGGATATGTTTGGGAAATAAATCGGCTCGAGAGACGGGCTGATTGCCCTCCAGTCTCTTTTTACTCTTAGAAAGGAGACTAGAACTTTTAATTTGAATAGAATTAGCTTCTTTATATGTTTCAATGATATTTCTACCTATTATAGAGTGGTGCTGCCTATGATATTGCTAATATGCCTTTTTGAAAACCTGCATGTCTATAGTTTTTTCGTTTAATAGGAACGTCCCCTAAACACTTCCTAGAAGTTTCACCTTAATACTCTTAGCGTCATTAGTTAAAGTATCTGTAGTTGTAGTATTAAAAGTATACACATAGTGCCTTCTGGCTAGTTCAAAATCTCCCACAGCTTACTCTTAAAGATCTAACTTAACAATATAAGTTATTCTTAAGATATTGCTTTGTCATCTTTTTGAAAGTCCACATGCTCATAGTTTGTCTGGCGTCGCCATTACCTCATACGTTGGTACATCTATTAACAAAAGCTTTCTCCGGTTTTGCAATACAAAGACGGGGTCAAAGACACCATAATTCCTCCGAAAAACAAACATTTCCACAACTATCCAGTCTCTCACCATGGCCGACTCAGACCAGTTTCTATTTTGTGGTACAAGGGGTCATAAGGATAGACCCTATCCAAGGTAGTTCTTGGTTTTAATTCAACATATAAAACATTTTTATTAGTAAGAAAGAAAATGAGTTTATGCTCAAAATATTTGTGTAATAGGAGAGGAACTTCCTACCCTCCCAGCATGCATATTGCAAAATTATTCACAGCATCTTTTTGGGAATTTATGTAATGTTTGCTAATGTTTATACCTTCTTCAATAGAGATATCCAGGACACTATTGCGATATTGTATATAAAAATTCAGTTTTTCATTTGATTTTTAGTACCTTAAAAGACTGTTCCACGAGTCTTTCTTTGTTCATTTTTGTGCCACTAATTGGTTAATTCAAATGTTGATAGGATAAAAAACTGTATTATGTAAATTTTGCAACCCGATTCGTTTTAAACTCTATTGTTAGTCCAAACTTTGATAACATAGACTCTTATGCGTTTTTAAAATGCATTTCAGCAATGTTTCTCCTATGTTTCCTACATAGGAAACATATACACATTTTTAACATATTTATCTATATTTATATAAATATCTACTTTTATTCTAGGCCTGGTGTTTAGTAGGCCAGATAATTATTTGTATTTTAATGGTTTAGCTGCGGTAAATCCAGTATTTGGGTATGGATAATACCTTTCATAGGTTTATATTTTATAAGTTACATAAGGTCATAACAGCTTGGCCGTATAGACCGTCATTACATAAGGTCATAACGCCTAGGGCGTACAGGCCGTCATTAAATAAGGTCATAACGCCTAGGGCGTATAGGCCGTCATTACATAAGGTCATAACACCTAGGGCGTACAGGCCGTCATTACATATGGTCATAACGCCTAGGGCGTATAGGCCGTCATAACATAAGGTCATAACGCCTAGGGCGTACAGGCCATTATTACATAAGATCATAACGCCTAGGGCGTACAGGCCGTCATTGCATAAGGTCATAACGCCTAGGGCGTATAGGCCGTCATAACATAAGGTCATAACGCTTAGGGCGTACAGGCCGTTATTACATAAGGTCATAACGCCTAGGGCGTACAGGCCGTCATTACATAGGTCATAACGCCTAGGGCGTACAGACCACCATTACACAAGGTTATAACACCTACGGCGTTATAGGCCTTCTGTCAAGGGATAAGTTGGTCTGGAGATTGCAGCTCAGATTAGGCCCAGCATCTAATTATAAAGATTTTATAGTTGGTTAAAATTAGGCACCGATCCCGGAACAGATGACATGGTCTCTTTGGCAGAGTCGCTGGACCTTGTATACGAAGTACTGGATGACACCATTTGCCCCAGGCCTACCATTACCATCCAACAGCCTCGCCCGGCGGCAGAGCTGGTTTTGGCAATTGAGCCATTCAAGAGAAAACAGCTTATCACGTTACCTTTCTCCCAAATGCTGAAAAACTTCATTAAGCAGCGCTCAGAAGAACTGCAGTCAACAACAAAGAATAAGCCACTCTCAGAACGTGATAATTTCTTTGATCCTTTCGACATACCGGGCCGAGCGAAAGCACGGACTTTCACTCTTTGAGTAAAGTTTCCCCCTTTTCCTCAGTTTTTACCCCTTTTTAGATATTGGCAGCTGGCAACCCTGATGGCACGCAGAAATCATGAAACAGAATATTACAGAAGGGAATTTTTGTGTCTTATTTGTAATTATTTGTATTTTAATCATTTGGGTGTATTAAACCCAATATTTATGGTATGGTATATTACTCATTACATAAAGGGTGTACAGGCCGTCATTATATAAGGTCATAACGCCTTGGGCGTACAGACCGGAATTGCACAAGGTCATAACACCATAGGGTGTACAGACTACCATTACATAAGTTCATAACACCTTGGTTGTACAGACCATCATTACGTAAGGTCACAACACCTTCTGTGTACATGACGTCATTGCATAAGGTCAAATCACCTTGGGTGTACAGACCGTCATTAAATAAGGTCATAACGCCTTGGGCGTACAGACCGGCATTACATAAGATAATAACACCTTGGGTGTACAGGCCACCATTACATAAGGTCATAACGCCTGGGGAGTACAGACCCTCATTACATAAGTTTATAATGCTTTGGAAGTACAGACCACCATTATATAAGGTCACGACGCCTTGGACGTACGTACCGTCATTCCATAGCATTGTAACGACTACAGCGCTAACCTATAGGTCTGGTCTGGCATGTGGTAAGTTTTTCTGGTGATTAGAGTTGAATTTACTTCAAGCGTCCAATTAAAAATATGCTATGCTAGCTGGATAACAGTATATACTTATAATATTGAAGAAAATTTCGTTTCAAAACGTAGTACTTCTTTGACCCTTTCGGCATCCCGGACCGAGCGAGAGCTTACAAATGTCAAGACGCATTTTCAGCTTCACAGGCACCATGCATAAGCCCAAAGTTCATTTTGTTACCATCAACTGGATAAGTAGAGGACATAAAGTTCATATCAGTTGACAGAAAGTCATTCTTGGCCTTAGATTCTTCCACACGAGTGACTCTGAGCATGCTATCATACAGTGACCTCACGTTAGGTAGTGTCATAAAGATGTTAAAGGCAGAGAACGTCTCTCCTGACATTGACCCAAAAACTGATAAAGTTCTTGGATTCTGTTAATAGATGTCAGCAGCATCTTTCAAATATTCTTTCTAGAGCATACTCAAAATTATTATCTCTGGAAAGTATTTCATGTTTTCCGCAGACTTTAAGGACCTAACTCACAGAATGAGGTTAGGGTTTACTTTCAAAAACAAAATATATCAGTTCAAAGTGCCATCGTGAGCTATGGCCATCTTCAAACCATCCAATGGCATGCTTACACGAACAAATAGATTCTGCACAATTACCAAAAGTCATAAGTACAGAACAATGTAAAGACATTATGATTCTCCAGCTCAGACTTGGGTTCATGCTGAGCGAGAAATCAGAATTGCAACCTATGCGACGGATCATATTTCTCGGGTTTTCTGGTAGACCAGGAGGTAAAGAGGGTGTACCTAACCCCAGAAAAGATTCAGAACATGGAATCAAGGCAGCTCTGGAAAAATCGCATGCCTCAATAAGGGAACTGATGAAGCTGATTAGACTCATCAATGCGGGCTCAAGAGCAATTCCTTTCAACAGACAAAATCTCAGGAAATGTCAGTTACTAATGCTCAGATTGTGGGACAAGTCTTACAGCAACATAGATTTAAACATCCTAATTACAACAGAGATAAAAGAGGCATTTTCACAGTGGCTGAACAAAGGTTGGCTGAGTCAAGGCCTTCCTCTCAAGCCCCCTATTGTTTCCAAAACAATATTCACCGACAGCTCAACCTACGGGGGGGGGGCTATCTAGAAGACCCACATCAAGACACTTCAGGGACTTGGTCTCCAGAAGAGAAATCTCTTCATATAAATTGCCTCGAGATGAGATCCGTAGCCAACACAATCAAAGCCTTTGCGGAGGAGCTAAGAAACGAGGTAGTCATGGTAGCGACGGACAACTCGACTGTAGTCAATTACATAAACAAAGAGGGCGGAACCCGTTCTTTCTCCCTAGAGGAGGAGCCCATAAAGCTCTTCGAGATTACGATGGCCCTGAACGTTCACTTGAGGGCAAAACAAATCGCCGGGTCACTCAATCTAGTAGCCGGCACACTGTCACGAGAAGGAAAAGGTCTGCCCACGGAATGGAGTCTCAACGAGTGTCTTCAGAGCCCTGTCAAAAGTGTATGGACTGCCAGAAGTCGATTTATTTGCGACTCGATTGAACCGGAAGATAGACGTATATTTCTCACCAGTTTCAGATTCTCTTGCGATCGGCGCATATGCCCTTGTCCACGATTGGTCGAACAAACACAGCTATGCCTTCCCTCCGTTTGCCCTGATTCCAAAGGTTCTGGAGAAGGTTCTAAAGTCTGTGAATTGCCGAATAATACTAATTGCTCCGCAAGGGCCTCGCCAAGCCTGGTACACGAATCTTCTCAACCTGCTAGTAGACTTGCCTATACCCCTCGGAGATTAGTCAGATCTCCTCCAGCAGGGTAGACTTCGCCACCCAGCACTTAGGAATCTAAATTTACACGGCTGGAAGATATCGAGCGTGGACTCGAAAAGAGAGGTTTTTCTAAAGAGTCAGTCCGTGCAATTGCCCGGTCCAGCGACGATCTACCATTGAATTGTTCAATGGAAAATGGCAAGTGTTCGTAGGTTGGTGTAGTGAAAGGAAGATTAATCCTCTCGCAACCAATTCTCAGACAGTTGCAGAATTCATGATATATCTAAAGACTGGTCGAAACCTCGCACCATCAACGATAGAAGGTTATAAAGCAGTAATATGCGGAACGCTAGCTCTAGCTACAGGAACAGATATCAGCAAAGATACTTCTTTGACGAAAATGATACAGAATTTTGGCACGAGTCACCGTGGCCACAACATGATATTCCTGCCTAGGGTCGTGGCCTTGTTCTAAGGTATTTTAGAACTTCACGATTTCTTGACTTGTGGAATATTGATATGAAGGATGTTACTCTTAAGACGGTATTCATTACTGCCATCACATCTGGTCGTCGAAGGAGTGAAATACATGCCTTGTCTTTCAGTACAGCACAATTTTCGGATAATTCAGTAACTCTCGGGTTTCTCCCTTCGTTTAGACCCAAAACCGTGAAGCCTCATGATATACCTTCTCCTATCCTTCTTCTCGCGCTAGATGTAGATCCAGCTTTGTGTCCAGTGAGAATACTATCGGCCTACGCACAGCGAACAGCTAACGTGGCGGTCAGAAAAGGGAGAAAAAGGTTCTTCATTCCTTTTTCTAAAACAGCACCACGAGAGGTGGCAGCTGGAACCATTTCTTCTTCAATAAAGCAGGCCATAAATATGGCATATGATGCAGCAAATGAAGAGTGTAGAAAAAGGGAAAGCACATGACACAAGATCCATGACGGCGTCATGGGCGCTATCAAAATCAGTACCACTTGCTGATATAATGAGTACTGCTGGCTGGTCTTCGAAGTCTACTCCCAGACAACACTATCTTCATGAAATAGCAGATCGAACCGATGCTCTACATTTTGTTGCGGTTCAGACAGTTTTATAGTTTATACATTTGAATGTTTGAGTTTGAAATTAATATTTTATTATAGTTGATTTATGAACCCACCACCAAATCGGTTGGAATCTAAGCTTTTGGTAATAGATGTACCAACGTATGAGGTAAGGGCGACGCCAAAACCGAACTTTCGAATGAAAGTTCAGTTTGGCTAGCCGATACTTACCTCATACGTTGGTACATAGAGTCCCTCCCTCCTCCCCGCTCGTAGAGAGTTAAGGAATTATAAGGGATTTAGTTCAAAATAGAAACTTGTCTGAGTCGGCCATGGAGAGAGACTGGATAGTTGTGGAAACGTTTGTTTTTCGGAGGAATTGTGGTGTCTTTGACCCCGTCTTTGTATTGCAAAACCGGAGAAAGCTTTTGTTAATAGATGTACCAACGTATGAGGTAAGTATCAGCTAGCCAAACTGAACTTTCATTCGAAAGTTCGGTTTTGATTTAGTTTAAGGTCCGCCTAAATATTTCTTATATTTGATTACTGAAGACATTGTTATATTCTCTTTGGACTATTAGTTACAAAATGGCTATCTCACAATTTCGATCGAATGTGTTTGAGGAAAAGAGGATATCAGGGAGGCGAGAGGATATTTTCTCTTTATCATGCTTGACTCTTAAAATGGAACTAGAACTATGCCTTTCCAATCAAATGAGCCTCCTCTAATATTCACAAGACCACCTCTTCATAAAACACTTACATGCCCCCAGAACATAACTTATAACACTTATCCCCATACTCGGGGGGGGTGTCAACCCCAAAGATCTTTTATGAGATCTTTTAACTATCTTTGAACAACTGACTATCTCAAAATTTCTATCAGATGCATTTTGGGAAAATATGACGTGGGGGGGATATATCAGCCCTCCGATAAATTTAACTCTTAAAAATGGCACTTCAACTTCCGATTCCAATCCAATGAGCCCCCTCTGAAGGTTATACGACCACCGTTTCTATAAAAACTTTAAATGCCCTCGGGGCATAACTTATAACGCTTGCCCTGAGGAATGTGAGGGGGTTCTTATCCTCAAAGACATAACTTCTGGACTTTTAAAAAGCGTCAAACAAAATAACTATCTCAAAATTTTGATTGGAAGTGTTTGGGTAAATGATGGGCGTGGGGGGATGGGTGCCCTCCAGTCACCTTTGACTATTAAAGAGGACACTAGCCCTTTCAATTACCAGCCAAATGAGCTATTTTCGAAGCTTCTACGACAACAAATGGCCATCTTAAAATTTCTATCAGATTCGTTTAGGGAAAATACGACGTGTGTGAGGGAGGGAGGAGTGCATTTGCCATCTGAGCACGTTGACTCTTAAAAAGAGCACTATAACTTCTGATTACCAATCAAATGAGCCCGCTTTGAATTTTATACGACCACCATTTCTATAAAAACCTTTTATGCCCCCACGGCGTAACTTAAAACCCTTGTCCTGAGGGCTATATTGGAGGGGATCATCCTCAAAGACATAATTTCTGGAACTTTCAACTACGCTGAACAAAATGGCTATGTAAAGAATTATGACTGGATGTGTTTGGGGAAATATTTTGTGTACAGAGGGGTGGAGGGGGGCTGGTTGAACTCCAGTCACTTTTGACTCTTAAAAAGGCAAGTAGAACTTCTGATTACCAATT
This sequence comes from Artemia sinica, assembly GCA_027921565.1. Lineage (NCBI taxonomy): Eukaryota > Metazoa > Arthropoda > Branchiopoda > Anostraca > Artemiidae > Artemia > Artemia sinica. Next base: position 47,018,695 of record CM051274.1, on the reverse strand, counting down.
ATAATGAGCCCCTCCGAGGTTTATACGACCACCATTTCTATAAAAAAAAACCTTATATCCCCCCAGGGCATAACTTACAACCCTTGCCCCGAGGGTTGTGGGGGGGTTGTCATCCTCAAAGTCATAATTTCCAGACCTTTAAGTTACGCTAAACAAAATGACTATCTCAAAATTTTGATTGGATTTGTTTGGGGAAGTGATTGACGTGGGGGAGGGGGGCTGGTTGAAGTTCCTATGACATTTCTTTCTATAAGAAGTGCCCTGGTCTAAAAAAAAAAAAAAAAAAAAAAAAAAAAAAAAAAAAAAAAAAAAAAAAAAAAAAAAAAAAAAAAAAAAAAATATATATATTGTATATATTTATATCAATATATCATAGGCAGCGCGAAAGCGCTGCGCTGCCTATGATATTTTGTCTTGAGATTTCAATTATACAACAATGGAAGTGCAGATTAGACCAGGTAACCCCACCCCCCCCCCCAAAAAAAAAATTAAGCCTATGGGCGCTCATGACAGAAGCTGACACAAAAATATGTCAAACAAAATAATACATATCGAAGTTTACAAGTTGCAACGTGCATACCGGGGTTTCGACTAACAAAGGTTCATTAGAAAAGTTTCAAGATACAGAGGTAAACCTTGACTTCTGGAGGTACAGTGAATTCAAATGACGACTTATCTACTTAATTTCGGATTATAGAGGTAATTTTCGGGTCACTTCGACTTACGGAGGTATTTAACCGCAAAATTATTCGAGTTCTGCATAGTTCTTCTTGGACTTAAAAGGTTTTTCCAAGGGGATTGAAAAAAAATTCAGATATTGAGGTTAACGACAGTCGGCAGTGCTAAGGTAAATTGGGATTAAAAGAAAATAATTGGTTGGCAGTTATAGAACTTGACGTAGATTATGTTTATAAATACATAAACACTCAGAAAAAACATGCAAATATTATCAACCAGCAGAATTTTCTTACACAATGTAAGAAGATGGGAATTGTGCCACCTTCACTAAAATTCAATTTACATTTGGGCACTTTCAAGAAAGAAAAGTTTGAAGGAAGCTTATATTTCAAGACTTTAAATCACATTATTAAGGATAAAAGTAAAAAAAAAGCTTTAATAGTGAGAGATAAGCTTTCCCTGGAAAATCTTATATCAAAAAAGGTTAGTGTAAGTGACTTTTGTTTTATTCAAGAAACAGGAAAAAATCACCTCAACCATAACTTTCGACTTTCCAGAGAAAGATTGCTAAAAAAGTTTTCGAAATTATCAAAAAATAATGCGGTAATACCTTTGTCAATTCTTAGACCAGGTGTGGTTAATCTTAACGATACAAGAACAATCAGAGCTTGAAAAGGGTCCGAAATTTTGTTTTAAGCCAGATAAATTCCCCGTTAAAGATATTATCTCTTCAATAGAAACATCTTTGCATAAAGAACCACACCTAATATAAAAGTTGTAAGCTTGGTAAGAGCTTCTACCGTGAAAACCCTTTCTAATTTTGTGTTGAAACCGGAATTTCCTAGTACGACCATCAAAGAAATAAGAATTCAAAAAATTTGAAAAAGGATGGTTCAATTACCATCACAAAAGTAGATAAGAGTGACACTTTAGTTGTCATGAATACTGAGGACTACGAATCAAAATTAAGAACTTTATTAAAAAAAAAAAAAAAAAAAAAAAAAAAAAAAAAGTTTTACTACTGGTGACGGTCACTGCATATGTGACCGAAATATTTGGTATTTTTTGTGAATTTCTATCATTGTCTATTAAAAGTATTTTATTCCTATTTGAACTTTTATTTATAGAACTTGACTTTTTCCCTCCTATGTATTTTGGCTCTTTTGCTAGTCAGACTCGGTTGAACAATCCAGTAGCAGAAAAATTCTATGACCCTATAAACTTTCCAAACCTCCCACAAATACAGCTACAGTTCATAAGACAGCCTGTCGATGTTGATGCAAAAATTATAAAGATACTTGAATAAGATGTTAGTCTTATGTAGCAATATTCTATGATTATGGTATTAAATTGAGATGGAAACTTTTTACTTTGAGCTTCAAGCTCAAATTTTTAACAATCACAAAAAAAAAAAAAAAACACTTGCGCACTACAGAAAAACCTATGAGGGTTTGCAGTCGTGCGAAAGCCTACATAAATATCTACTTGATAAATCAAATACTTAAATAAAGATAATAAAAAATAATACTAACAAATCCAGTCTTCATCACTCATCAATACTCACCTCCCCCACCTCTTAAACTACCTTTATCTCCCCTTCCCACCCTACTATCCATAATAAAATTCAATAATCACTCTCCCTAAAAATTAAGCTTTCATTTGTATTGAATTTTCTTTCTTTTCCTTTTTACTCCACTTTTTTCCTTTTTACTCTCCTTTCTTCCTATTTTAATCCACTTTTACTTTTTAATCCACTTTTTCCACTTTTACTCCCTTTTCCTTTTTACTCAACTTTTACTTAACTTTTCTTTTTCACACCACTTTTTCCAATTTTACTCCACTTCTCCTTTTCACTCCACTTTTTTCCTTTTTACTCCCCTTTCTTCCTTTTTTAATCCACTTTTACTTTTTAATCCACTTTTTCCACTTTTACTCCCTTTTCCTTTTTACTACACTTTTACTTAACTTTTCTTTTTCACACCACTTTTTTCCAATTTTACTCCACTTTTCCTTTTTACTCCACTTTTTTCCTTTTTACTCTCCTTTCTTCCTTTTTTAATCGACTTTTACTTTTTAATCCACTTTTTCCACTTTTACTCCCTTTTCCTTTTTACTTCACTTTTACTTAACTTTTCTTTTTCACACCACTTTTTTCCAATTTTACTCCACTTTTCCTTTTTACTCTACTTTTTACTTTTACTCCACTTGTATGTGTGTCATAAATAAATGATCATACACATACAGTTATGCATTTTTTGCCAGTAGCAGGCACCAAATTAAAAAACGAAAAAAAATAGCAAAAGACCAGCAACTAAACTAAAAACCTCTAGCACCAAACTGTTTTGTAGCTATATTTGGGGATTAACAGATCGTTAATGGTTGAATTTTTACGGGCGAAAAGCGTTGCCAAATTTAACTAATTAGTTTTGCTTACTCATTTTCACAATTCTACGTGGCAACACAGGCAAAAGTGTGGCACTGCCCTAAAAATTTCATAGTTTTGAAACAAGCAATATAAAAAAAATTAAGTTATTTATTAATCAAGACAAAAAAAATTAAATTTTGATGTCCTTGGTACTTTAAGAGTGTGGTTTTCTTACAATCAACCTTTTCTTCGCCTAATTTTCATTGGGTATTCCAAAATAGAATTCACCTTCTGAATAGCCTTTTTACTTAAATTAATTTTAAAAAATCTTTCCGAAAAATAAGTTTCCGAAAAAAAAAAAATAAGAAAAGTAAAGGCCGTTTTAAACTTAAGATCAGCAGATATAAATACCTGTTAAAATTCAAACTCAAAACGACCAGAAATTACTATTAAAGAATAAATGAAACCCAAAACGAACAGAAATTAAATAGACAACCATAGCCAATAACATACAACAAGTAATAATATAAATGAATAAATAGATCTTAAAGCGAGTAATGCTTAGATTGAATATCAAAATCAAGCTTAAAATGAAAAAAATATATTCCTATTGAAGTATAAATGAAACTTAAAACGAACAGAAATTAAATAAACAATCAATGCAAACAAACATACAATAGATATTAATCTAAATTAATAAATAAATCTTAAAACGAGTGAAACTTAAATTGAATATGCAAATCAAGCTTGAAACGAGCAAAAATTACTATAAACAAGAGTTTGGGTATGGCCTCCTTCTCTCACTGTAAAAGTCTAAAACCTACTGCGTCATTGGCGCTTTCCTGAAAATCAGTTTTGTTACAAATATTTTCTTCTGCACTTAATATTGAAAATAAGCATTAAAATTACAGTGAAATTTTGAATTGATGAGCTTTCAGCAATTAATATCATTATACATTGAATATTCAGTTTAATTCATTAGATCTTTCTAAAATTGTTCAAGACGAATATAGTTTCGCTAAAAAAAAGACTTGGGATGCTGCCCCCTTTCTTAACTGTAAAAACCAAAAGCCTACTGCGTCATTGGCGCTTCACTTAAAACGAATTTTATCACAAATATTTTCTTTTCCAGTTCTTACAGCACTGAAAATGAAAATAAAATTACAGTGAAATAAATTCTTGAACTGATGGATCTTTCAACAATTAATATCATTATCTATCAAACATTCAAATTGATTTTGTTTACCCTTTCCAAAACTGTTCAAGACACATATAGTTTTCAGTAAAGTGCCAATGACGCAGTAGGTTTTAGACTTTTACAGTGAGAGAAGGAGGCGATACCCAAACTCTTGTTTGTAGTGATTTTTCTTCATTTCAAGCGTGATTTGCATATTCAATTTAATTTTCACTCGTTTTAAGATTTATTTATTCATTTACATTAATCTCTATTGCATGTTTGTTTGCATTGATTGTTTATTTAATTTCTGTTCGTTTTGAGTTTCATTTATACTTCAATAGCAAAATATTTTTTTCTCGTTTTAAGCTTGATTTGCATATTCAATTTAAGCATTATTCGCTTTAAGATCTATCTATTCATTTATATTCAAGGCCGTATCCAGGGGGGACGAGGGGATTCAAACCCCCCCCCCCCCCGAAATACTCGTAAGAACACAACAAAAATGGATATAACTAATTTTTTATGCGTTTTTTGAGGTTTTTGTGTACCCCCCCCCCCCCCCCCCCCCGACAAAATATTTGATTCGGAAAGTTTTTGTAATTAATTTTCGTTCGTTCTTGATTGCAAAAAGTTTCAAGTTTTTTAAAATTCCTTATATCAAAGTCAAACTTTTTTTTTTTAAATCAAATGTTCATCAAAGTATCAAAACTGGTATCAAAGTAACAATATCAAAGTGAAAAAATGGGTTTGTGTCAACCTAGGAGTTTTTCTTATCTGATGTTTGAACTATTTTTAACAAAATAGCTATCTCAAAATTTTTATTGGATGGGTTTGGGGAAAAAGGGCGTGGGGGGAGGGCTAATTGCCCTTCGATCTCTTTTGACTCTTTAAAAGTGAACTAGAACTTTCCATTTTCCATCAAATGAGTCATCTCTGAAGTTTATATGAGCAACCCTTCTATAAGAACCACATATTCCCTCAGGGCCCAGCTTACAGCGCCTGTCCCCGGGCCCTGGGGGGATGTATCGACCCTGGAGTTTTAATACCTAATGTTTGAACTATTTTTAATAAAATGGCTATCTCAAAATCTGTATCGGATGGGCTTGGGGAAAAGGGCGTGGGAGGGGGATAGGGGCCCTCGGATCTCTTTTTACTCTTAAAAATTGAATTAGAACTTTCAATTTCCATTCAAATGAGTCCTCTCTGAAGTTTATACGAGAATCCCTTCCATAAGAACCATATAAGCCCCCCGGGCATAACTTGCAACGCCTGCCCCCGGGCCCCGGGGGTTTGTGTCGACACCGGATTTTTTTTTTATTTGACCTTTGAACTATTTTTAACAAAATAGCTACCTCAAAATTTTTATCGGATACATTTGGGGGAAAAGAGGCATGGGGGAAAGTTGCCCCTGATCTCTTTTGACTCTTAAAAACTGAAATAGAACTTTTAATTTCCAATCAAATGAGCCCTCTCTGAAGTTTATACGAGCATTCCTTCCATAAGAACCTTTTATGCCACCAGAGCATTACTTACAACGCCTGCCCCCGGGCCCTGGGGGTTGCTTCGACATAAAAGTGTTTTGTCTGACCTTTGAACTATTTTTAACAAAATGGCTATCTCAAAATTTGCACCGCATGGGTTCGGAAAAAAAGCGTGGGGGGGGGGGGGTAGTTGCCCTCGGATCTCTTTTGACTTTTAAAAAGTGAACTCAAACTTTCAATTTCCAATCAAATGAACCCTCTCTGAAGTTTGTACGAGCATCTCTTTCATAAGAACCATATACGCCCCAAGGGTCCCTGGGGGTTGTGTCAACACCTGAGTTTTTGTTATCTGATTTTGAACTATTTGTAACAAATAATCTTTGAACTATTTAAAAAAAAATGGCTATCTCAAAGCTCTTATCGGATGGGTTAGAGGAAAAAAGGGCGTGGAGAGGGGGGAGGAGGCTAGTTGCCCTCCGATATTTTTGATTCTTTAAAAGTGAACTAGAACTTTTAATTTATAATCAAATGAGCTCTCTCTGAAGTTTTATACAAGCAGCCCTTCCATAAGAACCATATATGCCCCCAGGGCATAACTTACAAGACCTGCCTCCGGGCCCTGGGGGGTTGTTGGGGATAGGGGCCCTCGGAGCTCTTTTTACTCTTAAAAATTGAATTAGAACTTTCAATTTCCATTCAAATGAGTCCTCTCTGAAGTTAATACGAGCATTCCTTCCATAAGAACCATACAAGAACCCAGGGCATAACTTGCAACGCCTGCCCCCGGGCCCTGGGGGGTTGTGTCAACACCGGAATTTTTTATCTGACCTTTGAACTATTTTTAACAAAATAGCTACCTAAAAATTTTTATCGGATACATTTGGGGAAAAAGAGGCATTGGGGGGGGGGGGTAATTACCCTTTGATCTCCTTTGACTATTAAAACTGAACTAGAGCTTTCAATTTCCAATCAAACGAGTCCTCTCTGAAGTGTATACGAGCATCCCCTCTATAAAAGCTATATATGCCCCCCAGAAATAACTAACAACACCTATCTCCAATCCTGAAGGATTGTGTCGACCCCGGAGTTTTTGCTATATGACCTTTGAACCATTTGGAAAAAAATGGCTCTCTAAAGGTTCTTATCAGATGGGATTGAGTAAAATAGGGCGTGGAGGGGGGGGGGCTAGTTGGCCTCCGATCTCTTTTTACTCTTATAAAGTAAACCAAAACTTTCAATTTCCAATCAAATCAGCTCTCTCCGAAGTTTATACGAGCATCCCTTCCATAAGAACCATATATGCCTCTAGAGCAATACTTACAACACCTGCCCCGGGCCCTTGGGGGTTGCGTCGACACAGAAGTTTTTCTTATCTGACATTTGAACTATTTTTAACGAAATGGCTATCTCAAAATTTTTATCGGATGGGTTTGGGGGGGAAGCGTGTGTGGGCGGGGGGCTAGTTGCCCTCAGATATCTAAAAAGTGATCTAGAACTTTCAATTTCCAACCAAATGAGCCGTCTCTGAAGTTTATACGAGCATCCCTTTCATAAGAACCATATACGCCCCCAGGACATCACTCACAACGCCTAGCCCCAGGGCCCAGGGGGGTTGTGACGACACCGGAGTTTTTGTTATCTAATTTTTGAACTATTTTTAAAAAAAATGGTATCTCAAAATTTGTAACGGATGAGTTAGGGGGAAAAGAGCGTTGGGGTAATGTTGTAAAATTACCATAAAATAAAAACTCGGTAAGTAAAATTGTAAAAATAAGGTAACATTGGTAAAATACGGTAAAATTGGTAAAATAAGGTAAATAAGGTACTCCCTAGGAAATATAGGGTAAAGTTGATGTTTTAGCGTTGCCCTGTAGCTACAAGACCAGTTGAGAATTCCTGTTTAAGCATCACTTTCAGCTTTTAAGGAAATTTTTTAATGATTCTAATTCTCCTGGGCTTAAAAAAGATAAAACTCCTTCATCTAGAGTCTCATCAATTTAATTAACAGTCTAGTTTATCCCTTAAGTTAAAAGATATTTTGATGTGTATCTAAAAGCTTTTCGTGTCCACCTCCCAAACAAAAGTCCTGGTTACGGCCCTTAGGATTATATATATCTTTTTGTCTCCGCTATCCCTTCGTCTCTCCATTAGAACTAATTATTTATATATGTGAAGATTCTTTCAAAACAACTGCTGAAACACAAGGATTGTTGAACTAGAATAAGAATTTCTTAAAGACACTGTAGTCGGTACCAAATCACTCGGTAGCAATTGTTTGCAAAGCGCGCTAAATCTTAGAAAAGGGCACTGGTACTTCCAATTTCCAATTGACTGATCCCCCTCCAAAGTTTATTCGACCCCCCTTACACATGAAGTGCCCCTGGGATAAAATAAATGAACAAATACAAATACATTGAACCCTTAGGGGTCTTTACTATAGGTAATGCTATACGATTGTATCTGACTTAAAAAGCAGAGTAGAAATTCCAATTTCCCTTCTAATGAAGATCCGGAATTATCCACGGGAAAAATAGGGGAAAATTTCACACATTTGGTCGGAGGCAAGTAATATAGGGTCTTTGAATGAGACGTAATCCTCATCTTGCAACTATTTACTAAGCCTTTAGCCCCAGAAGGAAAAATACATTATTTTGGTTACAGCTAAATAGGAAAGAACATACGTGATATTTTGCTGCTAAAATAAAAAAAAATGTAAAAAGAAACCTAAAACAATGTCTTCTTTTGTGCCAAAAGGTGTAATTTTCACGGACCCCCTCATTCCCCAAAAAATTTTTGGTTGAATTCCACGAAAATCTTACTTTTTGTGAAGTTTGAGGGTATTGGAAGCACTATTTTCAACTATAAAAAATAGAAAAAGCACAATCTTTTGTCCCGCAATAAAGGTTAAGTAACAGAATTTTAAGCCGGCCGGGCTAAGTGGTTGGCGTGCTGGGTTGGAAATCCTTTTTCCGAGGGGTACGCGTTCAATCCCTGGTATGGCCATTTATTTGGTTCGGGACGGGGTCAGTGGTGCGATCCTGTAAGCTCAGCCAGAATCAACCCAGCTCTAAATGGGTACCTGGAGAAATCTGGGGAAGGTAAGCAGGAAGGGTGTGCAAAAGCCCAGGATGACTGGGCCCCAGCCCCCCTCCAGACCGGCACTCCTGTCCGAAGGACCCTGATCAGCACCGGCGGAGATCAGCACCTTTGATTTGGACCTTGAAGGTCTTTTAATTAATCTAGCTTGTTTTTTTTGGTTCATTTAATCCAGTCTTTCCTCTGCTCTGTTAGATTTACTTTAAAAAATTAATTTTCCTTCTCTTTTTGAGCACTGAAGACGGCTGGGCGGAAATCCCTGACAAAATATCTGCTTCTGTAAGTTTCGCTTCTTTTCTATCCAATGGCTAACATTACCCTCTTTTTTCACGGTTATTTAATTGTTTTCTTGTTTGTCAGGTTTCAATCTTGTTTGCAGCTCTTTCTGTCTTAAACAGCTCACAGAACTAATACAATTTTATTTTTAGCTAATATTTCACCATTTCAAAATTATAATTATCTGTACTATAGTCTATAACACACCGTATTGTTTTGATAGCAAGAGACTGAAATCACACAGGCAACCTTTTAACACAGCTGACGTAATACAGCTATACGCAAAGAAAAATCGGTACTTGTATGATATAACCCCTAACTAATATTTTTCTAATATATCTCGCTGACGCTCAATCCTAATGAAATACACCTAAGAATGATAAAAATATAATACTTTAGAAACAAAGTTGAGCTATATATATGCACGTTAGGGGGTGGGGGTAAAGTGTAGAGGGTCTGCATGCCTAATGTGTTAGGTACAATTAGTCTGCATATTATGAAGTAAAAATTGTCTTTTAACTTCACAATGTACAAATACTTTATCCCCCCTCCCCCCTAATGTGCAAATAAATAGCCCAAATTATATATTTTCTATATATTCTGTCACTTTTCTTTGTCCTGTCACACGCTAAGCTGAAATAAATTAACGAAAAAAAACGGTTCCATAATGTGTCAATGAATGAACAACTTGAGCGGTAGGGGCTATATTACACAAGTACCAAAAAATCAATGAATCATATCCAGACCTGTTTTTGTCTATCTGTTCAAGACAGATTATTTATGCAGAGTATAGCATGTTTTGAAGCTGTGAAAATTACAAGGCGCCGTAAAACATGTCAGTAAAATATGTAAGGTACCGGTAAAATACGTAAACTACCGGTAAAATAGGTAAAATTCGTAAATTATGCAAAATGCGTAAATTACATAAAACAAGTAAAATACCAATTTTACAGGGGTCCGTAAGATTATGGTAAAATACGCAAAATAACCAATTTTACAGGACCAATTTTACCAGTTACAACACTACGTGGGGAGGGGATAGTTGCCCTCCGATCTCTTGACTCATAAAAAGTGAACTAGAACTTTCAATTTCAAATCAAATGAGCCCTCTATGAATTTTATACGAGCATCCCTTTCATAAGAACCATACATGCCCTCAGGGCATAATTTATAACGCCTGTCCCTGGGCCCTGGGTGATTGAATCGACACCGAAGTTTTTCTTATCCGACCTTTGAACTATTTTTAGCAAAATGACTATCTCAAAATTTTCATTGGATGGGTTTGAAAAAAAATGTGGGGGGCGGATGCCCTCGAATCGTTTTTTACTCTTAAAAAGTGAACTCGAACTTTCAATTTCCAATCAAATGAGCCCACTCTGAAGTTTATACGAGCCTCCCTTCCATAAGAACCATATATGCCCCCAGGGCATAACTTACAAGACCTGCCCCCGGGCCCTGGGGGGTTGTTTCAACATCTGAGACACTGCCCACAAAGAAAATATCACTATCACTGAAAATAGCTTTATTTGGAGTCAGACATGTTATAACATCTTTGAACCAAAATGACAAGTATTCACTTATTACCTGAATAAATCCTTCACCAAAATCCTGCAGCATATCCTTAACTTGTTGAATCAAGTCAAATTTCATATCTTCTTCTGAACCAACTCTACTTGTACTTGGTCCAGCAACCGAATCAGCAGCCTTGATACCATTTGTGCTTGGCCCAGTAACAGGCTCAACGGGTATATGCCCGTTAGATACTCCAGTAAATTCTTCAGTTATGCCTCTATATCCCTCATTAATATATTCAAAGGTGAAATCATCCCTGTAAAAAAAAATTAGTCTATCAAAATAATGCAAGGACATCTTCAAATTGAGTAAATTTATAGAATAGGGAGCAAACTCATGTTTGTCTCTTCGAAGAAGAAAAAAGAGGAAAAAAAAACACTCATCTAGCATTACCCACTAAAATCTGTTTAATATAAAAATTAAAATAGAAAAGCTGGTTATATTCGATTTATTAATCTTTTTTGCTATGCTTTACATGTTTTATAACACGGGAAGCGTCGGCAAGTGTTGGATGATTTGCCCCCAACCACGCATTACACTCATCCCAAAGGCAGAGAATCGGGAGATCAGTACCTGCACAAAGCAGCACACGAAAAGGTTTTTTAAGTTTTTTTTACATTGGGAGGGATATATATAAAACTTTCTCGCATGCTGACTAATGATCCGCGTAGCGCAGGTACCGATTTCCTGATTCTTTGCCTTTGGGAGGAGTGTAATGCGTGGTTGGGGGCAAATCATCCAACGCTTGCCGCTTTTTTTTCCTCCGATTTCTCCAGGTACTCATTTGGAGCTCGGCTGACTCTGGCTGAGCTTAAAGAGTCACACTACTGACCCCGCTTTATAACTAAATAATCAGCGACACGAGGACTCAAACCTCTGTCCTTGCGGACAAAGGATTGCAAATCCAGCGCGCTAACCACTCGGCTAGTACGGTTAAAATAAGCAAAATCTGGTTCCACTGCCCCTGAATATTGTTTTTTCTTAGATGGAAATTGTGTAATCCAAAATCGTCCAGAAATTTATTTTTACGAGCGTTAATACGCAATAGAAGCAATTAATATTTGTAAACATTGTTTTCGGGAAGATTTCTGAGAATCGAATTTTCTTTTGGGGAGATTCGGAGCAACCCTGGAAAATTCCTGCTATCGGAAGCACCAATATAAAGACCTATCTGTACGAAAAGGGTACAAAAAACTACTTTTTGTTCGCTTTTTATCGCGTACATTATCGCGTAAATAACGCGTACATATCGTCTTATCCATGACTATCTTACAATCTACTAGGAGTTTAAAAACAAAAGTATATGCTGACTTTCAGAAAATTTTAGGTTAATATCAATTAAACAATACATCTAACTCGAATCAAAATTTCAATTAATTGAAACTAAACTTGATTAAAGCTTATTTTGAATGTTATTAGGTTCTTTCTTTCAATTAACTAAATCTTACTTTAAATCAATCAAATCTTACTGTTCATCAATCAAATCTAAATATCAAATGCCTTTGGTTTCCAGCACTTCGAATTTTTGGGGAGATTTCACAGACCCAAAAGTTTCTTTGGCAAAATTCAGAGAAGACCCGAAAATTTGGGGATATTGAAAGCACTGTAAGACACCATATGTCTATTCGGTTTCCAGCACTTTGCATTTTTGGGGAGATTCGCAGAGCCAAATATTTATTTTTGCATAATTCAGGGAAAACCCGAAAATTTGGGGATAGTGAAATCACTGTACTAGGAAGACGCCACGTTTCTATTTGGTTTCCAGCACTTACCTTTTTGGGGAAATTCGCAGAGCCAGAAGTTTCTTTTGGCAAAATTCAGGGAGAACCTACAAATGTGGGGATAGTGAAAACACTGTACCAGGGAGACGCCAAAATGCCTATTTGGTTTCGAGCATTTTGAATTTTTGGGGAGATTCGCAGAGCCAGAAGTTTCTTTTGGCAAAATTCAGTTAGAACCCAAAAATTTGGGGACAGTGATAGCTCTGTACCAGGGAGATGCCAAAATGCCTATTTGGTTTCCAGAACTTCGAATTTTTTGGGGAGATTTCGCAGAGCCAAGTTTCTTACGTCAAAATTCTGAAAAAAAACGAAAATCTGGGAATAGGAGAAGCACTGTTTCAGGGAGACCCCATATGCCTTTTTTGGTTTCCAGTACTTTGAATTTTTGGGGAGATTTGCAGAGTCAAAAGTTTCTTCTGGCAAAATTCAAGGAAAACCCAAAAATTTGGTGATTGTGGAACCACTGTACCAGGGAGACACCAAAATGCCTATTTTGTTTTCCTTGCACTTGAAATTTTGGGAGATTTCGCAGATCCAAAAGTTTCTTTCGTCAAAATTCAGGGAAAACCCGAGAACTTGGGAATAGGGGAATCAATGCTTCACGAAAACCCCACATGCCTATTTGGTTTCCAGCACTTTGAATTTTTGGCGAGATTCCCAGAGCCAAAAGTTTCGTTTTGCAAACTTCAGAGAGAACCCGGAAATTTGGTGATAGTGAAAGCACTGCACTAGGGAGATGCCAAAGTGCCTATTTGGTTCACAATTCTTTGAATTTTGGGAAGATTTCATAGACTCAAAAATTTCTTTCGGCAAAATTTTGGGAAAACCTCAAATTTTAGGATAGTCGAAGCACTGTACTATGGAGATGCCAAATGTCTATTTGGTTTCCACCACTTTGCATTTTTGGGGAGATTCGCAGAGCCAAAATTTTCACAAAATTCAGGGAGAACCCGAAAATTTGGGGATAGTGGAAGCGCTGTACCAGGGAGACACCTAAATGCCTATTTGGTTCCCAGCACTTTGAATTTTTGGGGGAGACTTCGCAGAGTCAAAAATTTCTTATGTCAAAATTAATGGAAAACTGAAAATCGAGATTCGGGAAGCACTGCATAAGTGAGACACTACATGCCTGCTGGCAGTGCTTCCGTTTTATACAGTGCTTCCGGAAGCACTGCATAAGGCAGTGCTGCTGGCAGTGCCTGCTGGCTTTACAGCACAATAAATATCTAGATTTCAAATTAAATAATTAATTTAACAGACATGTAATGACACACACACATATACAGTTTATAGAAATATTTCATTATAAATGATTTATAGCAAAATTTTGGAATCTTATGTTTTTCTTTTGTTTGCTTTCTCCTTTTTTAGTCTTTTCGATCCCTCAATTTTCGTTATCAGGGCATCTAACAGAAGGGGCTACAGGTCTCAGTTAGGATTGTAAGAGTAAGTGTCCAAGTTGGGCACTTAGGGTTCCCGACACAGTTCAATCCCAGCTGGAGGAGAGGGCCCGAAAATTCATACGATTAGACAAAAAATTCGTTTTTCTTATTCTTGTGTTACTAAAAAAAATAATAATATACTCAAACTATTAAAACTGAAAAAGACGAGCGAATTTGAAATAAATTACGTTTTTTTACCAGGGATCGTTAATTTCAGCCACCTCGAGTAATTTCAGCACTACCACTCCCCCTTAGATGAGTATTCCCTCCTTTAGATGATTACTCCCCCTTTGATGAGTATTCTCATCAAAATCACTACCACTATCATCATCACATACTTCATTATTATCACTACTGTTACAAACTCGTCAAAAAGTCAAGCGAGCCTAGTTCGACAGCCAGGGAGATACTCCTCCTTCAAAGCTTCTCTGCGTTGGCCAAGCATAATCGTCTTTACAGGGCCGTATCTAGGATATTTTTTTCGGGGGGGGGGGGGGTACCCAAATTTTTCCCGTGGACTTTGTCTAACAGCCTCGAGTAGCATTACGTTAGCTCGAGAACGTTAGTTCACCCCTTGCGAACGAGGACGCGTCCATTAGGCATACTTTCGTATCTTTAAGGGCCTTTTATTTTCTTTTTATTATTTTTTTAATAACGCAAAAACAAGACAAGTACTTACATACAGTTAAAACTACAATTTTTTTTTTTTTTTTTTTTTTTTTTTTTTTTTTTTTTTTTTTTTTTTTTTTTTTTTTTTTTTTTTTTTTTTTTTTTACAGCAAAAACAGTTAACGCAAAAAGAAGCCAAATAGTAGAAGTAATCCATGTATTTTTTAGTTTATTTTGTTTTTTTTAGCTAAAAGTAAGGGCGAAGCGAACCAATAGTGCAGCCAATATCTATAAAACGAACTCCAGGCGACGATTCTTCTTCCCTGCAAAAATGTCGATGACCTTGTCAGGGCAGATGTCAACGTCCCTATGGACTGCAAAGGGGGCTGAGCCACTCAGTCGTTCTTCTCCTGTTGAATTTCTCAGCCTGGTTTTGAGCCTTCTGAGCGTCGAGAAACTTCTTTCCGGAGTAGCAGTGCTAACAGGTAACGTCACAAGAACAGCCAGAAGAAGAAAAACATTTTAAAAAAAAGGTGGCGTCACATGCCTGAAGCGAAGACACAGCACAAATAGGCCTCTCTGATACCGGAACATTCTCCCACTTGATGCACCATAGCTCAATCTCTTGCTTCAGACAGTCTGGTTTGGGCGGAATATCTCCAACCAATGACTCCAGGTTTAATGCTTTCAGATCGACAGAAACAATTTTGGCATGAGAAAGGACGCTGAGATTTGACAGCAGTTTCTGGTGAAGCTCAAATCGTTGTTTCAGCTCGGAAGTGAAGTGGTTCAGGAAAGAAATAAAGAGTGAGGTTCTATAGTGGTTGAGAAGGTCTTGATCGTCTGCATGCATACTCCGGCCACCTCTCGTCCTTGGACAAGTCATCTCCAGTCCTAAGTCGCTGGCAAAACGCTGAGCTTCGTAGAAAATAGACCTGAAAGCAGTAGCGGCATTTCCTCGCAATTCCTTTGTTTTGAAAGGACAGTTTCCACGTGCCTACATGCAGCCGCCAAATCGCAGTCAACTGACTGAAGAGTCTTGCGCAGTAGAAGCGTAAGGCAGAAAAGCTCTTAGACAACATGAAGACACACAACAAATTGCGACTGGTTCATCGTGTCCAGCAACTGCGCCGCTTTTGCAGACGTTTCTGCATTTCCGTTCTCTTCAAGAGCTTCGAGGGATCGCAGGGTTGGTTGGTACAGCTCAAGAGAACGCACGACTGAATCGTGGCACTCCACCCATCTTGTTTCGCAGAGTCCGGTTAAAGTATGTTTCCTCGAGTCCGGTAGTATTTCGTTGATCTTCTCTTTTTAAATTCTGTGTCCTGAATGGGGAAGTATGGTAAAAACTGCAGACTTGTGACAAGACACCGAAGAAATGCTTAAACGTCGGAATAGAGCATAGAGAAGAGATGACCAAGTTGAGACTGTGCGCACTAAAATGGACGTAAAGCGCCTTTGGATACTTTTCACGTATAACGGCCTGGACACCCCTAAGATGCCCACTCATCGCTGCTGCGCCATCATATCCCTGACCAACCATCTTGTTCAGATTAAGACCAAGGCTTTCAAGAAATACAGGATTGATGAAGCCAGACCTTGCCCAGTCAAATCAGAAACTGGGGTAAAACCAAGGAAGCCCTCATGCAGTTTCCCTTTGAAAGTGTAGCGGACGCAAACAGACAGCTGCTCGGTATTCGAAACGTCCGCCGTTTCATCGGCAAGCACCAAAAAGTATGGACTTGCGTTTACTCTTTCCACAATAGACTGCTGAAGAAGCTCCCCGGATGGAGCTATAATACCATTCTGGATGATGGAAGAAAGAATGTAGCATTTCCGACCGCAGAAAGAAGATAGTTCTTCCAAACATTGTCACCGTGTCTCGTCCTCAGCCGCAGTAGTGCTTGGAATTTGCCATCATTGTGAGAAGGTTCTGGATCCGAGACCGAAATCGGGCCGGAATCGTTGGTACCACGGAGGGCAAGCAGTTGCCGCCCACAAAATATCTCCGTCTCAACAATTGGTCGTAACTTCTGGCGATTTTCTAGGACCTGCGATTTCCTCGCCACGTCTAGTTGGTGCACGATATTGTCCTGCCTTTTCTTCGAGACAGAAATGAAGTCTTCAGCCGATACGCTGCAGTTTCTATGAAACTGTGTGTGTTGGTGAGCTGTGAAGCACCCTATCGCACCCTTCCAGTTCCTGAATGGTTTGGTGACTAGATTCCCCAAGCGCTGGTGGCAGCCTTTGCCAGCTGTCTCTGACGAGAACAGAATGCAAAATCTACAAAAAGTAGCGTCCTCAGACGGAGAGTAGGACAACCAACAGAAAGGAGCGAACCAAGTTAACTGAAACTTCATCTTCCGTTTTCCGGATACTGGAAAAATGTAGGAGATATCTGGAGTCCAAGGGATCTTCAGCAAACGCAGTTTCGAAATTACATCGATACTGGATGATCTGTTGACCAAACAACCGATGTAAAAAAGTGAATAAATAAATAAATAACGATTTTATTTTCAAACGCCATAAAACGGTCATGCCAATCAGCGGCAGTTTATGTCATAATAAGACAGTAAACATATGAAAATCACAGCCATAGCCATCGTCGTGCAAAAATATACATTAATTCGAAATATCACAGATTCAAACTAAAGAGAGCCAAACATAATCAAAAGAATAATGAACTAAAGAAAATAAATATATACAATTATTGACGAGTTGATGCAGAATTAAAAATCTTGACGAACGAGGGAACCAAACTACTTGCGCACCGCACATGCCGTGCTGGTACCGGCGATGTCATTTGCAAACGACGACAAAGATTGGGCTGGTGCGTCATGGTTGGCTCCAGTGTGCGTGATTCAGAAGCTTCAACGATGGCTCCAGTGCCCTCCAGATCCATAGGTGTAGATGAATGCTCCGCAGATGTGCAGCAAACGCCACTGTCAGAAACGTCCCTGGTCCACTTAAGCATGAAAAACGACGTAATGTCAGACTTTCTCTTCATGTTGAAATCGCTCTTCTCTTATGGAAGTCCGAAATTGAACTGAACTGATAATCTGACACCCTCCTCTTATAATATTTACCTCGAGCGCCCATTAATCCTAATTTACTATGCAAGCTCAAATGAACATGGGGTTACCTAATTGACAATTAGGTAACCCCATGTTCACCTGACCTTGCAAAGTAAATTAGGATTAATGGGATAGTAAATTAGGAACGCAATTAGTAATTGCGTAAGCGATTGCAAAACCCCTTACCCACTAAATGCAATTGAATTTAGTGTGGGAGCATATTTCTTTCTGGTATGGTTTTGTCTTTACAGGTATTTTTTAGACTAATTTTCGACTAGGTGAAAAATTTTGGGGGGGGGTTCAAACCGGGTAAAACATCACCCCCAACCTGGATACGGCCCTGCGTCTTTATTATTCAGCTTTTATATAAATTAGGCTTACTCGAACGTTTGCCAATGCTGTTTTTAACAATAGGCACACTATTATTTTATAAAACGGTAATACCACCAATCATCAGTTACAATTGGAATTACCATGTTAACTAATTACCTGGGTAATACCATTATACCATTTTAGTGAACGAATTTAAAGGATCGGAGAGGCCCCGCCCTCCAGACGTAGTGGGGCTTTACAAAATTTGAAAACAATTAAGGTGTCAAAAAAATCTTAATTGCATCTCTTACCCTAATTAATCTGCATGATATTAATCTGCCACAGAAAAGCAGAGGAACAATTCTTTAAAAGTCTTAAGACTTATAAACTCTTCATTCCTTTTATCGGCTTAACCAATCAGGTGGGATTTTACATAATTTTTCTTTCTGGCTTAAAGTTTAAACTGGGCAATAAAGAAGAACCAATCATGTTTTTAAAAGGCGGGTTTATTTATCTCTACATTCTCCTTATTTGCTTACAAAAATATGTCACAGACCAATGAAATTAAAGCATACTTTTGACCAGAGATTCCTTTTTTTCTTTTTTACAATACTCACACAGTACTTGCAACTTGCTTGAGCATTTGGAGATCATCCCAAACAGGGAAACAGCGTTCATAGTCAGCCACAAAAGCTCGGTAGCTTAACGTTAATTGTAAAAAATCCAAAAGTTCTTGAACGTTCGATTCATTCCTAAAGGAAAAATAAGATTTATTATTATCAATAAATTCCAAGGCCGTATCCAGGGGGGTTACCCGGTTTGAACCCCCCCCCCCGAAATTTTTGACCGAGTCGAAAATAAGTCGAAAATTAGTAAAATCTAGGTAAAAATCAGCATAATTAGTCGAAAACTGAGTCAAAAATTAGTAACCCCCCCCCCCCCAAAAAAGTAAAAAATTAGTACCCCCCCCCCCCCCGAAAAAAAATCCTGGATCCGCCCTTGATAAATTCCCCTGGCTTCCGGTCAATCTGCCTAGAATACTTTATCCGAGTTGGCTAGAAAGTGTAATTCATTTGGTACCTTTAAAATAATTATAAAAACATTTTTGATCTCTACTTCTTTTGAGTCTCGGTTTTTTTTGTATCAGAATCAGGCAGCCTATTCTGTGATGAAAGGGGGGGGGCTGAGTTTATATCCGTAGTTCACAAAACCATACATCGCCGGCAAGTTCTGTCTTACATTTTCAAATTTTTATTCATCAATAATTCCCAAAAATCATAAATCATCAATTAGGTTAAGCATTAATCTTCTTGAATTACTATACTCTTATTATCTTCTTGCAATATTATAACATAATAAACCCACTATCCTACTTCCAATCTCCAGAAAACATAAACACCATAAAAGAGATTTGACATAAATCACATTACGGTTAGATAACAGCTTCCAGCGAGTAGCCAGTGGTGGGCAGCTGACTGATATATTCCTTTTCAGGGTGTTGTGCAAGTATTTTATTTTTCTCCTTTTTTGCTTTTGTCTTCCTTTTTCGTCTTTTGTTTACCTCTGTTTTGTTTTTTATCCATATATTACCAGCTACAGAGCCTAAAGGAAGGGTATTAGATATATGATGTTGAATGTTTTCTTTGTTTTTTTTTTTTTTTTTAATAAAATTTTATTTGATTAGACTTATAGTTTCTCATATTGTCCAAATCAATCGCCAACTTCGTTAATCTATTCCAAATTTTAATACGAGTAAACAATGAAATACAAGTAAATAATGAATAAATATCCAAAATTTCTTGAATATTCTATTCATTCCTAAAGGGAAAGCAATGCAAGTGTCTTATGACTGGTTACCTCAACTTGAGTTTTTCTATTTCTCAGCTGTAATTTTATTCTTTATATTGGGATGTAAATCTTTTAAATGGCCTATTATTTTTGTTCAAACAAACAGTCAACTTGCTAATACATAAGTTAAAATAAATAATGAATAAATCAAAACATTCTTGAATATTCGATTCATTCCTAAGGGGGAAATAAGTTTTACTATTATTAGATTTAAAATTTATCATATTGTCCACGTGATTCACTTAATTCTTTGGTTTATTTTTAATTTTCATTTCAGTCAAATACATTAAAGTGATTAGTGCTATGTACGAGAATAACACTGCTGCGGTTAAGGTAGGAAATGAGGTTAGCAGCTGGTTTTGTATTAAATCAGGAGTTAAGCAGGGTTGTGTTCTATCCCCCTTTATATGGATTATTTTGATGGACTTTGTCTTAAGGAGCACAGGAAAGGCAATGGGAGACCACGGAATCAAATGGAAGGAAAAACTCTCCTGGACTTAGATTATGCTGATGATTTAAGCATGCTAGATGAAAGTGTGAGCAGGATGAATGAGATTTTAGAGGTTTTACGAGTTCAGGGTGCTAGAGTAGGTTTGAAAATTAATGTTAAAAAGACCAAGTCACAAAGGCTAGGAATGAGTGAAGATGAAAAGATGACGTTGGCTAATGAAAAGATTGATCAGGTGGGCACCTTCACTTACCTTGGTAGTATCATTAGTAAAGACAGTGGAAGCAGTGGAGATGTCAAAAGTAGAATAGCAAAGGCTCAGAGTGTTTTTTCACAGCTAAAAAAAAGTTTGGAAGAATTGGAAGATTAGTCTGCAAACCAAGATTAGGATATTAGAAGCTACTGATGATAGTGGTCAAATATGGCCCTGAATCATGGGTGCTACGAAAAGCCGATGAAGATTTGCTAGATGTTTTCCACAGAAACTGGTTACGGATTGTTCTGGGTACCCGGCTGACTGACCGTATTTCAAACGGTAGGCTGTACGAAAAATGTGGATCAATCCCACTTTCTAAGGCTATAATGAAAGAAAGGTTGAGATGGCTAGGGCAAGTTGTGCGGATGAAGGATGACAGATTGCCGAAGATTGTCCTTTTCGGCCAAACGTCTAGGGCCAAACAGAAAGCAGGTTGTTCTCGTCTGGGGTGGGAGGACGTCATAACGAAATATTTAAAGGAAATGGGAACTTCCTGGTAGGGTGTAAAAAGAAGGGTTTGAATAGATTGGGATGGAGGAGGAGTGTGCGTAGCTGTGTTGGCCTCAGGCGGCGAGTTGTTACTAGTAACAGTAGTAGTTACATTCTGTTCATTCTACGCATGCGCATGCAATGCAAGTGTTTTATGCTAGTTACTTCGAGTTGGGCTTTTGTATTTACTATACTAGCAGGGTTGTTATTTTATTCTTTCTATTGGGATATAAATTTTTTAAGCAGCATAATATTTTTGTCGAAAGTAAAGCTCAACTAGTTAATAAATAAATAATGGCAAGCAATGAATAAATAAATAAATAAATAATGGTTAATAAATAAATAATGGTTAATAAATAAATAATGGCAAGCAATGAATAAATAAATAAATAAATAATGGTTAATAAATAAATAATGGTTAATAAATAAATAATGGCAAGCAATGAATAAATAAATAAATAAATAATAGTTAATAAATAAATAATGGTTAATAAATAAATAATGGCAAGCAATGAATAAATAAATAAATAAATAATGGTTAATAAATAAATAATGGTTAATAAACAAATAATGGCAAGCAATGAATAAATAAATCATAAGAGTCCCTGAAAATATTCGATTTTTATTCCTAATGGGAAATAAAAGATTTAGTAAAATTTAAACAACAATTTACTTAAAACTGGCAAAAGAATGCAAAATTAAACTGACGAAATGAGCAAATCCTTTATTAACTATTAATTAAAACCGCTGTTCTATCAAATTCGTCAAAAACAAATATTTGAGTCATAACACATAAAAATGTTAAAAACAAGTATAACTCACTAAAATATATAAATAAAACGTAAAAAGTAAGGAAAATAAGCAAACATATAAAAAACATTGGCAACACCTGTACAAGTAATAAAAAATGAACAAAAAAGAAGGATGTTTTGTCCGTAATGTAGGGGACGAACGTTTTTTTCATACGTGGAGGTAAAGCACCTGACGGGGGACAAGGTAAGAACGGGCAGAGAAAGAGCCCAAGATGGGGGGGGGGGAATCTGTATATGGAAAACAATATTATACACTATTATAAACATTTATTTACTTATATAAATCATTATTATAATTGTATAAGTTATATACATTTCAATTAAATATAATTAATTGATTAATTAGTTAGTCATGTAAATTAATTAGTTATGCAATTTACAATTATATATACTATTACGTATATATAAACATAGAAATTAAATTATAATTATATTAAATTATTACTATATAGCCTATTATTATAATTATTATAAACATTATTGTATACTCAAGATGGGTGGAAAGAATTTTCGGAAGTGTTTTCCGTAGGATGGTTCGCAATTGTTTTTTAGTTTGTTTTTTTTTAATGAAAAACAACGTGCCTCTCCTGCACTAAAGCGTTTTTAGTAGTAGAGAATATGCAACTTAACCTTCTTTCAAATAAAACGAAGGGATCTTTTATGGATAGATTCTATTTAATCTGACTCTTCACGGGTGCCAAACTGGACAAGTACGTTCAAGGTGAGGAGGGGCCAATTACGAGTAAATCGTTCCTAACCACAAGAGGGGATGCCTGATTTATTTAGGAGTTTAATGCAGGAGATAGACACATTATCTTTGAGGATAATATTTTTAACAAGGATACCCACTTTAAAATAGAATAAATTGTTACGGTAAGTAATTTAAAGGACACATAAATTTTAAAAGGGATACAATTAAGAAAATGGGGAGGGGATTTAAGGAAATAAATTGGTATTGTTAAGGATTTAGATGGGTTTACTCTCAAATACAAGCCTGAGGCATCATGTGCAATATTATGGAGGATGCTCAAAGGGTTACTTTTAATTTTTTCTTTTTTTTCCGCATTATGGCCAATGGTCCGCGTAGCACAGGGAGCGAACTCCTGATTTTCGGGCTTCGGCCGTGGGTGCAATGCGTGGTTTGGGGCAAATCATCCAACCCTCCCTGTATTTTTCCCCTAGATTAAACAGATTAAATAAAAAAGTATCATAAGGTTAATCATTAAAATTATATAGCATTTCATTAAAATTATTAAAATTATAATTATATATAATTATAATTAAAATTATAATTAAAAATATAATTATAATTATAATTAAAAAGATCATTAAAATTATATAGCATTTCATTAAAATTATTAAAATTATAATTATATATAATTATAATTAAAATTATAATTAAAAATATAATTATAATTATAATTAAAAAGATCATTAAAATTATATAGCATAAAATTATAGCAATTTCAATGGCCATTAGGTCATCAACAAATTTCAATCTTTTAGTAAATTCCTTAGCGAGGCAGTCCATCATAATTGACAAAAGGAGGAGACCTAGGAGAGTACATTGAGGTACTCCAATATATATATATATATATATATATATATATATATATATATATATATATATATATATATATATATATATATATATATATATATATATATATATATATATATAATATATATATATATATATATATATATATATATATATATATATATATATATATATATATTATATATATATATATATATATATATATATATATATATATATATATATATATATATATATATATATATATATATATATATATTGTATGACATTGGATCATCAACAAATTTCTATGTTTTAGTAAATTCCTTAGCGAGGCAGTCCAGCTAATAAATTACTGTTACTCAATTTCTTATTTTTTCTAAATTAATTAATTTTGGAATCTATTCCAAAATACCAAGGACAGTAGAATAAAATGTAATATTTGAATCGGTTAAGTAGCTTGCACAACCACATATACCTGTAACCATATAAACCATAAATAGTATGGTTTTACACCGTGCACCATAATTTACCAAGGTCAGTGAACTTAGACTCTGATTGTTTGAATTGGTTAAGCGGGAACGTGCACAACCATATATATTTGGAACCATATGAACAATAAACCATATGGTTTACACCGTTCACCAAAAAGTACCAAGTGAAATTAAATTATGACTGTTTGAATTGGTTAAGTAGGAACGTAGACAACCATATATATTTGTAACCATATAAACCATAAACCATATGGTTTACACCGTACACCATAACATACCAAGGTCAGTTAAAAAGGAAATCTGATTGTTTGAATCGGTCAAGTGGAGACTCACAAAGAAACTTTATAAAGAAAAAGAGCTCAATATTAAGTTGCGCAGTTTTTGTTAGTGACGTGTGCCAAACTTAAAAAAGGAGCATGAGTGAAAAATCAGCAGAAATTAGCTAAAAATCAGCTAAAATATATGGCAACAAACAACCTAAGAAGATGCAGCTTCCCTTTGATGTTGTAGGCTGCTTGTCATTAGGCAAAGTAAAGTAATCAGATTAACTATACTTCCTGACTACTAAGGTCCGTGCCTCGACCCTACAGTATGCTGCTATAGCCGGGTTAGATCTCAGGGTCTCGTATTACCAAGCTAAGGTCAAACCCACTGCGCCACCAGGAAACTTGTCATTAGGAATTACCAGCTTGATAATGTTTGAATTTTTGCGAACAATAAGTGTTGTCAAATCTAAATAATTAGCTGCTTTGCTTATTTGTTTTAATTGATTAACGTGGCAACACTGACAAACATATAGCACTGTCCTAAAAACTTTATAATTTTGAAACAACCAAAAGAAAAGATCGCGGTTTTCATGGATAAATCCACCTAAGAAGGGTTTAGAGCAGTGGTCCCAGCCGATTTAGGGCCATGCCCCAACTAGGCATTTCAAAAATCCTGATGCCCCCCCTCGTGATATTTAAATTTTGTTATTCAAAATTTTATGTGTATTCACCTAAAGGAAGCTTAGAAGGCCATTAACTTGGGATCTTTGTTGGGTTGTCCTTTAGGCATATTTTATACTATAGTAAGGAAAAATATTGTAAAATGTATAAACTTTTATACAATGTATAATGACATTACAATGTTATCATGTATCTTTTTTGCTCTTGAAATACATACGGATGTGACTTCAGTCACATGAAAAATGGTTTTTTCAGAATAAAGGTTTTAAATTTCAGTCAGCCGACGGGTACACGTACTACCCATGACCCACCGGCGGGACCTGCGCCCCACGTTGGGAATCACGGGTTTAGAGGGTAAAAAACGTTTTTAAATGATGTACTTGAGGCATATAGCTCCGTAAAGGATAATAATTTAAAGGGAAAGAGATCTGCTTCACAAATTTAGTAGTGGAAACAGAATAAAAACATCAGATACGTATGAAGAATGTTCAGTTCCTCAGGGCAATATCAGTCACCCCGCCCTCCAAAAGAAATATAAATGAGCCTTTCTTTCATTGAGTGTAAATACATGGCACCCAAACCAAACCTACGCCCGGGGACTAGTATACGCCCTCCCCCATAGTCGTGCCATAACGAACACAAAAACTCTCTTCAGCAAGCAGTAATATTCTCCATTGCAAATCAAGCCACATTGAAATAACAAGCCACATTGAAATCAAGCCACATTGAAAACACTAAAGACAAATAGGTCACCATTCATGTTTTATGGCTCCCAAATGGAGACTACATCCGTTTTCTCTTTGACACAACATCTAACATGAAAACTTCAGAGACATAGGTAGGATTTCAGTTCCCAGACGACTAATGTACCCGCCCCCCCCCCCCCCCCTTCATGCCATTGCAAACACAAAAATCCTCTTTAGTAAGCATAAATATTCTCAGTTCAAATCCAGTCGCATTGATATGAACGGTAAAACTAAAAGCAAATGAGGCCACCAAACAAGTTTTGTGGCTCACAAATGGAGAATACACCTTAATTCTCTTTGACACAAACATCTGACATTGAATTTGTTTTTGTTTTTTTGAATGGATAGATCTTAGAGCGTTACCATTTTCTCGGTTTACCTTGTTTCTGTTTCACATCAAAACATGTTTGTTAGAATGGATGGATCTTAGAGCGTTACCATTTTCTCGGTTTACCTTGTTTTCGTTTGACATCAAAACATTTTTTTCAATGGATGGATCTTAGAGCATTACCATTTTCTCTGTTTACCTTGTTTCGGTTTGAAATCAAAACATTTTTTTTGAATGGATGGATCTTAGAGCGTTACCATTTTCTCGGTATACCTTGTTTCGGTTTGATATCAAAACATTTTTTTTTCAATGGATGGATCTTAGAGCGTTACCATTTTCTCGATTTACTTTGTTTCGGTTTGAAATCAAAACATTTTTTTTTTTTTAATGGATGGATCTTAGAGCGTTACCATTTTCTCGGTTTACCTTGTTTCGGTTTGACATCAAAACATGTTTGTTAGAATGGATGGATCTTAGAGCGTTACCATTTTCTCGGTTTACCTTGTTTTCGTTTGACATCAAAACATTTTTTTCAATGGATGGATCTTAGAGCATTACCATTTTCTCTGTTTACCTTGTTTCGGTTTGAAATCAAAACATTTTTTTTGAATGGATGGATCTTAGAGCGTTACCATTTTCTCGGTATACCTTGTTTCGGTTTGATATCAAAACATTTTTTTTTCAATGGATGGATCTTAGAGCGTTACCATTTTCTCGATTTACTTTGTTTCGGTTTGAAATCAAAACATTTTTTTTTTTTCAATGGATGGATCTTAGAGCGTTACCATTTTCTCGGTTTACCTTGTTTCGGTTTCACATCAAAACGTGTTTGTTAGAATGGATGGATCTTAGAGCGTTACCATTTTCTCGGTTTACCTCGTTTTCGTTTGACATCAAAACATTTTTTTCAATGGATGGATCTTAGAGCATTACCATTTTCTCGGTTTACCTTGTTTCGGTTTGAAATCAGAACATTTTTTTTGAATGGATGCATCTTAGAGCGTTACCATTTTCTCGGTATACCTTGTTTCGGTTTGATATCAAAACATTTTTTTTTCAATGGATGGATCTTAGAGCGTTACCATTTTCTCGATTTACTTTGTTTCGGTTTGAAATCAAAACATTTTTTTTTTTTCAATGGATGGATCTTAGAGCGTTATCATTTTCTCGGTTTACCTTGTTTCGGTTTGACATCAAAACATTTTTTTCAATGGATGAATCTTAGAACGTTACCATTTTCTCGGTTTACCTTGTTTCGGTTTGACATCAAAACATTTTTTTTCAATGGATGGATCTTAGAGCGTTACCATTTTCTCGGTTTACCTTGTTTCCGTTTTGACATCAAAACATTTTCTTCTGAATAGATGGATCTTAAAGCGTTACTATTTTCTCGGTTTACCTTGTTTCTGTTTGACATCAAAACTTTTTTTTTCAATGGATGAATCTTAGAACGTTACAATTTTCTCGGTTTACCTTGTTTCGGTTTGACATCAAAACATTTTTTTTCAATGGATGGATTTTAGAGCGTTACCATTTTCTCTGTTTACCTTGTTTCGGTTTGACATCAAAACATTTTTTTCAATTGATGAATCTTAGAACGTTACCATTTTCTCGGTTTACCTTGTTTCAGTTTGACATCAAAACATTTTTTTTCAATGGATGGATCTTAGAGCGTTACCATTTTCTCGGTTTACCTTGTTTCCGTTTTGACATCAAAACATTTTCTTCTGAATAGATGGATCTTAAAGCGTTACTATTTTCTCGGTTTACCTTGTTTCAGTTTGACATCAAAACATTTTTTTTTTCAATGGATGAATCTTAGAACGTTACCATTTTCTCGGTTTACCTTGTTTCGGTTTGACATCAAAACATTTTTTTTCAATGGATGGATCTTAGAGCATTACCATTTTCTCGGTTTACCTTGTTTCGGTTTTGACATCAAAACATTTTCTTCTGAATGGATGGATCTTAAAGCGTTACTATTTTCTCGGTTTACCTTGTTTCAGTTTGACATCAAAACATTTTTTTTCAATCGATGGATCTTAGAGCGTTACCAGTTTCTCGGTTTACCTTGTTTCGGTTTGACATCAAAACATTTTTGCAGTGGATGGATCTTAGAGCGTTACCATCTTCTTGGTTTACCTTGTTTCGGTTTGACGTCAAAACATTTATTTTTCAATGGATGGATCTTAGAGCGTTACTATTTTCTCGGTTTACCTTGTTTCGGTTTGACATCAAAACATTTTTTTTTGAATGAATGGATCTTAGAGCGTTACCATTTTCTTGCTTTACCTTGTTTCGGTTTGACATCAAAACATTTTTTTTTCAATGGATGGATCTTAGAGCGTTACCAGTTTCTCGGTTTATCTTGTTTCTGATTGACATCAAAACATTTTTTTTTTTAATGGATAGATTTTAGAGCGTTACCATTTTCTCGGTTTACCTTGTTTCGGTTTGACATCAAAACATTTCTTTTTTGAATGAATGGATCTTAGAGCGTTACCATTTTCTTGCTTTACCTTGTTTCGGTTTGACATCAAAACATTTTTTTTCAATGGATGGATCTTAGAGCGTTACCAGTTTCTCGGTTTATCTTGTTTCTGATTGACATCAAAACATTTTTTTTTTTTTGAATGGATAGATCTTAGAGCGTTACCATTTTCTCGGTTTACCTTGTTTCGGTTTGACATCAAAACCTTTTTTTTGAATGGATAGATCTTAGAGCGTTACCATTTTCTTGGTTTACCTTGTTTCGGTTTGACATCAAAACATTTTTTTTCAATGGATGGATCTTAGAGCGTTACCAGTTTCTCGGTTTACCTTGTTTCGGTTTGACATAAAAAACATTTTTGCAATGGATGGATCTTAGAGCGTTACCATCTTCTCGGTTTACCTTGTCTCGGTTTGACGTCAAAACTTTTTTTTTTCAATGGATGGATCTTAGAGCGTTACCATTTTCTCGATTTACCTTGTTTCGGTTTGACATCAAAACATTTTTTTTTGAATGAATAGATCTTAGAGCGTTACCATTTTCTCGGTTTACCTTGTTTCTAGGATGGGTCCGATTAGGTTTGCTGTGAGGATGTCTCTAAACAGCTTAATAAAGGATACTCTTCCGCGTTGTACATGCTTCCTCAACGAGGCATCTTTGTTAATTCCAGAAGTCAAGCGATCCATTTGCGGAACAACGTTGTCATAAAAGCTGGCAATTCTGAAAATAATAGTTACTGAGGTAAAAGAATTTTCTCTATCCTGGTTTTACATAGCTGCAATCTCCACGCAGAAACAAATATATACCTTTTGAGCAGAATTTTATCCGTTTTAATGGCAAATCTACCAACTATGTTAAAATTATAAAGAAGACCACTACCCCCCCCCCCCCCCCTGATACGGCCTTGACTGTCTCTACTGCTGAAATATTTTATCTGAGCTAAAATTCACCTAATGCAAATTTTCTGAAAAACAGATTCTACTGTGAAAAGCTATTCTCATTATATATGGAAGAGAAACCCAGAGAAGACCAGATATTATCTTTTTATTTCTCTACTCGATTTGGTGTTTAGTATTTGTTGGCTCCATTAATATTGAGCTGTTACTGAGTGCATGTAATCGCAGCCTTGATGGGCCTACTCTTGTTACTTTTCAGAATTTACATAAAAAAAAACAACGTTAAAGTGAAAATTTTGTGAAAATACTGCGACAAAAAAGTCGCAGCAATATGCTATTACGGACAGAATCCTAAATGTCCAATGACACAAGTAACAATAGAAATTGGAAAAAGGCGGAACGATACGAAAGAAAAAAATTACGGTTGGTAAGGTTATGTCCTTATAACCTACCAAATGGTCTTATTGGGGAGAAAAGCTCTCTTAGAAATTTACCTTGAAAGTCTCTATTTTCATGTAACTTCAGATTCCCGCGCTCAGTCCTAGAGTGGAGGGGGGGGACCTTCCGGTGTTACCAAACGGTAATCTTACCTATGCTCGACCCCCTGACTCAATTTTTAGAGCCACACTTTCAGGTATCTTCTCTCTTAGAAGATACCGCAATAATATAAAAGTATCACCCTTCAACGAAAGATCGTATTACTTTCCAAACTGGTAACCTAGTAGAGAAAATATAGGCACTTCAAAACGGTAAAAAACTAACTATTCGTCTACTCTGGGTACAAAATAAGAACTGAACTAAAAAGATAAAAAAATCAAAAACACGACAAATCACCCATGGAGTACGGAGCCAATTAACGACCCCGGTGGGCGCACGCGCGACGCTCTGTCCAGATGAAATGGATAATCCTCCTCGTGACCCATCCCTTGTCTTGGACGGGTGGATTTCCCTGTCTGGTTAGCGCAATGACTCATAGCCAGCCTGTATTTATGGACACTTAGCTAATTAGCAAACCCGTCCCAGACGTCTATGAGATCTAATCCAAAAATAAAATATTAAAGGGAGCTAAAAGAAAGGACAAAAAGATATTTAATTAATGGCTAGAGCCAGGGGCGAAGCAATGATAAGTTTGGACCAGAAATAATAGGGCCGTTCTTTTACTCATTTATGTGCTAATATCTTACATCTTTTGACAAAGGACGCTTAAAAGTGAAATCTTAGCACTAAGATCTTACATCTTATGGCGTTCTTTTGCAAACGTCTTTCATCATTCTGCTCTTATCGGCGGTCTGAGAACAATGATGAGTATATCATCAAAGTTCTCTCATCATTGTCCTATATGGTAGAAAGACGGCGTCTTTCACACTTTTAGCTAACATCAGTGATCCGTAAGATCTTAGAACAAAGATGAGTTAAAAGAACGGAAATCTTTGCAGAAAGATGTGAGATCTTATATGTAAGATTTTAGTGCAAAAGAACGGTCCTAATATCAAAATTATGAAAAGGAAATTTATCTGATAATTAAGGTCAGAGGGCCCAACAAAAGCTGAATAATAAGTTTAGAATTTGCTTGGTTTCATTCTATTTTTATTTTCTTACAAATGTTTCAATATTACAGCAGCCTTTTTATTACTTTTTAATAGACATTTCTTTGCTATCGTCTCGTAATTTTGTAGTTTCACAAACAGAAACAATAACTAGGCAGTGTAATTCGCTTGGTTATTGGCAATATTATTACCGTTTTAATAATTTATTTACCATGACACTATGATTTTTTACTCCCTGGTTACCAATAATACATATGCCCAGGAGATTGACAAAGTGTTCTGGTGGTATCTCACTTTACATCCGTTCGAATGTAAATTTTACCAGGCTATCAGAGTGCGAATCTTTTTTCTCTACACAACTAAATCTCAGATGTATTTATTCAATAATTGTTAACCTAGTTATTGGCCAAAATTCCTATATACTCTCCTTATTTTATAAACCTCCTCCATTTCCGACCTCATGTTTTTGTAATCTGTTTGATGATTTTTCTAATTTTATTAATCTACCACATAAAAGGCAATAGTTCTTGGGGACTTTAATTGCAACCTACTCAATGTTGGTAAAAATATTGAATCTGACACTTTTTTTGAATCGGTAACCGCGAGTGGTCTTCTACCCACAATTTTTTTTCCCAGTAGAGTTGATCCTGTGAGATCAACTTCAACATTAATTGACAACATTTTTGTATCCACTTCCCTGGGAAATGACCTGTCCTCAAATATAATATTTTCGGATCTGTCAGACCATTTTCCTATTTACTTGTCACTACCTTCGCAACCACTACCTCTACGCTCTAGAATTAATATCCCAACACCTACTCGAAATTACAGCTCTGCAAATATAAACCATTTTATCGATTGCCTAAGAACCACTGACTGGTCCGATGTCTTAAATTGTCAAGAGGTAAATTCTGCCACAAATGGTTTTGCGCAAAGGCTAAGCGAGATTATCCATTCAACTTTTCCTATTCGTAAACCTAACCGGAAAAATATCCCTATTTGCCCCTGGATGTCACATAGCCCCATTGTCTCCTCATATCGTAAAAACAAATTATATAAGTTAGCCTGTAAGACCAGTAGTGATATTGACCTATCTAATTATAAACATTATAAAAACTTATACACTAAACTCATCCGTGAAGCGAAGAAAAATTATTGTTATACAAAAATTCTCAATTGCAAAGGAAACCTGAAAAAGATTTGGTCCACCATTAATGATATACTTTCAAAAAATAGAAAATCAAAGTCTATACCTATTCGCCTTAAAGACACAAATGGTAGATTAATTGACCCTTTACATGCACCTGATGCATTTAATAATTATTTTTCTAATGTTCCTCATACTGACTCCCGCTCCTCCTCACAGGCTGTATTCCCTTGCTTCAATTTTAGATCCATGTTTTTTTGCCCAACTGATAGCAATGAGGTACTACAAATCATCGGTTCTCTCCCTAATAGTTTTACTCCTGACTGTCTTGGATTAAGTAATAAGCTCCTGAAGACCATATCTCCTTTTGTTTACGAGCCCATCAAGCATATTGCCAACCTATCTTTAACCCACGGAGTTTTCCCTGATTTACTAAAGTCAGCCATTATTATTCCAGTTCTTAAAAAGGGCGATCCAACTGAGATAGGTAATTATCGTCCAATCTCAATTGTTCCTGTTATATCCAAAGTGCTCGAGAGAATCATCTTCAGACGTCTGTCTCCCTTTCTGTTTGACAGTCAGCACTCCGTATCCTTGATTTCTCCTCACCAATATGGCTTTAGGCCGAAATTCTCAACTTCTCATGCTCTAATTGACGCCGCACAGTTCATATGCTCACAACTCGACCTTAAAAAAACTGTATTGGGCTTATTTTTGGATTTTTCTAAGGCCTTTGACATGGTCGATCATAGTATTTTAATAAGTAAATTAAATAGTTATGGTATTCGTGGTGTTCCCCTCTCTTGGTTTGATTCTTATCTATCTGGAAGGGTACAGAGTGTGAGCCTGGGTGGAGTATACTCTCAGCCCTTACCTGTTCGGAGGGGTGTCCCGCAAGGCTCCGTTCTAGGCCCTATTTTATTTCTCCTATATATCAATGATCTTGTTATCGACCTGGGCCCTTCAGTGTATCCTGTATTATTTGCTGATGACAGCAACTTCTTCATCACTGGCACCAATCTACCATTGGCAATAACCTCTGCCCAAGTCCTTCTGAACAGAGTCCAGGCGTGGTGCCTTACGAATAACATGACCATTAATAGCAAAAAAGTCAAATAGTATGATTCAGAACCCCCAACAAAAAAGACGTTATTCAACCTGTTCTTGGTCTCAGGTACTCCTCCGACATCCTCCCACAAGTGGAGGTTGCCAAGTTTCTTGGTGTATTTATTGACTCATGCTTGTCATTCTCTAATCATATTTCTTACATAACAGCAATAATTTTGAGACAAGTTGCTATGATTAACCGTGTGAATTATTTTCTTCCTCCTGACATCCTAGTTACCCTCTATTATTCCTTTATTTTTCCTTACCTTTCTTATTGCGGATCAGTTTGGGGAAATACAAAACGGTCCTTCACTAAAAAACTAAAATTTGCCCAAAACCGTGCCATTAAAGCAGTTTTTCGGCTTCCCCGTCTATATCCAATTCGTGATTTGTATTCAGATTTTGGCATAGCTCCACTTGATCAAATCATACAAAAACTAAACTTATCGCTTGCTTACTCTGCTTTCCACAATAATCTTCCACCACAACTACTAACCTATTATAATATTAATAATTCGGAAGCCCACTGTCTCCGTTCATCCAAAAGAGCCTTTAAAATTCCTAAATGCGTTTCAAGTGCTGCCCAGCAATCTCCCATTTACAAATCTATTATTCAATGGAACAAAATTCCCTCCAGTGTTGAACTTGCCACAAGTTTCTGCAAGTTGTATAAAAATGTAACAAAACTTGATATTATAATTTAATCTTTCCATTTTTAACAAATTTGCTCTAATTACCCATGTTTTATTCTTCTATTTTTTTTATTTTTTTTCAGTGTTACTTTAACTTTTTTCTTTTTTTGGTCCTTAACAAGTTATCTTCTAGGATCTTTATTGTTATTGATGTTTGTGTTATGTTTTTATTCGAATAAAATTGAATTGAAAATTGAAATCGCAAACACTGCTAAATTATAAAGTCATTTGGTAGATTTGAAGCATTTATTTACCATCGCACCAAGTAATCTGTTATTTACCATTGCACCACCAAGTAATTTATTTACCATCGCAAACTCCTAAATTATATGTCATTTGGTACAATTGGAGCTTTTTTCATCACTTAGCTATGTTGAATATGTTTTGAGGAAATTTTATTCTAAACCCTTTGAGGGACCGTTATAGCCACCTAGTTTCTTACTATTCACCACTAGAAAATGGTTGCCGAAAATTCAAAAAACTCCAATAAAGTAATCATAAATACCTACTTATATCAATAATAAAAGCATATTACTTTGTTTACCCCCCCCCCCCCCCTATCTTGATGGATAAATGTCCAGCACTCTAAAAATATTAAAAATATTTTTTTTAGAATAACGTGGCTCTTTTCTTCCGGCAGATTGATTAGAGTTCCCCATAAAATGATAAAGAATAAAGCGAACAGCGGGTGATCCATCAGTGGGAGGGGAGGGAAGCCATACTTTTAGGAATGAGAATTTATGTTTTTTAAGGTAGTTTTCAGAATTTTCGAAACCACTTTCTAATAAGGGACAAAATGTCACTTTCATGGTCCCATTAATGGCCCAAAATAAAGGAAGCGATTAGTAGGCCTATATTTGGAAAGCACATAAAAAGAAAGATCCAGTGATGAGTACACCTTCTTCCTTGCTAGGCAATGGAAAAAAAAATCAAATTTTTCCGTCATTTGATTAACTAATTAATTGAATTCAAACCTCTCCGGAAATCCTTCTTTATACAGTAGCTTAGACGCTGGAGGATAAATTTCTACAAAGGATTTCAAAGTATATGCGCTGTCAACAAAGTATGAAATCAAATCATGGCAGCGCTCTATTTCCTCCTCAGTAGTCGCCTGGATTTGGACTGACACTTTTTCAAATACCTGAAATACCAGAAAAGATTAAATACTTGAGGAAGCTAATTTGGGATTCAACAGTAAGTGGACATACATCTGTAAAGCAGCTGTGAATTAAAGCACCAGGATATACATATGTAAAGCAACTGTATAAAAGATATAAATCCTAACTGGCCAAACAATACAAAAACCAAGAAATGAATATAAAGACGACAAACGGTTCTATGGCCAGTAAATGAAAACGACGAGAAACATAAAAATCAAACGAATATTTCACCCGCATACAATAAGACGTCTTCAGCATAAAAAAAAACTGGAAACTAAAACTAAAAATATATATAAAAATATATAAATATATATAAAAATATATATAAAACTAAGATAGATTAACATAAATATACAATTACTCACATTTACAATTGGCAGCTACCTTCAGTTACTTTTGTGGTTTCATGAAGGTAGCTGCCAATTGTAAATGTAAGTTATTGTATATTATATATTTTATGTGAGTCAATTTTAGTTATATATATATTTTTTAGTTTTAATTTCTAGTTTTTTTGCTTTGTTTTTTTTTTCACGCTATGCCTTGTTGTATACGGGCAAAACATTCGTTTGATTTTTTGTCTCCCTTCGTTTTCATTTACTGGCCATAGAACAGTTTGTCGTCTATATATTCATTTCTTTGTTTTTTAAAGCAACTGTGAAGTAAAACTGAAAAACAGCTTCTTATAATTAGGCCAAGTTCTTACAAAATCAGGCATAGGTTACCAGAAGTCAATTCCTCTATTCGAACTCAAAATTTTAACCAATCATATTAAAGAACTGAATATGTTACTCAAATTTCTTATTTTAACGGCGTTTAAACTTTCTCGAAATGCACCTTTTTGGAGTCGAGTACAAGAATTCTCAGAAATAAGAACTATATATGTCAATATATAGAACTATAATGTTCTAATATATAAAACTAAATTATGTTCTAAAATGTTATAAAATGTTCTAAATTAATGTTCTTAAAATGTTCTTAAAATGTTCTAATTATGTTGTAAATTGATGTTCTTAAAATGTTCTAATAAAATGTTCTAATTATGTACTAAAATGTTCTAAAATACAAAACTATATAAAACTAATATATGAAACTAAATTATATAAAAATAAGTAATGTTCTAATATATAAAACTAAATTCTATAAATGAGAACTATATATGTCAATTCCCGTCAAAGACACTTGAGCTTTCAAGTCACTATTGTCTGTCCAGCCTTATATCCTCCTGCGGCTTAGGCATCAACGAAGAGACGTTGGCCGTCCCTCAAATATTTTTTCTGTCACAACATCTTCCTAGTGGGGTTGTATGAACGTATTTGCATTTAGTATATTTGGCAGAGTTTAATCCTTGGTTTTTAACCTTCATCACGAAAATACATTGTGTAATATTGGTATATATACCAATATATAATATAAGCTATATGTATAATATTGTATACATAATTATCTGTGCTTAAGGTTCTTTTCCATACTCGATTTTGTTTAAATAATTCTGTATCAGAAGTAGCTTCGAACGTCCTAATAGTATACATGTAGCAGAAATCTTGCCTTGTTGCGTAATTATTTGTGCTAAACGTGAAAAGTTAAAACAAATGTGAAAGTTAAAACAATTGTTTTTCTACACAAATTCAGAAACCACACAATTGTCTTAAAAAATACTGAGGGAATATGCCGACGTTCGGCATTTTCCCAACAGTGCCAAAGAAGAAGTAATGCGTCCGAGATCATGGTTGCAGCACTAGAGTGGGCAACCAGTTTTACTGACTAGCTTCCTGAAACCTTTAAAGAGCGAACTGCAGCCCATATCTACCGAGTCTTTAAGAACGCGTTTTGAAAAATTGATGTAAGAAGGATAATAGGCAAGGAGGGTGACTTGTGATCACTAAAAGGGCTTCCAAGCCCTTTGATCACTAAAGGTGATCACTAAAGGGGTTACCACATGTAGAACGAAAGTGCTATTTCTGAACTATTTCATCATGTTTAGCACTGTGGCACGTGTGGCACTGAATGTAGCACTTTTCCTCTTACATGATCAAATTAAAATTATAGACATATAAAATGCAATTACATGATGTGTCTCACATCAAAATATATGTAAAAACCTTTTTTATGCGTGACAATAGTCCAAATACGTTTAAATAGGGGATATGCGTCTGTGCGTACATTTAAAATCGTTGTGTAGCACGCAAATTTGGGAAATTGTAGAACTTAAGAAGTGACCGTGGTGGCAGCCCTGCATCCTAGTCTTAAGTTAGGCTGGGAATGTGTTAACAATATAAACTTGGTAGCAAATTCCATGACTGAAAAGACGGAGCATCAGTCACTGAGGAATGTACCTCAGTAGAGCCGACCGGAGAGGTCAGTAGTGACTTGGCTGAATTTTACGCGCAATTGAACGAACAAGTTGAGAAGATCCTCATTGGAAATATGGTATATTCCTATAATGCTCAGGAAGCTCAAACTATAATAGAATACAATAAAGACTATAGACTATAATGCTCAAGTTAACAGAAATAAAGATAGATTACATCCTCGCCTACGCTATTTTAGCATAGGAAAGGAATATAGCAACGGTTATACACTGCTACAGTTTCGTAATCCTAATAAACTAGCAATAATCAGCACAGTATTTGGTTACAAAATGTAAAACTCATACCACTACTACTACTACTAACAACTCACCGCAGCACCAAGCCGCCTGAGGCCAACAGAGCTACGCACGCTCCTCCTCCATCCAAATCTATTCAAAGCCTCCCTTTTTACACCCGCCCACGAAGTTCCCATTTCCTTTAAATCTTTCTTTATGACGTCCTCCCACCCCAGACGGGGACGACCTGCTTTCCGTTTAGCCCTAGATGGTTGGCCGAAAAGAACAATCTTCGGTAATCTGTCATCCTTCATCCGCACAACATGCCCTAACCACCTCAACCTTTGTTTCATTATAGCCCTAGAGAGCGGTATTGAACCACATTTTTCGTATAGCCTATTGTTTGAAATACGGTCAGTCAGCCGGGTACCCAGAACAATCCTTAAGCAATTTCTCTGGAAAACATCTAGCAAATCTTTATCCACTTTTCGGAGCGTCCATGCTTCAGAGCCATATTTGACCACTGTCATCACTGTAGCTTCTAATATTCTAATCTTGGTTTGCAGACTTATCTTCCTATTCTTCCAGCCTTTTTTTAGCTGTGAAAAAACACCTTGAGCCTTGGCTATTCTATTTTTAACATCTTCACAGCTCCAACCATCTTTACTAATAATACTACCAAGGTAAGTGAAGCTGCCCACCTGATCAATCTTTTCATGACCCAACGTCACCTTTTCATCTTCACTTATTCCTAGCCTTAGTGACTTAGTCGTCCTAACATTAATTTTCAAACCAATTCTAGCACCCTGAACTCGCAAAACCTCTAAAACTTCATTCATTTTGCTCACACTTTCATCTAGGATGCTTAAATCATCAGCATAATCCAAGTCCAGGAGACTTTTTCCTCCCCATTTGATTCCGTGGTCTCCCACTGCCTTTCCTGTGCTCCTTAAAACAAAGTCCATCAAAATAATCCATACAAAGGGGGATAGAAAACAACCCTGCTTAACTCCTGATGTAATACAAAACCAGCTGCTTACCTCATTTCCTACCTTAACCGCAGCAGTGTTATTCTCGTACATAGCACTAATCACTTTAATGTATTTGTCTGGTATACCATACAAGGATAAAACCTTTACTAAAGCTCTTCTATCAACAGAGTAGAACGCTTGCTCATAATCTATAAAACTGAGGACCAAAGGTGTTTGAAAACTCAGGCACTTCTCAATTATTAGCCTAAGAGTGAAAATTTGGTCGACACATCCTCTACCTTTTCTAAAACCGCACTGCTCTTCTCTTAAAACTTTGTCTACGGCATCTCTCAGTCTAAAAAGTATCATATTGCTAAGTAATTTGCTACCTACAGAGACCAGACTAATGCCTCGATAAATACTACACTTTTATCACCTTTCTTATAAAGTGGCTTAATTGAGGTTTTCCTAAAATCGTTAGGTACTTTCCCTTTTTCAAAAATCATATTCATAATCTTCAATAACTTATTTCTAACCTCACAGCCACCATATTTAAGAAACTCATTTACCACCCTATCAGCACCTGGAGCCTTATTATTCTTTAATCCTTTTAGTACTGTTGCTAATTCCTCCTCACAAAACAAATCTTCCTTCACATCCAAGGTATCACAAACTTTTTCTTTTTCTTCTATATTTTTTCCCGCAACTCTATCTCGGTTAAGCAAGTTCTCAAAATGTTCAGCCCATCTCTCTTTAGTTTTTTCCTTATCGCTAATTGCGACCCCATTCCTATCTTTAACTGGGACAAGTCCGGATTGACTACTCCCTCTCAATTTGTTAACGTGCCAGTACAATATTTTACTATTATGCCGTCTAGCTGCATCTTCCAGATCCTCGGCAATTTTATCCATGGCCTCCACTTCACACCTCCTTAGTTCATATTTTAATGCTTTCTCCACTTTCTTTACATTTCTTTTGTTTTCATACGATCTATCACTCAGATAATTCTTGTACAAGTCCTTTTCTCCTTTCAATTAAACATAAAGCTGTTTCACTAATATTCTTAGCTGCAGTTATAGCTTTCTTCCCTAATACACCTTCCGCAACTTCACAAATTATTTTTCTAAAATTATTCCAACCATCTTCCACATTATCAAATTTTAAACTCTCAAGTTTAGTATTCAACTGTTCCTGGAAAGTTTCTCTCAAATTCTCATCTTGGAGTCTACCAACATCATAACTTCCCGGGAAGTTATGAAGTTATTCCCGGGACCCTTCCGATATTTCAGCTTTAAATTAACCCTTGACACTACTAGATGGTGATCTTTACTTTTAACATCAATAACAGCACTCCTATATACCCTAGTGTCTTGTATTGATCCTGCCAGTCTTCGGTTTACTATAATATAATCAATAAGGTTTGCTGTCTTACCATCACGTGAATACCATGTTAACTTATGAGCCATTTTATGACCAAACACCGTATTGGTTATAACTAGATTGTTATACCTACAAAAGTGCAAAAGTCTGTATCCATTACTGTTTTCTTTTCCTACACCGAATTTACCTAGGCTGGGATACCATCTATCCCTATTTCTACCAACCTGGGCGTTAAAATCTCCCAGTAATAACATCATATTTCTACCTGGGACCTTGTCTATTTGCTCCTGTAACTGTAAGTAAAATTCATCTGAGTCACAAGTATTTCCGTCAGTCGGTTCTACAGGGGCGTATACTACTATAACTGATACCCTGAACTTTCTATTCATAAAATGAGCAATTAGTATTCTATTATTAATACCTTCCCAACCTAAACAAGACTTAGCAGCTTCCTTATTCATCATCAGCCCTACTCCCTGTCTATGTACCCCATCCTTCCTGCCTGAGTAAACAAAATTCTATATCACCTAATTTCATGCTTCCTACCCATGGGATATGAGTTTCTGAAACTCCTAATAAATCCAGTTCGAATCGTCTGAATTCGTCAGTCAAAATGTCGATACGATAGTCATTTTTTAATGTCGTAACATTCCAAGTTCCAATTTTCATGTTCTTTAAATCATTGAAATTATTTTCGCCTCAGGAAAAGCAATGATCCTGGAAACCAGTGCAAGACAGGGATCACATATCTTCTCAAGTCTACACCGGAGTGCTTAAGCCGGCTTAGAACCGGACAGCAAGAAGTCCCTGGGACCTCCATGAATGGAGGCTTTGTGCAATCCTGGGCCCATCTTGGTCACAACATGGTTTTCAGCACTTGGCGATGCTCTTCTATCAACAAGAGTCGAAATCCTGCACAGACAGTCTCAAGCCTATTACCTCCGACTCATTATATATTCAAGCCTACAAATATTATGCTACTACGGGGAGGCAACCCATAATAGATATATTAGCTAGGAAGAGGTTTTTCAGCCCAAAGACGCCCATCAAAACATACCAAGCCCAGAAGAATTGTCCATTAGTCAGAATTCCGTGCGAATGCTGTGTCGTTTACTAGGCTATAATTTCCTCGAGGGCCGCCACTCCTCAAGTGGGAATAGAGTTGACCGCAAGGTCCCCAGTCTTGCAGGTGCCCCGAAAAGGTCGAGGCAGCCCTTTGCAGAGGCCGTTGTCCATAGATCTGGATCTTGCGCCCTGCCACAGTTGTCCTCCTATAGAGGATCCTCCCGCGATGGTGTTCTGCATCACCATGCAATTTAACCCATTACTGGGAGAAGGCTTGCAACTCATGGGACTTGTGGACAAACCAGTGGGCCCTTTTGAGTGTACATTCGAGGGGCCTTCTTCCTCCTCCGCCTGTATTTATGACCCCGGGCGAGGGTGCCCCAGATTCTATTATGGACCCCAGGGACAAGGTCCCCCTTGGTCCGTGACTCCTATGGAGGTACCCTACATACCTGTGGAGCGTTCCCCTATCGCCACCTGGGGACACGCTGAATGGCCAGGGGGAGGCCAGTCCACTACGCTCATGTATGTGTGTGTGTTGTTTTGAGAGTATAACCTTGTGAAAACCAAATCAAAAACAACTGCGTTTTCTGCTAAAACCTATCTCTGAACAAAGGGTAATTGACATAATTTAGGGCCATTGCCTGGAAGCTCTGGGTGAAATGTTAACTTTGGAGGCCTAATTTTCAACATTTTCCTGGAGACCTTTCAACATTTTTGAACAAAATGATTATCTAAAACTTTGATCCATTATCAAAGATGTTATTATGTCCAGGTAGCAGAAAATGGCATGGGAGGAAGGCCTGAAACCCTCTAGTCCCTTTCAGACTCTAAAACAGTAATAAAACTTCCAGTTTCCATGAACTGAGCCACCTCCTAAGTCTCCATGACCAGTGCCTTGCCACTTCTATACAAAGTGGCAAGGGTAAAAGAAGTTTTTGGGCCATGTTTTGGGGAAACCACAATCCCCTGTCCATCTCTCCCTCCACATCGGGGTCATCTTATTCCAAGCACTCAAGGATATAAGTTTCAAGCCAATTAGCATTAAAGAATAAATGAAATCCCCAAAAATCAGAGATTAAGTAGAGCGGTTATTGAAAACAAAAATTCAACAGGTATTAATAAACGAATCTTAAAACGAGCAAAACTTAAACTGAATATGGAAATCAAGTCTATAACGAAAGAAAATCACTACAAACAAAAGTTAGGCTACTGCCTCCTTCCCTCACTGTAAAAGTATAAAGCCGACTGCGTCACCTGTGCTTTACAGAAAACAAATTAAATTCATATATTGTCTTTTGTACTTATTAGTACAACATTGAAAATAAAATGGAAATTGGTGTGAAATAAAATCTTGAACTAATGAGATTTCAGTAATTAATAGCATTATATATCAAATATTAAGCTTAATCTTATTAGTTTCATGGTTGCAGCAGTAGCTTCAGCCTAGTAAAGTGCGAACCACATCCCATAGTAACCCAAAGTTAAAAAAAAAAAAAAAAGTTTTTACATTAGTTTTTACATTATAGTTTTTACATTATAGTTTTTACATTATAGTAAGGTGGTAAGGTAAAGATGGTAATGTGGTAAGTAAAGTAAGGATGGTAAGGTGACTAGACACATCCATTAAACTATTGCAAACTGAAGATTGGTAGGATGTATTCAGGGCACTCAAGCATAAGAAATCATTGAACTTTATTTTAAAAGCAAAGATTAACATCTGTGAGTCTCTACAACCATTTTATAGCAAATACTTAAAAAGTAATTATTTAGCTATTGAATACAACGTTGATAGATTTTGGGATGAGAACTTGAGGGGAATGTTCAAAGAACAGATGGGTATAAACTAGAAATAGCAAAAAAATGAAATTTTTTTATTCATTATCACAGGCGGATAAACAAAAGTGAAGGCTAGATCAAGCAATACCCATAAGCTACATAGATAAATGCACTATTAAATAAAAAGAACTTGATAAAATAACTCAATATGTTGCTAAAACTCAATAAGTACAATTAAAGATGATTTTGCGTCAAATAATCAAGCAGAAAGCTAATTAGCTAATTAACTGAAAAAGAACCTAACAATACAGAAAAGTTAATCAAATCAAGAAAATTTGGGGCGGGGGGGGGTGAAATGCTTTTTCTAACATCTAAGGGGAGGGCGATCTTGTCACTTTTTTTAATGCTGTCAATAAAAAAATAAAAAAAAATCATTTTTCAACGAAAAATACACCCAAAAAAGGCATATTTCAGAATCTAAGACAAAAAAGTAGTAGGTTATCTTTCAAAATAAAAATATAAAAAACAGCACTTTTCAATAAAAAAGATACCCCCCAAAAAGTACCTTACCAAAATATTAGGGGAGGAGGGAAATTTTTGGGCTAAAGCAGTTCTGTCCGCTGCTTCAGATCTGAAACCGTTGCTGTTGCTATGGACGGAAAAGCACAAAGAACCCGCTAAAACACTTGGTGTCTTTAGTCAGGGGCATATTCAGGGGGTCTATTCTGCATATTATGAATTAAGAACTGTTTTCACGAGATATCTCCAATTCAACAGTATAAGACTTTAGAAAATTATATTCGTTCTTTCTTTCTCTTGGCTGATTCACATAAAATTTCTGATAGTGTTTGCTTCTAATAAATCCAGTCTCAATTTCCTTTTAAAGGTATGACCCGAATCATGTTTAACTAAGGATTAAAGAAAAATCTGTATTGACTTAAAGCAAGGTTTTCAACATTTCTTCCAGGAATACGAACCTTGGTAGCATGGAAGAAAAAGCGCGAAGGACCCACTAAAATATATAGTGAGTTTAATCAGGGTGGATCAAGGGGGTTCTTTTTGGGGCAAGAGCTGCCTTATAGGTCAAATGTTAAACTAAATACAGGGGAGTAGGAGATAAATGCCAATTGGAGAGTCCAAGTTTAAGTTGTACCCCTCCTTTCATTATTTTTGTGCCCATTCCTTTCTGTAGTCTTTAAATCAATACGCAAATGGCTTTAACTCACCTCTGTAAGTGCAGAAATAGTAAT
The DNA here is from genome assembly GCA_027921565.1 of Artemia sinica. Lineage (NCBI taxonomy): Eukaryota > Metazoa > Arthropoda > Branchiopoda > Anostraca > Artemiidae > Artemia > Artemia sinica. The sequence continues at coordinate 46,974,856 of CM051274.1, read as the reverse complement.
CTTCAAATCTTCATTATACATAGGCTGCTCAGTAAAAATATTTGTTATCATTTTTGACAGCAGCTGCGAATTGGTAGACCCATAAACCGAGCATAGGTCCAGTACTTTTGGGATATCAAACGCAAATGTGTCGTAAATGATAGATCCAAACTCTGAGGCATCCTACAAAAATGAAAACTCAATCAAATAGAAAACAGAGAAACTACTATCCTATATTTCTGGGTTAAAAAGTATACACAAATTCCATTGGCTTATTTTTGTGACGTATTTTCGATAGCCAGTCACATTATTTCTTACTTTCGGAGATACGTATAACCCCGCCTTTTTAAAACCGTGAATGCCTGCATCAAACAGTCTGATGGTTACACCTGGCATTAATGTAACCTATAGGACCTGGAACGAACGCTAAGGTGGAATTAAGGTTAACGTTAAGGTGGAACTAAGGTAGGTGATCATGTTGAGGTAAGATTATAATAACTCGATAGTTTTGCATGTATTATCTTGTTTTAGCTTTATTTTTCTTTCCTTTGCTTCATTTTCGGCTGGAATTAATTTTTAGCTCTTTTTTAGCTAATTTATCTGCACCAGATTTAGAAAAATCACTTGTCCTAGCTGAGGGGTTAGCATACTAGATTTGAAATCTTGTGTCCGTGAGGACAGGAGTTTGAGTCCTACTGTTGCTGGTTATTTGGTTTGGAACAGGAATGACTAAGCTCAGCCAGAGTTGACCCAACTCTTAATGGGTACCTGGAAAAATATGGGGAAGGTAAACAGCAAGAATGTGCAAAAGCAAAGGATGGCTGCCCCCTTTGCACTCCCTGGCTGAAAGGCCATGAAACGGAGATCAGCACCATATCATAGGCAGCGCGATAGCGCTGCCTAAATAAAGAACGATGTGGGCACAATGTATTATTTTTTTTTCTTCATACCCGGGCACTTCGTATCGAAGGAGCTGTCGTAGAAACTTATGAAAAGGGCTCATTCGATTGGAAATTGGAGTGGCTAGTGCCCTTTTAATAGTAGAAAGTGATTGGAGGGCAACTAGCCCCCCCCACGCCCATCGTTCCCACAAACACATCCAATCAAAATTTTGAGATAGCTATTTTGTTCAGCGTAGTTGATTTCCAGATAGAAAATATGTTTTTGAGGAGGACACTCCCCCACAACACTCGGGGCAAGGGTTTTAAGTTATGCCCTGAGGGCATATAAAACGATGTTGGCACAATGTATCATCTATTATTTTGTTTTTCCTTTAGAGCAGGGCATTTCGTATCGAAGAAGTTGTCGTAGAAACTCTGAAAGGGGTTCATTCAATTGGAAATTGGAGTGGCTTGTGCCCTTTTTAATAGTCGAAAGTGATTGTAAGGCAACTAACACCCCTTCCACGCCCACCATTTCCCCAAACACATCCAATCAAAATTTTGAGATAGCTATTTTGTTCAGCGTAGTTTATTTCCAGATAGAAATTATGTTTTTGAGGAGGACACTCCCCCACAATCTTCAGGGCAAGGGTTGTAAGTTATGCCCTGGGGGCAAACAAGGTTTTTATAGAAGGCGTTGTCGTAGAAACTTCAAAAAAGGATCATTCTATTGGAAATTCAAAGGGCTAGTGCCCTTTTTAATAGTCGAAAGTGATAGGAGGGCACCTAGCCCACCCCACGCCCATCATTCCCCCAAACACATCCAATCAAAATTTTGAGATAGCCATTTTGTATAGCGTAGTTGATTTCCAGATGTAAAATATGTTTTTGAGGAGGATACTCCCCCACAACCCTCGGGGCAAGGGTTTTACGTTATGCCCTGAGGGCATATAAGAACGATGTTGGAACAATGTATCATTTATTTTTTTTCCCTTTAGAGCAGGGCACTTCGTATCGAAGAAGTTGACGTAGAAACTTCGAAAAGGGCTCATTCAATTGGAAATTGGAGTGGCTTGTGTCCTTTTAAATAGTTGAAAGTGATTGTAAGGCAACTAACACCCCTTCCACGCCTACCATTTCTCGAAACACATCCAATTAAAATTTTGAGATAGCCATTTTGTTCAGCGTAGTTGATTTCCAGATAGAAATTATGTTTTTGAGGATGAGACTCCCCCACAGCCTTGAGGCCAAGGATTGTAAGTTATGCCCTGGGGGAATATAAGGTTTTTATAGAAGGCGTTGTCGTAGAAACTTCAAAAAAGGCTCATTCGATTGGAAATTCAAAGGGCTAGTGCCCTTTTTAATAGTCGAAAGTGATAGGAGGGCAACTAGCCTCCCCCCCCACGCCCATCATTCCCCCAAACACATCCAATCAAAATTTTGAGAGAGCCATTTTGTTCAGCGTAGTTGATTTCCAGATAGAAAATATGTTTTTGAGGACACTCCCCCACAACCCTCGGGGCAAGGGTTTTAAGTTATGCCCTAGGGCCATATAAGAACAATGTTGGCACAATGTATTATTTTTTTTTTCCTTTAGAGCAGGGCACTTCGTATCGAAGAAGTTGTCGTAGAAACTTCGAAAAGGGCTCATTCAATTGGAAATTGGAGTGGCTTGTGCCCTTTTTAATACTCGAAAGGGATTGGACGGCAACTAGCACCCCTTCCAGGCCCACCATTTCCCGAAACACATCCAATCAAAATTTTGGGATAGCCATTTTGTTCAGCGTTGTTGATTTCCAGATAGAACTTATGTTTTTGAGGAGGACACTCACCCACAGCCTTCAGGGCAAGGGTTGTAAGTTATGCCCTGGGGGCATATAAGGTTTTTATAGAAGGCGTTGTCGTAGAAACTTCAAAACAGGCTCATTCGATTGGAAATTCAAAGGGCTAGTGCCATTTTTAATAGTCGAAAGGGATTGGAGGGCAACTAGCCCCCCTTTCAGGCCCACCTTTTCCCCAAACACATCCAATCAAAATTTTGAGATAGCCATTTTATTCAACGTAGTTTTAAGTTCTGTAAATTAGGCTTTTGAGGATGACAACCCCCTCACAGCCCTCAGGGCAAGGGTTGTAAGTTATGCCCTGGGGGCATATAAGGTTTTTATAGAACGCGTTGTCGTAGAAACTTCAAAAAGGGCTCATTCGAGTAGAAATTGAATGGCTAGTTCCCTTTTTAATAGTCAAAAGTAATTGGAAGGCAACTAACACCCCTTCGACGCCCACTATTTCCCCAAACACATCCAATCAAAATTTTGAGATAGCCATTTTGTTCCACGCAGTTTAAAGTTCAGGAAATTATACCTTTGAGCAGGACACTCCCCCACGGTCTTCAGTGTAAGGGTTATAAGTTATGCCCTGGGGCATCTAAGTTTTTATTGAAATCTTTGTCGTACAAACTTGAAGAAGGGGTCATTCGATTGGAAATTCAAAGGTCTAGCGCCCTTTTTAATATTCGAATTGCCCTTAAAGTGCTTTAAGGGCAACTAATCCCCCTCTGTCGCCAACCTTTTCCCCAAACACAACCAATCAAAAGTTTTAGATAGCCATTTTGTTCAGCGTTGTTGATTTCCAGATAGAAATTATGTTTTTGAGGAGGACACTCCCCAACAGCCCTCAGGGCAAGGGTTGTGAGTTATGCCCTGGGGGCATATAAGGGTTTTATAGAACGCGTTGGCGTAGAAACTTCAAAAAGGGCTCATTCGATTGGAAATTGAAATGGCTAGTGCCCTTTTTAACAGTCAAAAGTGATTGGGAGGCAACTAATACACTTTCCACGCCCACCATTTCCCCAAACATATCCAACCAAAATTTTGAGATAGCCATTTTGTTCCACGCAGTTTAAAGTTCAAGAAATTATACCTTTGAGCAGGACACTCCCCCCACAGTCTTCAGGGCAAAGGTTATCAGTTATGCCCTGGGGGCATATAAGGTTTTTATTGAAATCTTTGTCATAGAAACTTGAAAAAGGGCTCATTCGATTGGAAATTCAAAGAGATAGTGCCCTTTTTAATAGTCGAAAGTGATTTGAGGGCAACTAACCCCCCTCTCACACCCACCTTTCCCCAAACACATCCAATCAAAATTTTTAGATAGCCATTTTATTTAACGTAGTTGAAAGTTTTGGAAATTAGGTCTTTAAGCATGACAACCCATCCCCCCACCCAACCCCCCACCCCCACCCAACCCCCCATCCAATCAAAATTTAGAGATAGCCATTTTGTTCAACGTAGTTGAAAGTTCTGGAAATTATGAATTTTAAGGATGAAAAACCCCCCAGAGTCCCCAGGGCAAATGTGGTAAGTTAAGATTAAATCAAAATGCACTGTGTTAATGCTAATTCCGAATAAGGCATCTCAGCAGTATCCCAAGAACGACTGAGGGTATCATATTCAAACTTTCGGGGCTACTTCTGCTCTTAAAACTTAACCAAATCAAAATAGCATAAGTGTATGCAAGCTATCAAAGAAAGTAAACAGATTTTTTTGCGAATGGTATCAAGTGCACTATTTCAGGTCAACTAGAGGAGGTATGAAACTAAATTAAACACTTCTATTTGTGTCCAGATTTTTAAAAGGGTGCATGTTGTTAAAAATTGCTGAAAAATTTTCTCCAGCATACAAATAGCAGGTCAAACTATGAAGTCTTAAAAAAAAGAAAAGATTTAAACTATTATTTTCTTTTTTCCTGAGAAGCCTATGTCAATATAAATCGAACAGAAATTAATTAAAAAAAAACTGTTTCCACAAAATAAGTTTTTCAAAGAAAAGTTAAGAACTCCGTTAGACCAAAAATGAGCAAAAATAAAATCAAATGATCTACCAAGCGTGAAACTACCACAAATCAGCATCAATAAATAAATGAAACCCAAAACGAACAGAAATTACAATAAATACCCGAGTCAAACTCAAAACGAGCAGAAATTAACATGAGTTGGGCTCAAAACCCCTATGCCTTCCCAAGGCCAGAATATAGTTTGCCTAGGTTCCTAGCTACCTAGTGCTCTATTTCTATGAGTTATGGGTTATTACATTTTCTTGCTTGAAACCTACGAGCTTGAAACCATCAGACTCACATGCTGAGTCAGATGGTCTGATTTTCGTTAAGATGAGTCTGAGTCTGATTTTCGTTAAGATGAGTCTGATTGTTTCGTTAAGATGAGTCTGATTTTCGTTAAGATGAGTCTGATTTTCGTTAAGATTCTATGACCTTTAGAGGGGATTGTTCCCTTTTTTAAGAAAATAAGCCAAATTTTCTCAGGCTCTTAACTTTTGATCGGTAAAACTAAACTTGATTAAACTTATGTATTGAAAATCAGCGTAAAAATCCTATTCTTTTGATGTATCTATTGGTATAAAATTCCGTTTTTTAAGTTTCGGTTACTATTAAGACGAATCGCTCTTACTATTTAGTTCGTGACCACGAACTGTTTGATAATTTATGTTCGTTTCAGTGTGGCATCATTGTTCCTTGTATCTTGTTCTTTTTAGGTTCCTTTTCTTCAATCATAGTTTTTTTTTTCTGCTCACTTTAGGTTAGACCTTTTGCGTAAGCTATTTTTTGCTCATTTTAAGCTCGATATTCGGTCTCAACTTTTCAGGGATAAACCAGGCTGTTCTAATTTATCTTCTACTTTTTTGTACTAATAGTATTTTTGTGAGTGTTTATAGCAGAAATGTCAGATGATCAGTTTTATTGACAAAGGCAGTTAATTTTATTAATAGTAGAAACGTGGTAGCAGTAATCGTGTTGGGAGTAGTTTTGGTGGGAGTAGGCTTGAAATGGTTATGAGCTTCTATTTTGCAAAAAAAAGCCTCACATTCGTCATCAGCAATCTCAGATGTCCTTAAAAACCTTCTTTAGAGAAAATTAAATTGTATTTGTGAAATTTGTACTTAATATGTTTTGTTATTAAACTTCTATGCTGCAATATTTGCGTTAAATTCTTACTCAGGATCATAAATCCCTAAGTACCATTCTTAGTGTGCATCAAACGCAATATGTTGAATACTTAATTTGTTTTCAACATTGGCGAATCCAGGGGGCGAGGGGAGCGCACGCCCCCCCTAATGTAGTCTAAAGTAGTGTAATTTACTTAATTGACGCAAGTCTGCGTTAAATAAATTTGCACCTAAAGCAAGTTCATCAGATCAACCTATTTTGCCCCCCTCTAAAAAAATCCTGGATCCGCCCCTGGTTTTCATTTTGAAATCTACTAAGGTTACCCTACAGTGGCGGCTCTAGGTCTGAGCAGGGAGGGGGGCAGCTGCCCCCCTCCAAGCTCTTCTGGCATCTGACATTAAATTGCTTTTATTTTATATTTTTATACTCCTATGATATACCTCCCCCTCTGGATTATGAGGCCTATAACTGTTACTGTTGCCCTAGTCAACAGGATTTGGGTGTCAACACAAACCAACACAATTTATTTTATAGTCATTAATTAATTAATTAATTAATTAATTAGTCAATTAATTAGTCAATGTGCTCTGATTTAGGACAGTCATGTGGCAATCTTACCAAAATTTGAGGTTTCACATCAAGAAATAAGTTTGAGTTAATTCCCAGGAAAATATGAACATTTGTATATCCTTTGATTTTGTTCAATCTTGTTCGCAGTTTATATAATTATCCAGTATGATCTTTCCCTATCTCACCCATTATAAAAACCCGGACCAAGGTGCGAGTGCTCCAGAAAACGTTTTTGCAGATAGAAACATAAGCGGAATCAGATCTTTTCACGGGTAGACAAGTCAGACTGTGATCTAATCGGAAACAAGTGGAAACCCGCTATTACGAATAATGCACTTTGTTGGAAACAATCGGAAACAGACTAACCCGCTAATGCAGAAAGAAGTGGGAGGAGCTTTTTGTTCGTACCGAGAATGAAGACCAGAAATGATCTGCGATAAACTTACTGGATAATTATATAAACTGTGATCTTGTTGGACAATTTATTAAGGAAAGCATACATGTGACATCTCCAGTATAATATGGATAAATGTTGCAGCTTTTACTAGAAAGATGCATTACTGCTTACACAATCTTGACGCTAATCCAATGGCGTCAAAGCCGTGAATTCCATGGCATGTAATATATGTCAAAACTGTCAGACACAAGACCAGAGCTTTGAAGTACAAGTCGTAACATATAATGTTTCACCTCTGTGAATAATTGAATTATTTGTCGGCAATATTGTCTGAAAGAAAAACGCCCATTTGGATGTTTCATGTTAGAATATCTTACAATTTCTTATCTGCTAGCATTTGACAAAGAAATATTAATTTTGGTTGAGAACTCGCCATGAAAATCCATTTATTCTGAAAAATCGACTGAAATGACTTACGTATTTAGCTAATAACACAATACATCCATCTATGGGAATGAGACAGCTGTTGACGATACCATTTCAGTCTCACACAAATGGCACTACCAAAAGATTTAACTGGACTCGGTTTTGCATTCTTCAACACAGCACAAAAGACAGTGTGATTGCTTGAGCTAAAAATCTTCTGTATGTGCTGTTTGCTCAGAAGGAAACCCTGCCCACCAATGCAAGTTTTTCTCCCCTTCAGTTGCTCTATGGGGCACATTCAAGAGCAGTGATTGGTGAATTAAAATATTCTTGGGAAGGTGATAAGCCACAGAACCAAACTTATCTAACTGGTAACTTATCCAGAACTCTCAGGTAGAGACTAAAAAGTATCATAACCTTGCTGGTCAGACACATGTTGACTCTGCAAGGAAAGCAGAGAGTTTTTATCATGAGTCAGCCCACTAGAATCAACTTAATCAGTGGGAAGAAGTCCTCTCAATCTTACGCAAAGGCAGCACAAGCTGAAAGCAAAGTGAAAAACGCTCCATCAAACACTGAAGATGCTAAATAATGTAAACAAAACGGGTGAGCTGTACTGGCCTTAGGATGAATACGTAGGTGTATTACATCAACATAATGTGGAAATTCAATCAAGTGAGTAGGGAATTTAGCATCAATCTTACTGAAAATCTGATGGTAGATGACCATGGATGCAACCAGACGGTATAATAGAAAAATATTGTATTGGCACGTTAAGAAATTGAGAGGAAGTTTTCCGTTTGGAATAGTGCAAGTTAAAGATATAGGTGGGTCTTAAGTAGTGACAAAGCAAGCATTAAGGAGAGATGGGTATATTTTGGAAATTAATTTAAAAAAAACTTTCCGAAAAATAAGTTTTTTAAAGAAAAGTAAAGGCCATTTTACACTTAAGCTCAGCAGATACAAATACCTGTTAAAATTCAAACTCAAAACGACCAGAAATTACTATTAAAGAATAAATGAAACCCAAAACAAACAGAAATTAAATAAACAATCATAGCAAAAACATACAACAAGTAATAATATAAATGAATAAATAGATCTTAAAGTGACTAGTGCTTAGATTGAATATGAATATCAAGCTTAAAACGAAAAAAATATATTTTCCTATTGAAGTATGAATGAAACTTAAAACAAACAGAAATTAAATAAACAATCAATGCAAACAAACACACAATATATATTGTAAATTAATTAATAAATCTTAAAACAAGTGAAACTTAAATTGAATATGCAAATCAATCTTGATACAAACAAAAATCACTACAAACAAGAGTTTGGGTATGACCTCCTTCTCTCACTGTAAAAGTCTAAAACCTACTGCCTCATTGGCGCTTTACTGAAAACCAATTTTATGACAAATATTTTCTTTTGTACTTAATATTGAAAATAAATATTAAAATTATAATAACATTTTGAACTGATGAGCTTTCAGCAATTGATATCATTACACATCAAATATTCAGTTTAATTTATTAGCTCTTTTTGAAGTTGTTAAAGACAAATATACTGGATAATTTAATAAACAATCAAACAGAAATTAAATAAACAATCAATGCAAACAAACATACAATAGATATTAGTGTAAATGAATAAATAAATCTTAAAACAAGTGAAACTTAAATTGAATATGCAAATCAAGCTTGAATCGAACAAAAATCACTACAAACAAGAGTTTGGGTATCGCCTCCTTCTCTCACTGTAAAAGTCTAAAACCTAATGCCTCATTGGCGCTTCACTGAAAACGAATTATATTACAAATATTTTCTTTTCCAGTTCTTTCAGCATTGGAAATAAAAATAAAATTAGAGTGAAATAAGTTACTGAACTGATGGATCTTTCAACAACTAATATCATTATATATCAAATATTCAATTTGATGATGTTTATGCTTTCCAAGACTGTTCAAGACGCATATAGTTTTCAGTAAATTATACTGAATATACTGAATTGTTTATACTTCAATAGCAAAATATTTTTTTTCGCTTTAAGCTTGATTTTCATATTCAATCTAAGCATTAATCGCTTTAAGATTTATTTATTCATTTATATTATTTCTTGTTGTATGTTTTTTCCTATTATTGTTTATTTAATTTCTGTTCGTTTTGGGTTTCATTTATTCTTTAATAGTAACTTCTGGTCGTTTTGAGATTGAATTTTAACAGGTATTTGCATCTGCTGAGCTTAAGTTTTAAATGGCCTTTACTTTCCTTTGAAAAACTTAGTTTTCGGAAAGTTTTTTTTTAAATTAACTTTTGTTCGTTATTGATTGCAAAGAGTTTCAAGTTTTTAAAAATTCCTTATTTCAAAATCAAACTTAAAAAAAAAATCAAATGTTCAAAAGTAAAAAGTAAAATCAAAAGTACCAAAACTGGTATCAAAGTCACAATATCAAAGGGAAAAAAGTTTGCCCCCATTGAAATGAGCCCCCTTTGAAGTTTATACGACGACCCCTTCTGTATGAAATGCCTCTGGGAAATGGGAATGGAGTGTGGGGGGAGGCTAGCTGCCCTCCGATCAGTTTTTACAATTAAAAAGTGAATTACAACTTTCAGTTTCCAATCAAATGAGCCCTCTGTCAAGTTTATACGAGCATCCCTTCCATAACGACCATATATGCCCCCAGGGCATAACTTACAACGCCTACCCTCGGGCCCTGGGGGGTGGGGTGTGTCGACACCGGAGTTCTTGTTATCTGAACTTTGAATTATTTTTAAAAAAATGTCTAACTCAAAATTTTTATCTGATACATTTAGGGCGTGGAGGGGGGAGCTAGTTGCCCTCCAATCTATTTTGACTCTTAAAAAGTGAACGAGAAGTTTCAATTTCCAATCAAATGAACCCTCTCCGAGGTTTATACAAATATCCCTTCCATAAAAACGATATATGCCCCCAGAGCATTACTTACAACGCCTGCCTCTGGGCCAAGGGGGGTTGCGTCGACACAGGAGTTTTCCTTATCTGACCTTTGAATTATTTTTAATGAAATGGCTACTTTAATAATTTTATCAGATAGGCTTGGGGAAAAAAGGGTGTGTGTGGGGGGGGGGAGGCGGGGCTAGTTGCCCTCGGATATCTTTTGACACTTAAAAAGTGAACGAGAAGTTTCAATTTCCAATCAAATGAACCCTCTCTGAAGTTTATACGAGCATCCCTTTCATAAGAAAAATACACGCCCCCTAGGACAACACTTACAACACCTACCCCCTGGGCCCTGGGGGTCGTGTTGACACCGGAATTTTTGTTATCTAATTTTTGAACCTTTTTTAAAAAACTGGTTATCTCAAAATTTGTAGTGGATGGGTACGGGGAAAAAGGACATGGGGGGGCTAGTTACCCTTAAATCTCTTGACTCTTGAAAAGTGAGCCTGAACTTTCAATTTCCAATCAAAGGGCATACGTGCCCTTAGGTAATAACTTAGAACGCCTTCTCCCGGACCCCGGGAGGATGTATTGACACCGGAGTTTTTCTCATCCGACCTTTGAACCATTTTTTGGAAAAATGAACATATCTCTGGGAAAATGTCTTTTGTCCTGTGGGAAAAAAAATGAAAAATAAATAAATAAATAATAATAATCAGAGGCAACGCTATAGCGTTGCCTGTAGCACAGGCCATACGGCTCCAATGTTTTATTATTATTTTTTTTCCCAGAGGCACTTCATATGGAAGGGGTCGTCGTAGAAACTTCAAAGGGGGCTCATTCGATTGGAAATCGAGAGTTCTAGTGTCCTTTTTAATATTCGAAAGTGACTGGAGGGCAACTGCCCCCCTACACCTATCATCCCCCCAAATACATTCAATCAAAATTTTGATACAGTCATTATGTTCAGCGTAGCTGATTTCCAGATAGAAAATATGTTTTTGAGGAGGACACTCCCCCACAACCCTCAGGGCAAGGGTTTTAAGTAATGCCCGGGGGGTATATAAGAACGAAGTTGGCATAATGTATTATTTATAATTTTTTTCCTTTAGAGCAGGGCACTTCCTATCGAAGAAGTTGTCGATGAGACTTCGTAAAGGGCTCATTCAATTGGAAATTGGAGTGGCTTGTGCCGTTTTTAATAGTCGAAAGTGATTGGAATGTAACTAACACCCCTTCCACGCACACCATTTCACGAAATACATCCAATCAAAATTTTGAGAAAGTCATTTTGTTCAGTGTAATTGATTTCCAGATAGAAATTATGTTTTTGAGAAGGACACTCCCCCACAGCCTTCAGGGCAAGGGTTGTAAGTTATGCCCTGGGGGCATATAAGGTTTTTATAGAAAACGTTGTCGCAGAAACTTCAAAAAAGTCTCATTCGATTGGAAATTCAAAGGGCTAGTGCCCTTTTTAATAGTCGAAAGTGATTGGAGGGCAACTAACCCCCCTCTCACGCCCACCTTTTCCCAAAACAGATCTAATCAAAATTTTGAGATAGCCATTTTATTCAACGTAGTTTTAAGTTCTGGAAATTAGGTCTTTGAGGATGACAAACCCCACAAAGCCCTCAGGACAAGGGTTATAAGTTATAACCTGGGGGGCATATAAGGTTTTGTATAGACAGCATTGTCGTAGAAACTTCAGAAAGGGCTCATTCGATTGGAAATTTAAATGGCTATACCCTGGGGGCATATACGGTTCTTGTGGTTTTTATAGAAGGCGTGGTTTATATATACGGTATAAGGTTTTCATAGAAGGCGTTGTCGTAGAAACTTCAAAAAAGTCTCATTCGATTGGAAATTCAAAGGGCTAGTGCCCTTTTTAATAGTCGAAAGTGATTGGAGGGCAACTAACCCCCCTCTCACGCCCAGCTTTTCTCCAAACACATCTAATCAACATTTTGAGATAGCCATTTTATTCAACGTAGTTTTAAGTTCTGGAAATTAGGTCTTTGAGGATGACAAACCCCACAAAGCCCTCAGGACAAGGGTTATAAGTTATAACCTGGGGGCATATAAGGTTTTGTATAGACAGCGTTGTCGTAGAAACTTCAGAAAGGGCTCGTTCGATTGGAAATTTAAATGGCTATGCCCCGGGGTCATATTTGGTTATTATGGAAGGAATGCTCTATAAACTTCAGAGAGGGCTAATCATCATTTGTAAAGGCCATACGGCTCCAATGTTTTATTATTATTTATTTTTCCAGAGGCACTTCATAGGGAAGGGGTCGTCGTAGAAACTTCAAAGGGGGTTCATTCGATTGGAAATCAAGAGTTCTAGTACCCTTTTTAATAGTCAAAAGTGATTGAAGAGCAACTAGCCCCCCCCCCCCACGCCCATCTTTCCCCCAAACACATCCAATCAAAATTTTAGAGATAGCCATTTTGTTCAGCCTAGTTAATTTCCAGATAGAAAATATGTTTTTGAGGAGGACACTCCCCCACAACCCTCAGAGAAAGGGTTTTAGGTTATGCCGGGGGAGGGGGGCATATAAGAACGATGTTGGCAAAATGTCTTATTTATTATTTTTTTTTTTCCTGTAGAGCAGGGCACTTCGTATCGAAGAAGTTGTCGTAGAAACTTCAAAAAGAGCTCATTCAAATGGAAATTGGAGTGGCTTGTGCCCTTTCTAATAGTCGAAAGTGATTGGAAGGCAACTAACACCCCTTCCACGTCCACCATTTCCCAAAACACAGCCAATCAAAATTTTGAGATAGTCATTTTGTTCAGCGTAGTTGATTTCTAGATAGAAATTATGTTTTTGAGGAGGACACTCCCCCACAGCCCTCAGGGCAAAGGTTGTAAGTTATGCCCTGGGGGCATATAAGGTTTTTATAGAAGGCATTGTCGCAGAAACTTCAAAAAATGCTCATTCGATTGGAAATTCAAAGGGCTAGTGCCTTTTTTAATAGTCGAAAGTGATTGGAGGGCAACTTACCCCCTCTCACGCCCACCTTTCCCCCTAAAACATAAAATCAAAATTTTGAGAGCCATTTTATTCAACGTAGTTTTAAGTTCTGGAAATTAGGTCTTTGAGAATGACAACCCCTCCACAGCCCTCAGGGCAAGGGTTGTAAGTTATGTCCTGGGGGAATATAAGGTTTTGTATAGACAGCGTTGTCGTAGAAACCTCAGAAAGGGCTCGTTATATTAGAAACTTAAATGGCTAGTTCCCTTTTTAATAGTCGAAAGTGATTCTAAGGCAACTGACACCCCTTCCACGCCCACCATTTCCCCAAACACATCCAATCAAAATTTTGATATAGCCATTTTGTTCAACGTAGTTGAAAGTTCTGGATATTACATGTTTGAGCAGGACACTCCCCCCCACAGTCTTCAGGGGCAAGAGTTATAAGCTATGCCCTGAGGGCGTATATGGTTCTTATGGAAGGAATTATCGTATAAACTTCAGAGATGGCTCATTTGATTGGAAATTGAAAGTTCTAGTTTACTTTTTAAGCGTCAAAAGATATTGGAGGGTAACCAGCTCCCCCCCCCCAAAAAAAAAAAAAAAAAAAAAACTTTTTTTCTCAAATTCATCCAATAAAAATTTTAAGATATCTATTTTGTTAAAAATAGTTCAAAGATCATATAACAAAAATTCCGGTGTCGACAAAACCCCCGAGGGCCCGGGGGCAGGCGTTGTAAGTTATGCACTGGGGCATATATGGGTCTTATAGAAGGGATGCTCGTATTAACTTCAAAGAGGGCTCATTTGATTGGAAATTGAAAATTCTAGTTCACTTTTTAAGAGTCAAAAGAGATTGGAGGGCACACAGCCCCCTCCCCCCCCTCCACGCCCTTTTTCCTCAAACCCATCCGATAAGAACTTTGAGATAGTTTTTTTTAATAGTTGGTCTTCAGTTGGTTTTGTATAGACAGTGTTGTCGTAGAAACTTCAGAAAGGGCTCGTTCGATTGGAAATTTAAATGGCTAGTTCCGTTTTTAATAGTCGAAAGTGATTCTAAGGCAACTGACACCCCTTCCACGGTCACCATTTCCCCGAACACATCCAATCAAAATTTTGATATAGCCATTTTGTTCAAAGTAGTCGAAAGTTCTGGAAATTATATGTTTGAGCAGGACACTCCCCCCAGAGTCTTCAGGGGCAAGGGTTATAAGTTATGCCCTGGGGGTATATATGGTTCTTTTGGAAGTAATTCTCGTATAAACTTCAGAGAGGGCTCATTTGATTGGAAATTTAAGTTCTAGTCCACATTTTAAGGATCAAAAGATATTGGAGGGTAACCAGCTTCCCCCCCCCAAACCCTTTTTTCCCAAATGCATCCAATACAAATTTTAAGATAGCTATTTTGTTAAAAATAGTTTAAAGATCATATAACAAAAATTCCGGTGTCGACACAACCCCCTAGGGCCCGGGGGCAGGCGCTGTAAGATATGCCCTGGAGGAATATATGGTTCTTATTGAAGGGATGCTCGTAAAAACATCAGAGATGGCTCATTTGATTGGAAATTGAAAGTTCTAGTTCAGTTTTTTAGAGTCAAAAGAGATTGGAGGGCAACTAGCCCCCCACACCCCTTTTTCCTCAAATGCATCCAATAAAAATTTTGAGATAGTCTTTAAGTTAAAAATTTCTCAAAAGTCAGATAAAAAAACTCAAGTGTCGTCACAACCCTCCAGGGCCCTGGGGCAGGCGCTGTAAATTATGCCCTTGGGCATATATGGTTCGTATGAAAGGGATGCTCGTATAAACTTCAGAGAGGGCTCATTTGATTGGAAATTGAAAGTTGGAGCTCACTTTTTAATAGTCAAAAGAGACCCGAGGGCAGCTAGCCCCCCCCCCTCACACCTTCTTTTTCCAGACCCATCTGCTGAAAACTTTGAGATTGACATTTTGTTAAAAAATAATTCAAAAGGTTGGATAAGATAAAATCCGGCGTCAATACAACCTCCCAGGGCCCAGGGGAAGGCGTTGTAAGTTATGCCCTAAGGGCATGCATGGTTCTTATGAAAGGGATGCTCGTATAAACTTCATAGAGGGCTCATTTCATTGGAAATTGAAAGTTCTAGCTCACTTTTTAAGAGTAAAGAGAGTTGAGGGCAACTAGCCCCCTCCCCTCACCCTTTTTCCCCAAACCCCTCCACAACGAATTTTGAGATAACCAGTTTTTGGGAAATTGTTCAAAAATTAGACAACAAAAACTCCCTCCAAGGCCCGGGGGATAGACGTTGTAAGTGTTGTCCTGGGGGCGTATACTTACTTGTACCTGTTGCACGTTCAAGCCGCATCCAGACTCATCGTGGCGCCCAGCAGATGACGACATGTCTCCTTCCATAGGTTTCGCTCGAGGGTGGCAGGCTCCACCATTTCCAGCCACTAGCGATCCCAGCGACGGCCGTATTTTTGGAATCCCCCAATTGGCTCCAGATCAGACTTAACTGTTGCTAGCCACTTATTCTTTTGGCCTCCTGCCCTCTTCTTCCATGCAGGTAGTGGTAGACATTTGAGGCAATTTTTGCTTATACGGTCATCTGGTCTGCGCATTGTGTGGCCAAACCATCTCAGTCTCCAATGCTTAACAATGTCAGAGACAAGTGGGCGATCCCCACATCTTCTCCTTACTTCTTCATTCGGGATTCTATCTGAGAGGCGGATACCCAGGATATAGCGCAGGCATTTGTGGTTGAATACATTCAAGCTCAACGCTTCGGCTGCTTTAAGTGACCACGTTTGACATCCATAGAGGAGGACAGAGAGAACCATAGCATCATACACTCGGAGCTTTGTGCGTAGCGATATTTCGCTCCGCTTCCAGAGATACTTTCGTAAGTGAAGGAAGACACTCCAGGCTGACGATATGCGGCTCTGGATTTCTTCTGAAGATTCGCCGGCAGGGTTTACCATCGATCCGAGGTATTTGAACGACTGGACGTCCTCTATCTGATTACCATTTAGGGTCACAGGGGTTTCATCCATCCCATCTGTTCGCATGGATTTTGTTTTTGGTAAGCTTATTTGGAGACCAGTTGAAAGTGCCTTGACTGCAACGTCACTTATCATAGCCTGGGCTTCTGCAACAGATTCAGCAAGCATGTCCACATCGTCAGCATAGTCAATATCTGTGACGGAGAAGGACGGGCTCACTGCAACGCCTTTATAATTGTCCAGAACTCTGAGGATCCAATCGATGACGAAGTTGAACAAAGTTGTGAAAGGACACAGCTTTGACGTACACCTTCCTCGATCAGGACCAGATCTGAAAGATCGCCATCGACTCTTACCCGGACCTTTGTTCCAGCATAATATGCCTAGAGGAGATTGATGATCTTCTCAGGCACACTGTCCTCTCTCATTGCCTCCCATATTGCATCACGATGGACCGAATCAAACGCGGTAATGAAGTCTATGAAGATTTGGATTGTTTCCTGCTGGTGTTTAGAACGGTGTTCAAGGATCTGTCGCAGGCTAAAAATCTGGTCACAGCAACCCATACCCGGCCTGAATCCTGCTTGGTTGGGTCGCGTTCGACTGTTTCTGGTGTCTCTGAATCTATTTAAAAGTGTGACTGCTAACAGCTTGGCAGCAATAGGGATAAGGGATATACCTCGGTAGTTTTTGCATTCCATTCGGTCTCCATTTTTGAAGATAGTGACAATTATTGAGGTCTTCCAGTCATCTGGGATGTATTCATTGTCCCAACCTTCGGTTATCACGCTATGAAGTTCATCCACCGCCACCTCGGGGAGAGCTTTCAGTAACTCAGCAGGAACCCCATCTATTCCTGGGCTTTTATGGTTTTTCAAAACTTGGATCGCCTTAATTACTTCATCCCTGGAGGGTGGGTCCGTACATATATTTTCATAAGCCTGGTTGTGCGGGGGGTTCTGCGGTGCTGTAAGTGGTTGCTTTCGATTACTATTGTCTCCTGGTCTCAATAGCTCTTGGAAATGAACTCGCCATCTTTCGATACGTTCCTCGCTGCTTGTGAGTATTTTCCCATCCTTCGCCTTAAGCGAGGGGATGGTAGTTTGCTTCTTCTTCCCGGTGCATTCTCCATGTATCTGATAGAGTTTTCGTGTATCGTTCCGTGATACGGCTCTTTCCATATCACTGGCAACATTAAACCAGTAGGCTTTTTTGTCAGCTCTTGCTGATTTGTGACTTTCTTGTTGTAGCACTTTGTATGTGGGGGACTTCTTGTTGGTCATTTCTTTTTTCTTGGCAGCAAGTTTGAGTGTCTTTTCTGAGATCCATTTCTTGGTTTTACGCTTGACAAACCCAAGTATGTTTGAGGCAGCTTCATTGATGTGGTCCTTGAATTTGCTCCATTTCTTCTCAGTCTTTATCTTGGGGCACTGATCAGTCGGGATTGCCTCCTCGGTGTCATCTTGATGGACAACGAAGCGGTTTGAGAGTTTAAGGACAAATGCTCCTCGGTACTGATCTACTTTCAGCTTCGACACGTCTATTTTCTGGTTCGGCATAGTAGTCTTCCTCGAGCTAAGTCTGTATTTTAGCCTTGTCTTCAGCAAGAAGTGGTCAGATCCATTTTTCGATCCCGTGTCAGCACCTCTGTGCACTCTTGAGTCCAACACCATGGATTTCCATTGTCGGGATACAAGGAGATAATCTATTTGGGCCTTTACTCTTCCATCACGAGATTCCCATGTATACGTATGACACGGCTTGTGCCTAAACCAGGTGTTAGCCACAGCGAGATTGTTCTGCATTGCGAACAGCAAAAGCCTGTTTCCATTTGTGCACCTGTCTCCGAGGCCGTGCTTCCCGATCGCATGTTCCGAGTTATTCAGCTTTCCACCGATTCTGGCATGGAAGTCACCTCCAATTAGGAGGATATCTTTCCAGGGAATCTTATCAATGACTGTCTACAGGTCACTGTAAAACTGATCTTTTTGCTGTTGAGTGGCATCTCATATTGGGGCGTAAACGCTAAGGACAGTCAGATTGTTCGTGCGACCTTTAATTCTTGCCCGTACGATTTCTCAGACACAGGCTCATATTCGATGAACCCAGTAACTGCTTTGGGGGACAACAGGATACCTACTCCTGCTCGGCCAGATCCATCTAATGGTCCCGAGTTATAAAAAGAGACCACCTTCCAGCCGAGGATTCAAGGGTCAAGATTTTTTCGTCCATTTAGTCTCGTCTCAGAAACGCACAGAATATCAAGGTTATAAAGATAAAATTAATCAGCTACAAAAGCTTGAGTCAATGAACATTTAATCGAGCACAGGCTCCAGCAGCCAATATTAAGGCCTTGTCTTCTTGATAGGACGGTAGCTAGCATACTTTTCGACGAGAGCGCCATTCTCGTCGCATCGCATAATACCGGGGATGCCGTAGCCAAACTTTTCATCATCGTATTTGTCATCATCATTGAGCGTTTCTTGGGGATAAGGTACACCACAAGGTCCCCAGTCTTGCGGTCACCCAAAGCGCGTTGGCCATCACCTTGCTCGGCGTGGAGCTCAGTGATGTTTACACCCCTTCACCACTTTGAGGTCCGCTAGCGGATTTTTTAAGATTCAAAAGAGATCGTAGGGCAACTATCCCCCCCCCCCCTCCACGTCCTAAATGCATCAGATAAAAATTTTGAGATAGACATTTTGTTAAAAATAGTTCAAAGTTCTGATAACAAAAAAACTCCGGTGTCGACACAGCCCCCCCAGGGCCCGGGGTAGGCGTTATAAGTTATGCCCTGGCGGCACATATGGTTGTTATGGAAGGGATGCCTGTATAAACTTCCTAGAGGGCTCATTTGATTGGAAATTGAAAGTTGTAGTTCACTTTTTAAGAGTCAAAAGTGAATGGAGGGCAGCTAGCCTCCCCCCACACTCCCTTAATTTTTTTCCCAGAGGCACTTCATATAGAAGGGGCCGTCGTATAAACTTCAAAGGGGGCTCATTCGATTGGAAATCGAAAGCTCTAGTGCCCTTTTTAAGAGTCAAAAGTGATCGGAGGGCAACAGGCCCCCCAAGACCTTTTTCCCCAAATACATCTGATAAAAAAAAATCGAGGTAGCCATTTTGTTAAAAATAGTTCAAAGACCATATAACAAAAACTCCTTTACGTATGGCCATTTCGTTAAAAATAGCTCAAAGGTGAGATAAAAAAAAATATGTGTCGACACCCCCCCCCCTTGCCAGGGTCCGGGGCTGACGTTGTAAGTATTACTCTGGGGGCATATATGGTTCTTATGGAAAGTATACTCGTATAAACTTGAGAGGGCTCATATAATTGGAAATTGAAAGTTCTCGTTCACTTTTTAAGAGCCAAAAGAGATCGGAGGGCAACTAGCAACCCCTCTCCATGCCCTATTTTCCTCAAACCCTTCCGATAAGAACTTTGAGAGAGCCATTTTTTCAAAATAGTTCAAAGGTCAGATAACAAAAACTCCGGTGTTTACACATCCCCCCAGGGCCCGGGGGCAGGCATTGTAAGCTATATCCTGGGGCCGTATGTGGTTCTTATGAAAGGGATGCTCGTATAAACTTCAGAGATGGTTCATTTGAATGGAAATTAAAAGTTGTAGTTCATTTTCTGAGAGTGAAAAAAGATCGGAGGGCAACTAGCCCCTCACGCCTTCCACGCCTTTGGGTGTATCAGATGGATAAACCCATCCAATAAAAATTTGAGGAGACCATTTTGTTAAAAATAGTTCAACCATCAGATATTAAAACTCCAGGGTCGACACAACCCCCCAGGACCCAGGGACAGGCGTTGTAAGTTATACTCTGGGGAAATATATGGTTCTTATAGAAGGGATACTCGTATAAACTTCAGAGAGGGCCCGTTTGATTGAAAATAGAAAGTTCTAGTTCACTTTTAAAGAGTCAAAAGAGACAGAAGCTTACTTAGTCCCCCAATGCCCCTTTTCCCCAAACCCATCTGATAAAAATTTTGAGATAGCAATTTTGTTAAAAATAGTTCAAACATCAGATAGTAAAAACTCTGAGGTTGACACAAACCCATTTTTTCACTTTGATACCAGTTTTGATACTTTGATGAACATTTGATATTTTTTTTTTTAAGTTTGATTTTCAAATAAGGAATTTTTAAAATCTTGAATTTTTTCCAATCAAAAACGAACGAAAATCAATTAAAAAACAACTTTCTGAAAAATAAGTTTTTCTAAGAAAAGTAAAGGCTATTTTAAACGTAAGCTCAGCAGATACAAATACCTGTTAGAATTCAAACTCAAAATGACAAGAAATTACTATTGAAGAATAAATGAAACACAAAACGAACAGAAATTAAATAAACAATCATAGCAAAAACATACAACAAGTAATAATATAAATGAATAAATAGATCTTAAAGCGAGTAATGCTTAGACTGAATATGAAAATCAAGCTTAAAACGACAAAAAATATTTTCCTATTGAAGTATAAATGAAACTTAAAACGAACAGAAATTAAATTAACAATCAATGCAAACAAACACACAATAAATATTAATGTAAATTAATAAATAAATCTTAAAACGAGTGAAACTTAATCTGAACATGCAAATCAAGCTTGAAACGAACAAAAATCACTACAAACAAGAGTTTGGGTATGACATCCTCTCACTGTAAAAATCTAAAACCTACTGCGTCATTTGCGCTTTACTGAAAACTATATGCGTCTTGAACAGTCTTGGAAAATATAAACAACATCAAATTGAATATTTGATGTATAATGATATTAATTGTTGAAAGATCCATCAGTTCAAGAATTTATTTCACTGTAATTGTATTTTTAGTTTCAATGCTGCAAGAACTAGAAAAGCAAATGTTTGTAATATAATCCGTTTTCAGTTAAGCGCCAATGACGCAGTAGGCTTTTGGTTTTTATTTACAGTTAGGAAAGGAGGCAGTCTCCAAACACTTGTTTGTAGTGAAACTATATTTGTCTTTAACAACTTCAAAAAGAGCTAATAAATTAAACTGAATATTTGATGTGTAATGATATCAATTGCTGAAAGCTCATCAGTTCAAAATGTTATTATAGTTTTAATATTTATTTTCAATATTAAGTACAAAAGAAAATATTTGTCATAAAATTGGTTTTCAGTAAAGCGCCAATGAGGCAGTAGGTTTTAGACTTTTACAGTGAGAGAAGGAGGTCATACCCAAACTCTTGTTTGTAGTGATTTTTGTTTGTATCAAGATTGATTTGCATATTCAATTTAAGTTTCACTTGTTTTAAGATTTATTTATTAATTTACACTAATATATATTGTGTGTTTGTTTGCATTGATTGTTTATTTAATTTCTGTTTGTTTTAAGTTTCATTCATACTTCAATAGGAAAATATATTTTTTTCGTTTTAAGCTTGATATTCATATTCAATCTAAGCACTAGTCACTTTAAGATCTATTTATTCATTTATATTATTACTTGTTGTATGTTTTTGCTATGATTGTTTATTTAATTTCTGTTTGTTTTGGGTTTCATTTATTCTTTAATAGTAATTTCTGGTCGTTTTGAGTTTGAATTTTAAAAGGTATTTGTATCTGCTGAGCTTAAGTTTAAAATGACTTTTACTTTTCTTTGAAAAAACTTATCTTTTGGAGTTTTTTTTTTTTTAATTAATAATAATAAAACATTGGAGCCGTATGGCCTTTAATATATGCAATGCTATAGCGTTGCCTCTGATATTGTTGTTTCAATGGTGCAGATAAAATAATTAAAATCATGAGCATGGTTTTGATAAAGGGGAAGTTGCTAGTGATTTTAAGAAACCTTTCATTAAGCTTCTTTATAAGGATAGGGTAAGGGTCATCCCAAACACTTATTCATATTTGTACCATATTAGGTAATTGCTCACGGGTTTTTTCTTTAGTCACCTCTGGAATCCCCCCCCCCATGAATGGAAATCCCTTTTCAAGGTATTCAAATAATTTTTTTGCAATTCCAGGGTAATTATAGTAACTACAATTCCAGGGTAACTACATTCCAGGGTAATTCCAGGGTAACTACACATTACTAGAGTAATTATAGAGACTAGCTTGTAATCATGATTAAACAGATAGCTCAGCATGGCAATACCTTATAGACTAAGAGATGTTAAAAATAAAGTTTAATAAATGGACAGCATGGTTCTGGGAAAGACAGGATGGTTTGACCAAATTTTCATGCTTAGATCAAAAATTAAAAAGTGTCTGAAGTATTATAAATATTATTTGAAAAAAACTACGTTTTCTAAAGAGTTAAAGAGGCTGAGTCACAAGTTCGAACCTTAAAACGTACAGGGATTAGGAGGTGCAGTTGGGGGGCTGCCTCCCCCAAACCCCCGCTTCCGTATATGAAAGGGGCTGTGCCCTCCTCAACGCCTCGCTCTTTACGCTAAAGTTTTTATTGTTTAAAAAAAGAGTTGTGAGAAAGTCAAACTTTAGCGTAAAGAGCGAGGCGTTGAGGAGAGCACAGCCCCTTTCATATACGGAAGCGGGGTTTGGGGGAGGCAGCCCCCCAACTGCACCTCCTAATCCCTGTACGTTTTAAGGTTCGAACTTGTGACTCAGCCTCTTTAACTGTTTAGAAAACGTAGTTTTTTTTCAAATAATTTCTGCACGTTTTTGTACAGTTTATTACTTATTATTGCTTGACTAACTGTTAGCTGATCTTTTCAGGAGTTAAAGATGGGGGGCTGCCGCCTCCCAAACCCCCGCTTTTGAAGATTCTTGTGTTAAGGCTCTTAATTCCCGAATACGCAAATCAAATGCACAGTAAGATTTTCTTTTTTCAACTTTTCTTCGAGCATAAGGGTATACGGCATGTTATCAAAGCAGTGGAGACTTACCTGTAACCTGAAGGCCGACTGTGATATTCTTCTGGAGACGCCTGTTGAGCCGAAGGATTTAATAGATTGGATTTTAAAAAGAATGAGTTTCTTTTTTAACTTTAAATTCAGTATATAAAAAATTTTCTCTCACAGGGAATCGAACCCGGATCTTCCGCCTGACAGTCAGGAACAGCGACCATTGTACCACAGAGACACTTGTTATATTATTTTAGTCTCTCGTATCTATTTTTGACGCAAGCAAATCCCCACAAAACTTGATATTTGGTTTTTGGAAAATAGGGAAGGAAAGATCAGATTGAGCTGAAATTTTGAGGATAAGCTCCCAAGCCCCAGGAAAGCTTATCCTCTAAATTTCAGCCTGATCGGACAACGTTAAAGAGGGGGTTGTGGTAGGAAAAATTAACATGGGCTCTTATAGGAAAACGAGGTTTTTCGTAAATGTAAATTCGGGGGATAATTTTCTCGGTCTGAAAATATCAAAAGGCCCTAACAGGTCGAATTCCGCTTCGAATGAGTCCTCATTCACCCGGATCCGTTGCCAACTGTGGCCTGTAGGCGTGGCTGATAAAAAAAAAAAAAAAAAAGAGAAATGAAATTGAAGTGGCTATATTTGTTTTTTGGAAAACAGGGAAGGAGTGATCGGATTGAGCTGAAATTTCGAGGATAAGCTCCCGGGCCCTAGGAAAGCTTAACCTCTAAATTTCAGCCCAATCAGACAACGTTAAAGGGGGGCTGTGGTCGGAGGGTCGAAACTTCCGGCCACTTTTACCCATGAAGATAAAGTCGGAGGGGGGTGAAATTTTGCACGTTTCCTAGTTGGAGCTTGGGCTACAAAATGCGATCACCGCTGTCTCTCTGCGACCACTAGGACCGGAAATCGCTTAACATTGTGGTGAGTCGCCTCTTTAAAGAGGCACAAGTGTGCCTCCTTGGTGCAATTAGTTCAGATAATAGAAAAGATTTAGCTAAAGTTTTATTTCTGCATGGTAATCAGATATGTAGTGGTTAGTGCTATACATAGGGTTAATATTATTATGCTTAAGGTAGGAAGGCTAGGAGTCGGTTTGGTGTGGAATGAGGAGTTAAGCAAGATTGTGTCATATATCTGATATGGAACATTTTGATGGACTAGATCTAAAGAATACAGCAAAGGCTATGGGAGAATATAGTATCAAATGGGAAGGTAAAACTATATAAGACCTAGAATATGTAGATAACTTGTGTTCTAGGCAAATTTTTTTGTAAAACCAATGACTTCTTGGAGGTTTTGAGACTGCAGGGTAGGAATGGGTTTGAAAATTAATGTTATGTAGAATAAGTCACTTAGGCTAAAAAATAGGCAAGGACAAATAGATGATGTTAGATAACAAGAAAAATCGATCAAGAGGATAACTCTACTTACCTGGGTAGCATTTACAAATGTTTAAGGTTGTACTTAGAGTGAGTAACATACAATAAAACAGACATTAGAAAAATTTATATTAAAAAAAGCTAGAAAAAAAAAATATAGGCTATTCTGATTTTGAACTAAAATAAAACTAACATTGCTTAGAAATGAATCTAAAATACTAAAATAAATCAGATACATTGCTGAAAAATCTGCATTTGCTACTATAATGCTGTTTCAGTCTTAATTAACACATGAACTATCATGAAAGCTAGGGTACAAAATCATAGTTGCACTAAATTAAATTAAAAAATTATGTGATGTACTGTTTCAGATACTAATGAGTATAAAATCACAAAACTACAAAAACATTATGAGAAAGAACTTAATAGGAACAAAACAATAATCTTAATTTTTAAGTAATGGAGGAGGGACCATCTAGAAAATGCTGACCCAGAACATGCTGTAGCCCACAAAACAGAACTAAGGGATGTAGTTGCCCCCTCCTCCCATTAAAACATCAATAATACCATGCACAAAGTGTATAAATCCATAATAATGTAAATAAATATGAGACTTTTCCAACAAATGATTACACCT
Organism: Artemia sinica; assembly: GCA_027921565.1. NCBI lineage: Eukaryota > Metazoa > Arthropoda > Branchiopoda > Anostraca > Artemiidae > Artemia > Artemia sinica. The sequence continues at coordinate 46,949,902 of CM051274.1, read as the reverse complement.
ATACCCAAATGAGTACACCTATACCCAAGGGAATTCCAACAATTTAATCTACTCAGAATCCACTGCATATCGTGTATAGACCAAAGACCTCTGGAAAGGGAGAAGAGGGCATTTTATCAAGGGTTTAACAAAAATTAGAATTACTAGCAAAATCAAAACAAGAATGATTTCTATTAAAAATAAAAAGCAGGTAAAAATCAAATGTGAACAAGTTTTTTCTCCTGAAAACACACTGAAATTACCTCAAGTATTGGGGGGTTGCTCCAAATAACACTCTGCTCTTTATGCTAAAACTTAAATACCCATACCCCAGGAAGAAGTGAAAGCTATGCCAATATCTATTGAAAACCTCATACCTTCAGTTCCTTTGTTGTTGACATTCTCAAACAAATAAGAAACACAATATTGTAGAGAGAATAATAATCTTCCTCTAAGTTTTTAGGAGCATCAGAGGATAACAGGAAAATGCCAAGAGCTTCAAAATCATGTGGACGAGGGCAGCTCTGAAGAAAAGAAGTAATACACTGATGAAGACTGTTTTCTTTTTTTACAAGCTCCCAGAACCTAGAAAAAAGAAACATGCTTAGTTTTTTGCAGAGACAAACTCCATAAGGAAGGGATGTTTGTCCTTAAAGACTGAAATAGGCTTATAGCAATTTCACCCTCTCCAAGAGCTTGAAATGGACTAATCTACAGTTCAAACCTATCAGATCTTTTCTAGTTTATTAATCCTCTCAATTCTAGTTTATTGGCTTCTCTCTATCTTGGAAAGTAGATGAGTAACATGAATGCAAATTTTAGGTATGAATCTAGGGCCAAAAATGTATCCAGGGAAGGTATTTCCAAGTTACTGTTTCAGCTCTTTTGCTATTTCTAGTGCTCAGAAGAAACTGCAATTTAAAAAAAAATATATTGTCATCATTTTGCTCTGGTTAGTGGTCTAAGCTGGCTACTTGGATGAGGATATTCTCAAAGTCCTCTGTTCAATGTCCTATTGGGCAGAAAATATAAATTTACACACTTTTGACAAAGACTACTGATATTTAAGATCTTAACACTTTGATTAAGAAAAAAAAAATCCTAGCTGAATGATGTAAGATCTTAGCAGCAAAAACCAGGCCTTTTACTAGAGTCTACATTAAATAGGGAATGATACCCTGTAATTGAATAGCTAATTACTACTCTGAAATTAGTAAATACTTATATTAATGGACAATTCAGATAGCTAAGAAACAAGATTACCACTAGATTCAGAATTCCTTCCTGAATCCAAATGTTGCATTTGTTTATGTTGCAAAGTCAATTTTAAGCCCTTTACAGACCCTCAAAGATGATACTTTTTTCTCTTGCTTCAGAAACAGCTTATATACCATCCAAATATGTCATTCATTTCTGTTGCAAATTCAATTTCAAGTCCTTTACAGACTCTTAAAGATGATACCTTTTCCTCTTATTAGATACAGCTTACATGCATGTGCTAGCATAAATTTTCTTAAAACTGACTTACCCATAAACTGAATTGACAGTGGCCAAATCAAGAATCAATAAATGCATGGGAAACAAATAATATGAATATATAACATAAGAAATATACAAATTGAATTTGCAACATAACAAATGTCATATTTAGATTCAGGATGAAATTCTGATTCTAGAGGTATGTTTGTTTGTTAGCTATCTGAATTGTCTGTTAGCACAAATATTTACCTTGAAATCTCTATAATGTCATCTAAAAACAGTGGAGCCTAATCTGGGCCACATAGTAAACTTCAAGCCTAAATCTAAAATTGGAAAATGCTGCCTAATCTTGAACATGAAATCATAGCCTAAAGTTAGAAAAAGGTACTCAAATCATAAGACATACACTACAATGGATAGGCTAGCCTATTTTCAATCTAAGATCAGTGTTGTGAAGGAAAATAATTGTGTTTAAATAGGCTAGAATGTCAAGATAACTTATTTTTAATTTTAAATGTTATAAAAAAAGGTTACCTATATTGTAGCCATCCAATTCAAATTATCCTATACCCAACTCTCATCCAACCCCATTTAGGCTATCTACAATACATTCAAGACTAAAACCTACTGTTCATATTAATGATATATAGGATATAGATGTATGAGCACTTCACCAAATAAGGAGACATGTTAAGAAAACAATTCTTACTTCATAATATGCACAATAATCCTAGTTAATATATTTTGCAGCAGGAGAACCTTTATCTTCAGTTCTTTCCTTGTTTTTCTAGTTTTTGTAAGAAAGTCATGAATTTCTTAGAACCTATATATCAACAGAGTAGCCTATATACCCCCACCTTATCCCCCTAATGTGCAAATATATAGGCTATCCAGAATTGTATTCTGAGACTAAATATAACCTTCATTTGCATCATAAATGAACTTTATCCTGCCCCCAAATACATCCAAATCAGAGTATATACTTGCAAATCATGAGGGTAGGGGTAAAGTTCATTTGCAATGCAAATGAAGGTTATATTTAGATTCAGAATTCAATTCTGGGTATAAATTTGCACATTAGGGGGGGTGGGGATATATACCCTGTTAATATATAGATTCTAAGAAATTTATAAATTTCTTAGAAAAACAAGGAAAGAGCTGAAGATAAAGGTTATCCTGCTGAAAAATATATTAACTAGGATCATTGTACATATTATGAAGTGAAAATTGTTTTATTAAAATGTCTTCTTATGTGATGGACTGCTCATACATCTATATCATAAATTTTAATCTGAGTATTTGTACAAGATTAGGCACTGTCAGAGCACTAGGGATTTTGGTAAATTTTTACCAAATCATATTATTGACTTAAAAATAAAGGGGACTCTACCCTTTGACTATTGGAAAAAATTAGTTTATAAGCTTATATAGAATGGTACTATCTAATCTCCTTATAATTAAAAACATTTTAGTGATCTAGTTGGAAAATTTGGCCCATCTGTATAGGAAAAATCTAAATTTGCCAACTAGTTGACTAATAACTTCTCCCCAGTAACACTTAAATTTGCCAACTAGTAGACTAATAACTTTTCCCCAGCAGAACTTAATTTTGCCAACTAGCTGGAAAGAAACATTGCCCCAGAAAACAATTCATTTTCCAACTAGTTGACTAATATTAGTTAGAATTTATTCTGAATAGCATAAAATATGTTATTGCATCTCTGTGAAACTGGGGTAAGACTATCTTGCAGAGTATTGCCTAAGATTGGAAAGTACATTTATATTAGGAGAAGACTTTTAATTCTGTGGCTTCAAGACTATTTACTCCTGAATTCAGTTTGTTTGCTTTATCTTAGCTGTAGTGCATTTGTTAAAATCACATACTGCCAATTTTTGTTGGACTGGGAATAGTATGTTTTTTGTTTTCTCTTTACATCATGTTTTTGGCTAAGAAATTATTTTGAGGAAAAGTTACTTGCCAAATAGATGACTAACAAAATTGTTTATAGGGTAAGTTTGTTTCTAGCTAGTTGGATAAAGAAAGTATTGCTGGGGAAAAGTTGCTAGGCCTAGTCAACTAGTTCAAAAATAAATTGTTTTCTGGGGCAATGTTTGTTTCCAGCTAGTTGGCAGGTTAGGTTAGGTAAAAATAAAGCTTTGTCAGATTAGGTTAGGTAAAAATAAAGCTTTGCAGGGGAGAAGTTACTAGTCAACTAGTTTGAAAATGAATTAAAAATTCTAAGAATGAAACAAAAATATTCCTCCAGAAAAGAAACAAGACAGATAAATGAAGGAACATACACAATTTATGTTCATTAAATGCAAGATAGAAAAATGCAAGATAGAAATGAACAAAACTTCAAATAGGCCTAGGCTATGCATCCATTTTCCTTAAACAGACAGGAGGAATAACCCTCCAAGCTTTGACAAATTCAATCTCACTTTTGGGACCAGGTATATTGGTAGGCTCACTTTATTCGTAAGTCAATAACATGATTTGGTAAGAATTTACTGGGATTTTACCTTAGGCCTAGCCTATATGCTACAAAGTTCACTTACTTTTCAGATGGTTGCGCAAGAACTTCTCTTAAATCATCCCTAAGCGCAACAACAAGGTCAGACCAATCATTAATCCCAATATTACCACTCGAAACCATAGATAACGGAAAGAAACAAGCAAATTTAAATCTTTTTCCATCATTGTCTAAGCTCAGCATTTTGGTGTTTCAAATATTTGCATTTATTTTAGTTTGGTAGATGGTATTGTTGCATGCTGCAGCATCTAGCACAAGACGAGTGCGTTCGGACCTTAATGACTTTAGGTGAACTTCAGTCAAATACTAGCGCTTTACCTTGCGTAGTCACAGTGACTATGATCATTTTACCCTCAAAAATGGCGCTATTTAGGAGGAGCAGGCTGGGGTTACAGCTCCACTCTGATTTTAGGAGGGCCCCCAAATCAGTTGTCATAATTTCAGATGATTTGATTTGAAGTGTGAAAAAAAGTGTTTTCTATTAAAACAAAATTGTTTCTAATAAAGCTGTATTTCACAACAATATATTTTGGGATTCATTACCAAACATATTTATTTATTACCGTATTTCTATTTCATGTATTGGCGCCATTTAGGAAGAGCTGGCTGGGGTTACAGCTCCACTCTGATTTTAGGAGGGCCCCCAAATCAGTTGTCATAATTTCAGATGATTTGATTTGAAGTGTGAATAAAAGTGTTCTCAATTAAAACAAAATTGTTTCTAATAAAGCTGTATTTCAAAACAATGTATTTTGGGATTCATTACCAAAGATATTTATTTATTACCGTATTCCTATTTCATACATTGGGACACATTTTTATTGTCTTTTTCCTGCTGCCACAACGACCAACTTTCATTACAATAAAGTAATTGACCTAGGATCTGTAATAAAATTATACATGTTCGTCACATGATTCTGGAGCAGGGGTCTCCTCTATAAATACGTATTATGTGCTCTATATTTCTTTGAGTATGTTTGTGAATCCGTCCCAACTCTTTTCTGAGTTGTGAGTGACTCAGGTCCTCCTTATTTCTGGACTTTGTAAATGTAACACCGTTTTATACAGTGGCGGATTTTTTGCATTCCAGTAGCCACAGATTATTAATAAACTCTAGAGCACATGGGATTTCGCAAGTTGCTTGTAGTTTTTCTTCTTTGCCTCCAGTCAACAGGTTAAATTTGAAATTTGATTTCATTCGAAATGGTTATTTCATGAATTCGGTTTCTTGAATTTGTCTTGGTTGTTTTAATAGTCGAAAGTGACTAGAGGGCAACAAACCCCGCTGCCACGCCCACCATTTCCCAAAACAAATCAAATCAAAATTTTGAGATAGCCATTTTGTTCACCGTAATTGAAAGGTCCAGAAATTTTGTCTTTGAGGATGACAACCCCCAGCCCTCAGGCCAAGGGTTGTAAGTTATGAACTGGGGGCATATAACTTTTATATAGAAAAGGTGATCGTATAAACTTCGGATAATACTACTACTGTGACTACTATTACAACTATGCCTAAGGGTATGCTACTACAACTACGCCTACTACTGCTACAACTGGAATATTTAGGAATATTTACAGTTACTGCTACAACTGGAAGCTTTTTAGGAATATTTAGGTGGATGTTGAATTAAATCAAAACAAAATACGATCACGTGGACTTTCAAAAAGGCGACAAAGCAGTGTCTGAAGAACAACTTATATTAGTAATTTAGGCCTTTAAGGGTAAGTTCTGGGGGATTTTTAACTAGCCAGAAGGCACTATATTTATACTTTTAATACTACCAGTACTGTCACTGTTACTAATGACCCAAAAGGTATCAAGATAAAACTTTTAGGGAACGTTTAGGAGTTTCAATTAAAGAAAAAATCCTAGTAAAGAACAAACCATGGCAATAATTGAGCATAGTTTGATGACTCATTATATGAAGAACGTCTCTTACTATTGCAAATAAGAAAAAGCCATAAGCCTTTTTCTGTTTCTAATCCGGGTTGCAGCGGTAGCTAGCAGCCTAGTAAGAGACGATCACGTCCAATACTAAAAAATGTAATAGTGTTAGATCAAAAAAAGGAGTTCACCATTAAAACCGTCTTGTCTTAACCCCCTAAATAGAAAACTTACCATCCCTTGGCTTCAATAACAAGGAAAATATATTGGTTTGAAAATCAAGAAAAGTGGCTGAAACCACGATATTCTCCATCGACAGCATATTTGTTTTTTTTTTCTTTTTCCCCGCAGATAGCTGGGGACTGGAACATTGTAGAGAGTTGTTTAATGGCTCATTTTAAGGGAAACTGAAGTATCGAAAAGCTTTTTGTAATTAAAAAAAATGTTTTAAATATAAACAATTTTTTAAGAAAACAACAGTTTTGTTCAATACTATAGTAGCAAATGGTAATAACATCATGTTACATAGGAAGATCAAAATAGTGTTTTTAACATTGTAAAAACCATGCAGATATAGTTATATAAAATTCAGTAATTCATTTAGGGTCTTAATAAAAAATTGATTTGTGAATTGAAACTATAGCAATTCTTGAAAATTTTAAAAACGATAATTTTATGTCATCTCTCACTTCAAAGTTATATTTGTCTCTTGGAACCAATTTTTATGTGGCTTAACTCCTAAAGTACAAATATCTATAATATTTTATAATAAAGAATGACCTCTAGCCCATAGGAACTGATTTATTGCAGCGGTAACCAGCAACCTAGTTAAAGACGACCACGTTCAATACTAAGAAATATAATAACCCATAACTCCTAAAAATAGAGTCAGATCAAAACAAGAATCCGGGATGCAGTGGTAGCTAGCAACCTAGTAAGAGACGGTTACGTCCATTGCTAAAAACAGCTCTCTATGATACTTTGAGTAGTATACTTTGTTTTTAGATCTGACTCTATTTTTAGGAGTTATGAGCTACTGTATTTCTTAGTATGGGACGGGATCGTCTTTTACTAGGTTGCATAAAGGATGTCTAATTACATAAAGGATCGATATAGTTCATTATAAATGGGGACTTTCAGCCGATATATTTATTAGTTTCAGCCGATATAGTTAAAACATAGTGAAGAACAAACCAGGGCACGTAGTCACTAGAACTTAAGATATCCGAGTTGCAGCGGTAGCTAGCAGCCTAATAAGATAAAATCCCGTCCCATACTAAAAAATACAATAACCCATAACTACTAAAAATGCTTTCAAACCGAAAAAACAAATTACACTTTTAGAGCCGCCTTGTCCGAAACTCCTAAATAGGAAAATTACAGTCTCTTGGCTTGAACAACAAAGAGAATATTCTGGCTTGAGAAATAAAATAAGTGGCTTTAACTACGAAATTCTGCATCAAAGGCATCTTTTTTCAGTTTCTTCTCCTTATCAGGGTCCTGGGACATCATAGACAGCATTGTAATGGCTAATTTTAAAGGAAATTGATGTATTTAAAAACCTTTTGTAATTAACAAAAATAATTTTAAAAGTAAAATCACTTTTATACGAGAATTACAGTAAAGAACAAATTATATAAAGCGTCGATATAGTTCATTATTTTAAATAAAGGGTCGATATAATTTATTATTTTACATAAAGGATCGATAATGTTCATTATAAATGGGGAATTGAGACGAACAAACTGTACAGACGAAATGTAAAAGCCTGAAACGAACAAAATCACCACAAATAAGAGTTTGGGTATGATCTCCTTCTCTCACTGTAAAATTCTAATTCCTACTGCGTCATTGGCGCTTTACTGAAAACTATATGCGTCTTGAACAGTCTTGGAAAGTTTAAACAACATCAATCTGAATATTTGATGTATAATGATATTAATTGTTGAAAGATCCTTCAGTTCAAGAATTTATTTCACTGCAATTGTATTTTTATTTTCAATGCTCTAAGAACTGGAAAGGAAAATATTTGTAATATAATCCGTTTTCAGTTAAGCGCCAATGACGCAGTAGGCTTTTGGTTTTTATTTACAGTTAGGAAAGGAGGCAGTATCCAAACACTTGTTTGTAGAGAAACTATATTCGTCTTTAACAACTTTAAAAAGAGCTAATAAATTAAACTGAATAATTGATGTATAGTGATATTAATTGCTGAAAGCTCATCAGTTCAAAATATTACTATAATTTTAATGTTTATTTTCAATATTAAATACAAAAGGAATTAGACTTTTACAGTGAGAGAAGGAGGTCATACCCAAACTCTTGTTTGTGGTGATTTTTTTTCATTTCAAGCTTGATTTGCATATTCAATTGAAGTTTCACTCGTTTTAAGATTTATTTATTAATTTACATTAATATCTATTGTATGTTTGTTTGCATTGATTGTTTATTTAATTTCTGTTCGTTTTAAGTTTCATTTGCACTTCAATAGTAAAATATTTTTTTCGTCTTAAGCTTGATTTTCATATTCAATCTAAGTATTACTCGCTTTAAGAACTATTTATTCATTTATGTTATTACTTGTTGTATGTTTTTGCTATGATTGTTTATTTTATTTCTGTTCGTTTTGGGTTTCCTTTATTCTTTAATAGTAATTTCTTGTCGTTTTGAGTTTGAATTTTAAAAGGTATTTGTATCTGCTCAGCTTAAGTTTAAAATGGCCTTTACTTTTCTTTGAAAAACTTATTTTTCGGAAAGTTTTTTTTTAATTAATTTTTGTTCGTTTTTGATTTCAAAAATTTCAAGTTTTAAAAAATTCCTTATTTCAAAACCAAACTTTAAAAAAAAATCAAATATTCATCAAAGTATCAAAACTGATATCAAAGTAACAATATCAAAGTGAAAAAATGGGTTTGTGTCTACCTCGGAGTTTTTATTATCTGATGTTTGATCTATTTTTAACAAAATTGCTATCTCAAAATTGTTATCGGATGGGTTTGGGGAAAAAGGGCGTGTGGGGACTAATTAAGCTTCGGTCTCTTTTGACTCTTTAAAATGAACTAGAAATGTCTATTTTCAATCAAATGAGCCCTCTCTGAAGTTTATACGGGTATCCCTTCTATAAGAACCATATATATCCCAAGAGTATAACTTACAACGCCTGTCCCTGGGCCCTGGGGTGTTGTGTCGACCCTGGAGTTTTAATATCTGATGGTTGAACTATTTTTAACAAAATTATCACCTGAAATTTTTATAGGACGGGTTTATCCATCCGATACACCCAAAGACGTGGAGGGCGGGAGGGGCTAGTTGCCCTCCAATCTATTTCACTCTGAGAAAATGAACTACAACTTTTAATTTCCATTCAAATGAACCCTCTCTGAAGTTTATACGAGCATACCTTCCATAAGAACCATATATGCCCCCAGAGCAATTCTTACAGCACCTGCCCCGGGCCTGGGGTGGGGGGTTGTGTTGGCACAGGAGTTTTCTTATCTGACCTTTGAATTATTTTTAACGAAATGAGCTTTTGTTATATGATCGTTGAACTATTTTTAACAAAATGGCTACCTCAAATTTTTTTATCAGATGTATTTGGGGAAAAGGGCTTGGGGGGGGGGCAATTACCCTCTGATCACTTTTGAATCTTAAAAAGGGCACTAGAACTCTCGATTTCCAATCGAATGAGCCCCCTTTGAAGTTCATACGACGACCCCTTCTATATGAAGTGCCTTTAGGAAAAAAATAAGTGGAGAGTGTGGGGAGGCTGGCTGCCCTCCGATCACTTTTGACTCTTAAAAAGTGAATTACAACTTTCAGTTTCCAATCAAATGAGCACTCTAGGAATTTTATACGAGCATCCCTTCCATAACAACCATATATGCCCCCAGGGCATAACTTACAACGCCTAATCCCGGGCCCTGGAGGGCTGTGTCGACACCGGAGTTTTTTGTTATCAGAACTTTGAACTATTTTTAGCAAAATGTCTATCTCAAAATTTTTATCTGATGCATTTAGGGCGTGGAGGAGGGGGGGACTAGTTGCCCTCCGATCTCTTTTGACCCTTAAAAAGTGAAAAGAACTTTCAATTTTCAATCAAATGAGCCCTCTCCGAAGTTTATATGAGCATCCCTTCCATAAGAACTATATATGCCCCTAGAGCATTACTCATAACGCCTGCCTCCGGGCCCTGGCGGGTTTCGTCGACACAGGAATTTTTCTTATCTGACCTTTGAATTATTTTTAATGATATGGCTATTATACAAATTTATCGGATGGGCTTGGGGGAAAAGGGTGTCTGGGATATCTTTTGACTCTCAATTGACTCCTTGGATAACTAGAACTTTCAATTTCCAATCAAATGAGGCCCCTCTGAAGTTTATTCGAGCATCCTTCTAATAAAAACCCTATACACCCCCAGGACAACACTTACAACGCCTATCCCCTGGGCTCTGGTGGGAGTTTTGATATCTAATTTACAAAACACTGGCCATCTCAAAATTTGTTGCAGGCGGGTTTGGGGAAAAAAGAGCGTGAGGGGGGGGGGGGCTAGTTTAACTCTCTTGACTCTTAAAAAGTGAACTAGAACTTTCAATTTCCAATCAAATGAGCCCTCTATGAAGTTCATACGAGCATCCCTTTCATAAGAACCATACATGCCCTTAGGGCATAACTTAGAACGCCTTCCCCTGTGCCCTTCTTATCCAACCTTTGAACTATTTTTCACAAAATGTTTATCTCAAAATTTTCATCAGATGGGTTTTGAAAAGGAAGGCGGGGGGGGGGGGCTAGCTGCCCTCGGATCTCTTTTGACTATAAAACAGTGAGCTCGAACTTTCAATATCCAATCAAATGAGCCCTCTCTGAATTTTATACGAGCATCCCTTTCATAGGAACAATATATGCCCCAGGACATAACTTACAACGCCTGCCCCGGGCCCTGAGGGGTTGTTACGACACCTGAGTTTTTGTTATCTGACTTTTGGGCAATTTTTAACTTAATGGCTATCTAAAAAAATTTTGGATGCATTTGGGAAAAAGGGTTGTGCGGGGGGGGGCCTAGTTGCCCTCCAATCTCTTTTGACTCTAAAAACTGAACTAGAGCTTTCAATTTCCAATCAAATGAGCCATCTCTGAATTTTTTACGAGCATACTTTCAATAAGAATCATATATTCCCCCAGAGCATATCTTACAACACCTGCCCTCGGGTCCTGGGGGGCCGTTTTGACCCCTGAGTTTTCGTTATATGGTCTTTGAACTATTTAAAAAAAAACTATCTCACAGTTCTTATCGGATGGGTTTGGGGAAAAAAAGGCGTAGAGGGGGGGGGGGCTAGGTGCCCTCAAATCTCTTTTGACTCTTAAAAAGTGAATTAGAACTTTCAATTTCCAACAAAATAAGCCCTCTTTGATGTTAATACGAGCATCCCTTCCATAAGACCCATAAGTACTCCCAGGGCAGAACTTACAATGCCTGCCCCCGGGCCCTGGGGGGTTGTGTTGACACCAGAATCTTTGTTATATGATCTTTGAACTATTTTTAACAAAATAGCTATCTTAAAATTTTTATTGGATGCATTTGGGAAAAAAGGGTTTGGGTAGGGGGAGCTGGTTACCCTCCAATATCTTTTGACGCTTAAAAGGTGAACTAGAACTTTCAATTTCCAATCAAATGAGCCCTCTCTGAAGTTTATACGAGCATTCCTTCCATAAGAACCATATATACCCCCAGGGCAAAACTTCTAACCCTTGCCCCTGAAGACTGTGGGGGGAGTGGTGTCCTGCTCAAACATATAATTTCCAGAACTTTCAACTACGTTGAACAAAATGGAACTTTCGACTATTAAAAAGGGAACTAGACATTTAAATTTCTAATCGAATGAGCCCTTTTCTGAAGTTTCTACGACAACATTGTCCATACAAAACCGTATATGCCCCCAGGGCATAACTTACAACCCTTGCCCTGAGGGCTGTGGGGGAGTTGTCATCCTCAAAGACCTAATTTCAAGAACTTAAAACTACGTTTAATAAAATGGCAATCTCAAAATTTTGATAGGATGTGTTTGGGGAAAAGGTGGGGCTGAGAGGGGGGTTAGTTGCCCTCCAATCACTTTCGCTTATTATAAAGGGCACTAGCCCTTTGAATTTCCAATCAAATGATCCTTTTTTGAAAATTTTCAACAACGCCTTCTATTAAAACCTTATATGTCCCCAGGGCATAATTTAAAACCCTTACCCTGAGGGTTGTGGGGGATTGTCCTCCTCAAAAACATAATTTCTATATGGAAATCAACTACGCTGAACAAAACGACTATATCAAAATTTTGATTGGATGTGTTTGGGGGAATGATTGGCGTGGGGGGCGGCTAGTTACCCTCCAATCCCTTTCGAATGTTAAATAGAGCACTAACCCTTTAAATTTCCAATCGAATGAGCCTTTTTTGAAGTTTCTACAACAACGTTTTCTATAAAAATCTTGTATGCACCCAGGGTATAACTTAAAACCCCTGCCCTGAGGGTTGTGGGGGAGTGTCCTCCTCAAAAACATATTTTCTATCTGGAAATCAACTACGCTGAACAAATGACTTACAACCCTTGCCATGAAGGTTGTGGGGGAGTGTCCTCCTCAAAAACATAATTTCTATATGGAAATCAACTACGCTGAACAAAACGACTATATCAAAATTTTGATTGGATATGTTTGGGGGAATGATGGGCGTGAGGAGGGGGCTAATTGCCCTCCTCTCACTTTCGACTATTAAAAAGGGCACTAGCCCTTTGAATTTCCAATCGAATGAGCATTTTTTGAAGTTTCTACGATAACACCTTCTATAAAAACCTTGTATGCCCCCAGGGCATAACTTACAACCCTTGCCCTGAAGGTTGTGGGGGAATGTCCTCCTCAAAAACATAATTTCTATCTGGAAATCACTTTCAACAATTAAAAAGCGCACTAGAACTCTCGATTTCCAATCGGATGAGCCCCCTTTGAAGTTTCTACGGCGACCCCTTCCATATGACTTAGGCAGCGCAATAGCGCTGCCTAAGTAAAGAACGATGTTGGCACAATGTAGTATTTGCTTGTTTTTTTCATACCCGGGCACTTCGTATTGAAGGTGTTGTCATAGAAACTTCAAAAGGGCTCATTCGATTGGAAATTGGAGTATATTGAAAGTTGTTGTATAAATCATAGGCAGCGCGTTCGTGCTGCCTAAGTAAAGACCGATGTTTGCACAATGTATTTTTTTTTCATACCAGGGCAGTTCGTATCGAAGGAGTTGTCGTAGAAACTTCGAAAGGGGCTCATTCTATTGGAAATTGGAGTGGGAACTTGGAAAAGGGCTCATTCGATTGGAAATTGGATTTTGTTTAGCGTAGTTGATTTCTAGATCGAAGATATGTTTTTGAGGAGGACAATCACCCATAACCCTCGGGGCAAGGGTTTTAAGTTATGCCCTAAGGGCATATAAGAACGATATTGGCACAACGAATTATTTTTTTTTCCTTTAGAGCAGGGCACTTCGTATCGAAGAAGTTGTCGTAGAAACTTCAAAAAGGGCTCATTCAATTGGAAATTGGAGTGGCTTGTGCCCTTTTTAATAGTCTAAAGTGATTGGAAGGCAACTAACACCCCTTCCACGCCCACCATTTCACAAAACAAATCCAATCGAAATTTTGAGTTAGCCGTTTTGTTCAGCGTAGTTGATTTCCAGATAGAAATTATGTTTTTGAGGAGGACACTCCCCCACAACCTTCATGGCAAGGGATGTAAGTTATGCCCTGGGGGGAATATAAAGTTTTTATTGAAAGCGTTGTCGTAGAAACTTCAAAAGGGCTCATTCAATTGGAAATTGAAAGGGCTAGTGCTTTTTTTAATAGTTGAAAGTGATTGGATAGCGACTAACACCCGTCCCATGCCCACCATTTTCCCAAACACATCCAATCAATATTTTAAGATATCCATTTTGTTCAACGTTGTTAAACTTAATGGAAATTAGGTCTTTTAGGATGATAGACCCCTCAGAGCCCTCAGTGCAAGTGTTGTAAGTTATGCCCTGGGGGCATATAAAGTTTTTATTGAAAGCGTTGTCGTAGAAACTTCAAAAGGGCTCATTCAATTGGAAATTGAAAGGGCTAGTGCTTTTTTTAATAGTTGAAAGTGATTGGACAGTGACTAACGCCCCTCTCACGCCCACCATTTTCCCAAACACATCCAATCAAAATTTTGAGATATCCATTCTGTTCAACGTAGTTGAAAATTCTGGAAATTACGTCTTTTAGGATGATAACCCCCTCGGAGCCCTCAGTGCAAGGTTTGTAAGTTATGCCCTAGGGCATATAAGGTTTATATGGAATGTTGTTGTATAAATCATAGGCAGCGCGATCGCGCTGCAGAAGTAAAGAACGATGTTGTCCCAATGTATTTTTTTTCATACCAGGGCACTTCGTGTCGTGGGAGTTGTCGTAGAAACTTCGAAAAGGGCTCATTCGATTGGAAATTGGAGTGGCTAGTGCCCTTTTGAATAGTCGAAAGTGATTGGAAGGCAACTCGGGGCAAGGGTTGTAAGTTATGCCCTGGGAGCATATAAGGTTTTATAGAACGCGTTGTCGTAGAAACTTCAAAAAGGACTCATTCGATCAGAAATTGAAATGGCTAGTGCCTTTTTTAATAGTCGAAAAAGATTGGAAGGCAACCAACACCCATTCCACGCCCACCATTACCCCAAACACATCCAATAAAAATTTTGAGATAGCCAATCTGTCCCACGACGTTCAAAGTCCAGGAAATCATACCTTTGAGCAGGACACTCCCCCCAAAGTCTTCAGGGCAAGCGTTATAAGTCATGCTCTGGGGGCATATAAGGTTTTTATTGAAATCTTTGACGTAGAAACTTGAAAAAGGGCTCATTGGATTTGAAATTCAAAGGGCTAGTTCTCTTTTAATAGTCGAAAGTGATTTTAGGGCAACTAACCCCCCTCTCACGCCGTTCCCCCAAACACATCGAATCTAAATTTTTAGACAGCCATTTTATTCAACGTAGTTGAAGGTTTTGGAAATTTGGTCTTTAAGGATGACAACCCCTCCCCCCACAAACCTCAGGGCAAGGGTTGTAAGCTATGCCCTGGGGGGCATATAAAGTTTTTATTGAAAGGACTGTCGTAGAAACTTCAAAAAGGACTCATTCGATTGGAAATTGAAATGGCTAGTGCCCCTTTTAATATTCGAAAGATATTGGAAGGCAATTAACACCTCTTCCACGCCCATCATTTGCCCAAACACATCAAATAAAAGTTTTGAGATATCCATTTTGTTAAACGTAGTTGGAAGTTCTGGAAATTAGGTCTTTTAGGATGATAACCACCTCAGAGCCCTCAGTGCAAGGGTTGTAAGTTATGCCCTGGGGGCATATAAGGTTTATATAGAAAGTTTTTGCATAAATCATAGGCAGCGCGATCGCGCTGCCGAAGTAAAGAACGATGTTGGCACAATGTATTTTTTTCATACCCGGGCACTTCGTATCGAGGAAGTTGTCGAAGAAACTTCGAAAAGGGCTCATTCGATTGGAAATTGGAGTGGCTAGTGCTTTTTTTAATGGTCGAAAGTGATTGGAGGACAACTAGCCCCCCCCCCCCACGCCAATCATTCCCCCAAACACATCCAATCAAAATTTTGAGAGAGCCATTTTGTTCAGCGTAGTTCATTTCCTGGTAGAAAATATGTTTTTAAGGAGGTCACTCCCCCAAAACCCTCAGGGCAAGAGTTTTAAGTTATGCCCTGGGGGCATATAAGAACGATGTTGGCATAATGTATTATTTATTAATCTTTTCCTTTGGAGCAGGGCACTTCGTATCGAAGAAGTTGTCGTAGAAACTTCGAAAGGGCTCATTCAATTGGAAATTGGAGTGGCTTGTGCCCTTTTTAATAGTCGAAAGTGATTGGAAGGCGACTAACCCCCCTTCCACGCCCACCATTTCTCGATCCACATACAATCAAAATTTTGAGATAGCCATTCTGTTCAGCATAGTTGATTTCCAGATAGAAAACATGTTTTTGAGGAGGACAGTGCCCCACAGCCCTTAGGGCAAGGGTTTTTAGTTATGCCCTGGGGGCAAAAACGGTTTTTTATAGATGGCGTTGTCGTAAAAGTTTTAAAAAAGGCTCATTCGATTGGAAACTCAAAGGGCTAGTGCCCTTTTTAATAGTAGAAAGTGATTAGAGGGCAACTAACCCGCCTCTCACGCCCAACTTTTCCCCAAACACATCTAATAAAAACTTTGAGATAGCCATGTTATTCAACGTAGTGTTAAGTTCTGGAAATTAGGTCTTTGAGGATGACAGGCCCCCCAGAGCCCTCAGGGCAAGGATTGTAAATTATGCCCAGGGGGCATATAAGGTTTTTCTAAAACGTGTTGTCTTAGAAACTTCAAAAAGGACTCATTCGATTGGAAATTGAAATGGCTAGTGCCCCTTTTAATAGTTGAAAGAGACTGGAAGGCAACTAACACCCATTCCACGCCCACCATTTCCCCAAACATATCAAATAAAAAGCTGGAGATAGCCAATTTGTCCCAAGACGTTCAAAGTTCAGGAAATTATACCTTTGAGCAGGACACTCCCCCCACAGTCTTCAGGGCAAGCGTTATAAGTTATGCCCGGGGAGCATATAAGGTTTTTTATTGAAATCTTTGTCGTAGAAACTTGAAAAAGGGCTCATTCGATTTGAAACTCAAAGGGCTAGTACCCTTTTTAATAGTCTAAAGTGATTTGAGGGCAACTATCCCCCCTCTCACGCCCACCTTTTCCCCAAACACATCCAATCAACATTTTTAGAGAGCCATTTTATTCAACGTAGTTGAAAGTTTTGGATATTAGGTTTTTAATGATGACAACCCCTCCCCCCACAACCCTCAGGGCAAGGGTTGTAAGTTATGCCCTGGGGTCATATAAAGTTTTTATTGAAAGCGTTGTCGTAGAAACTTCAAAAGGGCTCATTCAATTGGAAATTGAAAGGGCTAGTGCCTTTTTTGATAGTTGAAAGTGATTGGATAGCGACTAACGCCCTTCTCACGCCCACCATTTTCCCAAACAGATCCAATCAATATTTCGAGATATCAATTTTGTTCAACGTAGTTGAAAGTTCTGGAAATTAGGTGTTTTAGGATGATAGCCCCCTCAGAGCCGTCAGCGCAAGGGTTGTAAATTATGCCCTGGGGTCATATAAAGTTTTTATGGAAAGCGTTGTCGTAGAAACTTCAAAAGGGCTCATTCAATTGGAAATTGAAAGGGCTAGTGCCTTTTTTAATAGTTGAAAGAGATTGGATAGTGACTAACGCACCTCTCACACCAACCATTTTCCCAAACACATCCAATCAAAATTTTGAGATATCCATTTTATTCAACGTAGTTGAAAGTTCTGGAAATTAAGTCTTTTAGGGTGATATCCCCCTCAGAGCCCTCAGTGCAAGGGTTATAAGTTATGCCCTGGGGGCATATAAGGTTTATATAGAAAGTTGTTGTATAAATCATAGGCAGTGCGATCGCGCTGCCCAAGTAAAGAACGATGATGGCACAATGTATCTTTTTTCATACCAGGGCACTTCGTATCGAAGGAGTTTGTAGTAAGGCAATCATAGATACGAAACTTACGCCTGAGGCATGGATATGTGAGCAGTTTAACCGGTATATTGGCTTACCACTGGCATGCATTTATTGCTACGGACGGTACATGCCTTAGCAGACAGGTTTCTGAACCACCGCCTATTTTCTGCCCAATCAGAGATGTATAAGGAATTATACTAGAATATACAGTTCAGTTTCACCGGCACATGGCTTACCATGGCCTGCCACCTATTGATCCGACGCGTGATTGCATAATGTACCTTACCACGGTCATTCATCTATTACCACGACCGGTATATGCCTTAGCAGACAGGTTTCTGAGCCAACACCTATTTGGGCCAATCAGAGATGTTTTTACTAACGATACTCTGTATACGATAACTTGATTAGTATAAAAGGTTTTTTTTACTATAAAGTAATGTTTCTACTATCGATACAGGCAAGTCGGGCATCTTTATGAGTCAAAACCTGTCAAAGTGATTGATAACCTCTAGCTTAAAGGCATCTCATCGGGTTTGGTTACGAATACATCATGGGATAATTACAGAACGGTGAATGATGAAAAGTTGTATCATTGCGCAAACTAACTAAATTCGCGAAAAAAGGTATAGCATTTGGATAACTATGCAATGAATGATCTTAATTGGTTATTGAATAATAGGGGTGAGAATGATCTTAATTAGTTATTGAATTGTATGAAGGTGGTAAAAAAGGGTTAAACTGATTACCAGTTAAGGTAAGCCCGAAGGGGTTGTTAACTCATAGGCAATTTATTATAAATTTGGAATAACATTGTTAGCATCAATCTATGAAAATGGTTACCTATGACAAAATGACATTGTGCCTTGACCTAGCTTAACTTCTCGGATGTGTTCTGTATAATAAACAATTACCGTTTGAACAGTGTTGTCAATATAAAATATGCTCTAACATTATAGTATACTAAAAAGGTGATACTAGTAGAGACTTAAATGCCAAGAAAGGAATTTTAATAAAGAAATTCAGAACAATCCTTAGAAATCCTTGGAAATCAAGTAGTGAGACGATTATGAGTATGAACCATCAAGGATCGCAATCATCAATGACCCTAACCACCAAGGACCTCAACCTCTAAAGGCGCCAACCCCAAAAGGGACCCCTCCCACCAACTTTTTTGGGTCCCCTTCCCTCATTTTTTTATACTTTTTTTGAAGTTTTTTTTACTTTTTTTAACATGATATTTTTTTTCAACTTTTTTTTACATGTCTTCGAATGTGATAAAACATACTTAATGCATAGGAAATTCAAATTTAATATTTTCAAAATTCAAAATGGGAATGATATAGATATTTTAGTCGTGACTATTTTTATTAGAAAAATAATGTTTGCAGTAGCACTTTTTTTTCTTAGACTGAATTTTTTATGCACAGAAATTATTCAACTTTTTTTACGTATCTTAAAATGACATGAAATATGCTTGCGGCTCTACCAATCGCACTCTATGCTTGCTCAAAGACATGATGCGGCTTTCTCACTGGTACTCTGTGATGGGTTCGACACTAACTAGTTTATTGCATGCATTAAATCAGTATTTTTTACGCAGTGGAAGGATAAACACATCATTCATATCTTTAAAAAAGTGAAGATGAAGCATTTTAATAAAGTGTGTTCACATGATAGTGTTATTGTAGCATTGAATGCTGACATGGAGAAGTATTTGAACTATGAAACAAGTACAAGTAGTAGCACTATCGGAAACGTATGCGAGCATTGTCATCACAGTAAGGAATTAAATTCCTTTGGTACTACGAAAAATATTCAACTCTTATGTTGGTGGATATGCGAGATTGAGATATCCGGAGATGATTGCACTCAAAGAGAATGCCAACATAAAAATAAGCATTGATGATAGAGGACAACTCCTTGCTACTGTTGCAGGTAACACACTACCTACTGATACATCCTATCGTCAACTTTCCGGTGCTAGCATTCAACGGAGGGTCAAAAGAAGAAAGGCCAACTCTTCTACTAATATCATAAACCATATCTTGTCTACGTACCGGAACTGTTACCTGTGTAAAAATAATGTTGTAAAAGACAGTGAAATTGCCGTAAAAATAAAAAGGGCATTGGTACACAATATCACTAAGGGATATAAAGATGAATCGATGAAAAACAAAGTGCCGGTAAACGTTACTTCCATCATTGATCAAACAGTCAATGAATCAAATAATAACAAAGACGAAAGGCATAATGAACCTGTCTGTGACACACCAGTAAAAATTGTGTATGACTCAAAATGGAATAATGATTATTCTATTGATTACGAACTAAGAGAAGACGATAGCTACAAAATCAAGAGAGAACATGGTGAACTATTTTATGAAACAGATTTAAAATGTCCAAAGTTGTTCATTGATATTAATAATGTATAATAAAATATTTTTGTATTAATATCCTACATGACATTATTTCATTAAAAATATATTATACATTAAATTGTTATGTGTTCATTATTTTTAGAGTATGCTAGCATATCAAACGTTTAGAATGTCTATTTAAACATCAGGGATGTAAGAAATGGAATTTGCGTACATCATTTGTCGGATAGATAGGTTAACATGGAGGAAATCTAAGTATCAGAATGAATAAATTCTTTATCAACACCTTCTGTCGGATAGGTCAGGATAAAATTGATAGAATCCAAGTATCAGAGTGAATAAATTCTTTATCAACATGTGTCAATAGATTCTTTGCCTGACATGTCGGTTAAAATTATCAAAACCTCAGTGTCAGAGTGATGAAGTTCTCTATCACACCAATTGTCAGATACATGGGGTAACATTGACAAAATCTAAGTATCAGAGGGAATAAATTTTTTCCATCAGCATCTTTATCGGATACAACGGATAAAATTGAGAAAATCTAAGCATCAGAATCAATAAATTCTTTATCAATGTCTTTTGACAGATACGTTTGATAACACTGACCAAATCTAAGTATCATAGTGAATAAATTCTTTATCAACTTCTTTGTCGGATACATCAGATAGCACTGACAAAATCTAAGTATCAGAGCCAATAAATTCATCAACATTTTTTTTAACAACATCACTTTTCGGATACGTCAGATAACATTGACAAAATCTATGTGTTAGAATGAATAAATTCTTTAGCAACATCTTTGTCGGATACGTCGGATGCAATTGATAAAATTCAAGTATCAGAGTGAATAAATTCTTTATTAACATTCTTTATCGATATTGTTTCTCGGATACGTCGGATAACATTGACAAAATCTATGTATTAGAATGAATAAATTCTTTATCATTATCCATTGTCGGATATGTCATTATGGAAAAATTGTAAGTAAGTAGCAAACTCTTATTGAATCCACCTCTTGCATATACAATACGGAAATTTCATTCAAGAAATTATGAAAAAATTGTAAGTAAGTAACAAACTCTTTCTTGAATTCGCCTCTTGGATACACAATAAGGGAATTTCATTCAAGAAATTATGAAAAGATTGTAAGTAACTAACAAAATCTTTCTTGAATTCACCTCCTGAATACAAAATTCAGAAATTTCATTCAAGAAATTATGAAAAACCCGTAAGTAAGTAACAAATCTTTTTTTGAATTCACCTCTTGGAGATACAATATGGAAATTTCATTCAAGAAATTATGAGAAAATTGTAAGTAAGTAACGAACTCTTTCTTGAATTCGCCTCCTGGATACACAATACAGAAATTTCATTCAGGGAACTATGAAAAAATTGTAAGTAAGTAACAAGCTCGTTCTTGAATTCTCCTCTTGGATACACAATCCGAAAATTTTATTCAAGAAATTATGAAAAAATTGTAAGTAGGTAACAAACTCTTTCTTGAATTCACCTCCTGAATACACAATGCAGAAATTTCATTCAAGAATTTGTAGAGAATTGTAAGTAAGTAACAAGCTTGTTATTGAATTAACCTCTTGGATACACAATATGGAAATTTCATTCAAGAAATCATGAAAAATTGTAAGTAAGTAACAAACTCTTTCTTGAATTCACCTCTTGGATACACATTATGGAAATTTCATTAAAGAAATTATGAAAAAATTGTAAGTAAGTAACAAACTCATTCTTGAATTCGCCTCCTGGATACACAATACAGAAATTTCATTCTTGTAATTATGAAAAAATTGTAAGTAAGTGCCAAAACGCAGAAATTTAATTCAAGGAATTATGAAAAAATTGTAAGTAGGTAACAAACTCTTTCTTGAATTCACCTCATGGACACACAATACAGAAATTTCATTCATGAAATTATGAAAAAATTGTAAGTAAAACACAAGGTCTTTCTTGAATTCACCTCTTGGATACACAATATGGAAATTTTATTCAAGAAATTATGAAAAATTGTAAGTAAGTAACAAACTCTTTCTTGAATTCACCTCTTGGATATACAATACAGAAATTTCATTCATGAAATTATTAAAAAAATTGTAAGTAGGTATCAAACTCTTTCTAGAATTCACCTCTTGGATACACAATACAGAAATTTCAGTCATGAAATTATGAAAAAAATTGCAAGTAAGTACCAAACTCCTTCTTGAATTCACCTCTTGGATACACAATACACACATTTCATTCAAGAAACTATGAAAAAATTGTAAGTAAGTAACAAAATCTTTCTTGAATTTACCTCCTGAATACACACTGCAGAAATTTCATTCAAGAAATTATGAAAAAATTGTAAGTAAGTAACAAACTTTTTCTTGAATTCACCTCTTGGATATACAATATGGATATACACACATTTCATTCAAGAAACTATGAAAAAATTGTAAGTAAGTAACAAAATCTTTCTTGAATTTACCTCCTGAATACACACTGCAGAAATTTCATTCAAGAAATTATGAAAAAATTGTAAGTAAGTAACAAACTCTTTCTTGAATTCACCTCTTGGATATACAATATGGAAATTTCATTCAAGAAATTATGAGAAAATTGTAAGTAAGTAACAAACTCTTTCTTGAATTCGCCTCCTGGATACACAATACAGAAATTTCATTCAAGAAATTATGAAAAAATTGTAAGTAAGTAACAAGCTCGTTCTTGAATTCTCCTCTTGGATACACAATACGAAAATTTCATTCAAGAAATTATGAAAAAATTGTAAGTAGGTAACAAACTCTTTCTTGAATTCACCTCCTGAATACACAATGCAGAAATTTCATTTAAGAAATTGTGAAAAAATTGTAAGTAAGTAACAAGCTCGTTCTCGAATTCACCTCTTGGATACACAGTATGGAAATTTCATTCAAGAAATTACGAAAAATTGTAAGTAAGTAACAAACTCTCTCTTGAATTCACCTCTTGGAAATACAATATGGAAATTTCATTCAAGAAATTAAAAAAAATTGTAAGTAAGTAACAAACCCATTCTTGAATTCGCCTCCTGGATACACAATACAGAAATTTCATTCATGTAAACATGAAAAATATGTAAGTAAGTACCAAAATGCAGAAATTTCAGTAAAGGAATTATGAAAAAAATTGTAAGTAGGTAACAAACTCTTTCTTGAATTCACCTCTTGGACACACAATACAGAAATTTCATTCATGAAATTATGAAAAAATTGTAAGTAAGTAACAAGCTCTTTCTTAAATTCACCACTTGGATACACAGTATGGAAATTTCATTCAAGAAATTATGAAAAATTGTAAGTAAGTGACAGACTCTATTGAATTCACCTCTTGGATACACAATATGGAAATTTTATTCAAGAAACTATGAAAAAATTGTAAGTAAGTAACAAACTCATTCTTGAATTCGCCTCCTGGATACGCAATACAGAAATTTCAATCATGTAATTATGAAAAAATTGTAAGTAAGTACCAAAATGCAGAAATTTCATTCAAGAAATTATGAAAAAATTGTAAGCAGGTAACAAACTCTTTCTTGAATTCACATCTTGGACACACAATACGGAAATTTCATTCATGAAATTATAAAAAAAATCGTAAGTAAGTAACAAGCTCTTCTTGAATTCACCTCTTGGATATACAATACAGAAATTTCATTCATGAAATTATGTAAAAATTGTAAGTAAGCCCCAAAATGCAGATATTTCATTCAAGAAATTATAAAAAATTTTAAGTAGGTAACAAACTCTTTCTTGATGTCACTTCTTGGGTATGCAATACAGAAATTTCATTCATGAAATTATGAAAAAATTGTAAGCAGGTAACAAACTCTTTCTTGAATTCACCTCTTGGATACACAATGCAGAAATTTCATTCATGAAATTATTAAAAAATTGTAAGTAAGTACCAAACTCCTTCTTGAATTCACCTCTTGGATACACAATACAGACATCTCATTCAAGAAATTTTGAAAATATTGTAAATAAGTACCAAACTCTTTCTTGAATTCACCTCTTGAATACACAATACAGAAATTTCATTCATAAAACTATGAAAAAATTGTAAGTAAGAACCAAAATAGAGAAATTTCGATACACAATACGGAAATTTCATTCATGAAATTATGAAAAATTGTAAGTAGGTAACAAACTCTTTCTTGAATTCACCTCCCGAATGCACAATGCAGGAATTTGATTCGAGAAATTAATAAAAAATTGTAAGTAAGTAACAAGCTCGTTCTTGAGTTCACCTCTTGGATACAAAATATGGAAATTCCATTCAAGAAATTATAAAAAAATTGTAAGTAAGTAACAAACTCTTTCTTCAATTCACCTCTTGGATACACAATATGGAAATTTCATTCAAGAACTAATGAAAAAATTGTAAGTAAGTAAAAAACTCATTCTTGAATTTGCCTCCTGGATACACAATACAGAAATTTCATTCATGTAATTATGAAAAAATTTGGAGTAAGTACCAAAATGCAGAAATTTCATTCAAGAAATTATGAAAAAATTGTAAGTAGGTAACAAACTGTTTCTTGAATTCACCTCTTGGACACACAATACAGAAATTTCATTCATGAATTTATGAAAAAAATTGTATGTATGTAACAAGGTCTTTCTTTAGTTCACCTCTTGGATACACATTACAGAAATTACATTCAAGAAATTATGAAAACATTATAAGTAAGTAACAAACTCCTTCTTGAATTCACCTCTTGGATACACATTACAGAAATTTCATTCAAGAAATTATGAAAAAATTGTAAGTAAGTAACAAACTCTTTCTTGAATTTACCTCTTGGATACACAATACAGACATCTCATTCAAGAAACTATGAAAAAATTGTAAGTAGGCAATAAACTCTTTCTTGAATTCACCTCTTGGATACACAATACGGAAATTTCATTCATGAAATTATGAAAAAATTGTAAGTAAGTAACAAACTCCTTCTTGAATTCACCTCTTGGATACACAATACAGAAATTTCATTCAAGAAATTATGAAAAAATTGTAAGTAAGTTACAAACTCTTTCTTGAATTCGCCTCTTGGATACACAATACAGAAATTACATTCAAGAAATTATGAAAACATTGTAAGTAAGTAACAAACTCTTTCTTGACTTCACCTCTTGCATATACAATACAGACATCTCATTCAAGAAACTATGAAAAAATTTCAAGTAGGTAACAAACTCTTTCTTGAATTCACCTCTTGGATACACAATACAGAAATTTCATTCATGAAATTATGAAAAAATTGTAAGTAAGTAACAAACTCTTTTTGAATTCACCTCTTGAATATACAATAAAGAAATTTCATTCATGAAACTATGAAAAAAAATTGTAAGTAAGTAAGTGACAAACTCTTTCTTGAATTCACCTCTCGGATATACAACACAGAAATTTCATTCAAGAAATTATGAAAAAATTGTCTGTCTACTTAAGTTTAGCATGGTTATAGATGGTAGCACACCCGCTGAGACGCACAGTTATAGTGAGAGAGACATGCAAAGAGTTAGGTTAATTTAGGTTCACTTAGAGTGGCCTTCATAAAACCCAAGTTCTATTAATTTTGACTTTATGCATCGTTACGTTGAATTTAGGCTACACCGGTTATAGATGGCAGCACACCCACTGAGACACACAGTCACAGTGAGAGAGACATGCAAAACGTTGGGTTAATTTAGGTTCACTTAGAGTGGCGCGCCACTCTAATTGAAAAAAAGGCTCATTCGATTGGAAATTCAAAGGGCTACTGCCCTTTTCAATAGTCGAAAGTGATTAGAGGGCAACTAACCCGCCTCTCACGCCCACCTTTTCCCTAAACACATCTAATCAAAACTTTGAGATAGCCATTTTATTCAACGTAGTTTTAAGTTCTGGAAATTAGGTCTTTGAGGATGACACCCCCCCCCCCAGCCATCAGGGCAAGGGTTTTAAATTATGCACTGGGGGCATATAAGGTTTTTATAGAAGGCGTTGTCGTATAAACTTCAAAAAGGACCCATTCGACTGGAGTTTGAAACGGCTAGTGCCCTTTTTAATAGTCGAAAGTGATTGGAAAGCAACTAACACCCCTTCCACGCCCACCATTTCCTCAAACAAATCCAATAAAGATTTTGATATAGCCATTTTGTTCCACGGAGTTCAAAGTTCAGGAATTTATACCTTTGACCAGGACACTCTCCCCACAGTCTTCAGGACAAGGGTTATAAGTTATGCCCTGTCGAGGAAATCAACTCGACCATTTTGTTCAGTGTGGTTGATTTCCAGATAGAAATTATGTTTTTGAGGAAGACAGTCCCCCAGAGCCCTTAAGGAAAGAGTTTTAAGTTATGCCCTGGGGGTATATACAGTTTTTTTTATAGAAGACGTTGTCGTGGAAACTTCAAAAAAGGTTCATTCGATTGGAAAGTCAAAGGGCTAGTGCCCTTTTTAATAGTCGAATGTGGTTAGAGGGCAACTAACCCGCCTAACAGCCCCATCACAGCCCTCGGGTCAAGGGTTTTAAGTTATGCCCTGGGGGCATATAAAGTTTTTATAGAAAGCGTTATCGTAGAAACTTCAAAAAGGGCTAATTCGATTAGAAATTGAAATGGCTAGTGCCCCTTTCTATAGTCAAAAGTAATTGGAAAGCAACTAACACCCCTTCCACGCCCACCATTTCCTCAAACAAATCCAATAAAGATTTTGATATAGCCATTTTGTTCCACGCAGTTTAATGTTCAGGAAATTATACCTTTGAGCAGGAAACTCCCCCCACATTCTTTGGGGCAAGGGTTATAAATTATGCCCTGGGGGCAAATAAGTTTTTATTGAAATCTTTGTCGTAGAAACTTGAAAAAGGGCTCATTCGATTAGAAATTCAAAGGTCTAGTGCCCTTTTTAATAGTCGAAAGTGATTATAGGGTAATTAACCCCCCTCTCTCGCCCACCTTTTTCCCAAACACATCCAATGAAAATTTTTAGATAACCATTTTGTTCAGCGTTGTTGATTTCCAGATAGAAGTTATGTTTTTGAGGAGGAATGTCCCCAGAGCCCTTAGGGCAAGGGTTTTAAGTTAAGCCCTTGGGGCATATACGTTTTTTTTAGAAAGCGTTGTCGTAGAAAATTCAAAAAAGGCTCATTCGATTGGAAAGTCAAAGGGCTAGTGCCCTTTTTAATAGTCGAAATTGGTTAGAGGGCAACTAACCCGCCTCTCACGCCCACCTTTTCCCCAAACACATCTAATCAAAACTTTGAGATAGCCATTTTATTCAACGTAGTTTAAGTTCTGGAAATTAGTTCTTTGAAGATGACAACCCTCCACAGCCCTCAGGGCAAGGGTTTGTAAATTATGCCCAGGGGCATATAAGGTTTTGGCTAGTGCCCTTTTTAATAGTCGAAAGTGGTTAGAGGGCAACTAACCTGCCTCTCACGCCCACCCTTTCCCCACACACATCTAATCAAAACTTTGAGATAGCCATTTTATTCAACGTAGTTTAAGTTCTGGAAATTAGTTCTTTGAAGATGACAACCCTCCACAGCCCTCAGGGCAAGGGTTTGTAAATTATGCCCAGGGGCATATAAGGTTTGTATAGAACGCGTTGTCGTATAAACTTCAAAAAGGGCTTATTCGATTGGAAATTGAAATGGCTAGTGCCCTTTTTAATAGTCGAAAGGGATTGGAAAGCAACTAACACCCTTTCCTCTCCCACCATTTCCCCCAACACATCCAATAAAGACTTTGAGATAGCCATTGTGTCCAACGCAGTTCAAAGTTCAAACGACAACCCCCTCACAGCCCTCAGGGCAAGGGTTGTAAGTTATGCCCTGTACATACCTGAACATAATGTGCACTTTACTGGAAAAAAAATACAAATGGAATGAGCATTGTCAGTTTAATATACTTATACTGGTATTTGTTAATCAAAATGTTAATATTATTTGATTTATTAAAGTTATAAAAGTAAAAACATTTATATTTTTTCAGTAAAGTGCAAATTATGTTCTGGCCTTGGGAAGGCATAGGGGTTTTGAGCCCTAATCATGTTAATTTTTGCTCGTTTTGAGTTTGACTCGGTTATTTATTATTTTTTGTTGTTGTTGTTGTTTTGACCAGGGCACTTCGTATCAAAGGAGTTTGAAAAGGGCTCAGTCGATTGAAAATAGAAAGTGCTGATGCCCTTTTTAGTAGTCGAAAGTGATTGGAAGGCAACTAATCCCCCTCCCACTCCCATCCTCCCACGCCCACCCTCCCATTTGCCCATTATGTTTAAAAACTAAATGTTGCGTTAAGATTAATTAAAATGCACTGTGTTAATGCCAATTCCCAATAAGGCATCTCAACAGTATCCCAAGAACGACTGAGGGTATTATGTTCAAACTTTCGGGGCTACTTCTGCTCTTAAAATTTAACCAAAACAAAATAGCGTAAGTGTATCCAAGCTATCAAAGAAAGTAAACATATTTATTTGGGAATGGTATCAAGTTTTCCATTTCAGGTCAACTAGAGGAGGTATGAAACTAAATTTAACAGTACTATTTGTGTCTAGATTTTTAAAAGGGTCTATATTGTTAAAAATTGCTGAAAATTTTTCTCCGGCATACAAATAGGAGGCCAAACTATAAAGTCTTAAAAAACGAAAAGATTTAAAGTATTATTTTCTTTTTCCATGAAAAAACTATGTCAATATAAAACGAACAGAAATTAATTAAAAAAGTTTTCCCACAAAATAAGTTTTTCTAAGAAAAGGAAAGAACTCCATTAAAAAAAAATGAGCAAAAATAAAATGAGAACAAAATTTGCACTTTACTGAAAAAATACTGTTTAATATACATGTGTATTGTCAGTTTAATATACATATACTGATATTTAGTAATCAAAATGTTAAAATTATTTGATTTACTAAAATTAAAAAAGTAAAAACATTTATATTTTTCAGTAAAGTGTAAATTTTATTCTGGCCTCGGGAAGGCATAAGGGTTTTGCGCCCAACTTATGTTTATTTCTGCTCGTTTTGAGTTTGACTCGGTTATTTATTGTAATTTCTGTTCGTTTTGGGTTTTATTTATTTATCGATACTGATTTGCGGTAGTTTCACGCGTGGAAGGTGTGTTAGTTGCCTTCCAATCCCTTTCGACTATTAAAAAGGGCAAAAGGGCATAGCCATTTTAATTTCTAATCGAATGAGCCCTTTTTGAAGTTTCTACGACAACACGTCCTATAAAAACTTTATATGCCCCCAGGGCATTACTTACAACCCTTGTCCTGAGGTCTGTGAGGGGGTTGTCATCCTCAAAGACCTAATTTACAGAACTTAAAACTACGTTGAATAAGATGGCAACCTCAAAACTTTGATTAGATGTGTTTTGGGGAAAAGCCCCCAGGGCATAACTAACAACCCTTGCACTGAGGGCTCTGATGGGGTTATTATCCTAAAACACCTAATTTCCAGAACTTTCGACTACGTTGAACAAAATGGATATCTCAAAATTTTGATTGGATGTGTTTAGGGAAATGGTGCGTGTGAGAGGGGGGTTAGTTGCCCCCCAATGACTTTCGACTATTAAAAAGGGCACTATCCCTTTGAGTTTCCAATTGAATGAGCCTTTTTTGAAGCTTCTACGACAACGTCTTCTATAAAAACCTTAAATGCCCCCAGGGCATAACTTACAACCTTGCCCTGAAGTCTGTGGGGGAGTGTCCTCCTCAAAAACATAATTTCCATCTGGAAATTAACTACGCTGAACAAAATGGCTATCTTAAAATTTTGATTGGATGTGTTTCGGGAAATGGTGGGTGTGGAAGAGGTGTTAGTTGCCTTCCAATTACTTTCTACTATTAAAAAGGGCACAAGCCACTCCAATTTCCAATTGAATGAGCCCTTTTCGAAGTTTCTACGACAACTTCTTCGATACGAAGTGCACTCTTCTAAAGGAAAAAATAATAAATGATACATTGTGCCAATATCGTTCTTATATGCCCTCAGGGCATAACTTAAAACCCTTGCCCCAAGGGTTGTGGGGGAGTGTGCTCCTCAAAAATATATTCTCTATCTGGAAATCAGCTACGCTGAACAAAATGACTATCTCAAATTTTGATTGGATGTGTTTGGGGGATTGATGGGCGTAGGGGGGCTAGTTGCCCTCCAATCACTTTCGACTATTAAAAAGGGCACTAGCCCTTTGAATTTCCAATCGAATGAGTCTTTTTTGAAGTCTCTACGACAACGCCTTCTGTAAAAACCTTATATGCCCCCAGGGCATAACTTACAACCCTTGCCCTGAAGGCTGTGGGGGAGTTTCCTCCTCAGAAACATAATTTCTCTCTGGAAATCAACTACGCTGAACAAAATGGCTATCTCAAAATTTTGATTGGATTTGTTTCGGGAAATAGTGGCTGTGGAAGGGGTGTTAGTTGCCTTCCAATCATTTTCGACTATTAAAAAGGGCACAAGCCACTCCAATTTCCAATTGAATGAGCCATTTTTGAAGTTTCTACGACAACTTCTTCGATACGAAGTGCACTGCTATAAAGGAAAAAACAATAAATGATACATTGTGCCAATATCGTTCTTATATGCCCTCAGGTTATAACTTAAAACCCTTGCCCCGAGGGTTGTGGGGGAGTGTCCTCCTCAAAATATTTTTTCTTTTGGGAAATCAGCTACGCTGAACAAAAGGGCTATCTCAAAATTTTGATTGGATGTGTTTTGGGGAATGGTGGGCGTAGGGGGGGGGGGGGGGCTAGTTGCCCTCCAATCACTTTCGACTATTAAAAATGACACTAGCCACTCCGATTTCCAATCGAATGAGCCCTTTTCGAAGTCTCTACAGCAACTCTTTCGATACGAAGTGCCCGGGCATGGAGGAAAAAAAATAATAAAATAAATAATACATTGTGGCAACATCGTTCTTTACTTAGGCAGCGCTATTGCGCTGCCTATGATCAGGACCAAGAAATTTGTTAATAATTACCCGGTTTTTAGTCCAAGGTGGAAGAAACAACAAATATTTACAAAATCTAAAATAATTAATCCGGATGCTTTTTAACTCTTTTTTCTTAAGAAGGGGAAAAATTCCAGAAGCAAAAAGAATTGAATGGTCACAAAAAGTTGAGTAGAGCTTGGCCACTGCGAGTTTATTGTATTTACCTCTATTAGTAACCATCTTAGCATATCCTTATTGAATTTTCTTATTAATATCGGAGAGTGTGCGCTGGTGCAAGCTCGGAAGAGCTTGTAATAGAAATACCATAATTAGTAATAGTAATAGAAATACCGAAAATAATTAGTAGTAGAAATACCAAGCCATCGAGGAGAATCTACGAGAGGGATAGTAAAGCCACTACAACGAAGGGGGGTACTAGAATTCTTGTTAAAAGAAAGAAATTTACCTTTATCTACATTAAGAGAGAGGCCTATATCTGAAAAAGAAGTAGCAACACGAGAAACCATGTTAGAAAGATCAGTTTTAGTACGGCTTATAAGAAGCAGGTCATCAGCATAGGCAATATATGAAACATCAGAAAAACTAGAGAGATAGGTAGCCGATATCTTTCCCAGAACTCCTGAAGTACAAAAATTAAATAAGGTCGGAGATAAAAAAAAAAAAAGCTCCACCTTGCCTTAAACCTCTTTTCACTTTAAAAATAGAAGCTGGCACCCATTTCAGCCGAAGAAAAGAATTAGAGTACAAGTAACGAAGAAGCATTATAACCGATAGATTGACACCGCAACCATGAAGAGCTGTAAAAAATCTGATTATGGCATAGACTATTGAAAGCTGTTGATAGATCTAAAGCGCAAAGATATATACTTTTTCCCTTAGAAGAGTTCTCAAGGAGCAAAGAAGATAATACACGATATGCATGCTGACAACCTACTCCGGTCTTAAATCCAAACTGGTTATCTCTCTCAAGCATATTATTAGTCACAAAAGGTAGTAATACATGCTCGAGAACTTTACTAAGAGTGCTGGAGACAGTAAGAGGTTGGTAAGAAGAGCAAAACAGTAAGAGGTTTACTAAGAGTGCAAGAGACAGTAAGAGGTTGGTAAGAAGAGCAAATTAAAGGAGGATTTCCCCTCTTTAAAATTGAAGAAACAGCACCACACAAAAAACTCTCCGGTAAACTAGAAGTGCAAATACACATCTGGAAAAGTAGGTGTATATGGTCAATAAGGGGGGTGCAATCTAATAAAGGTGAAATCTAGATATACCATTATTACTAGCATTATCTTATTTAAGTTTCTTAATTGCTTCAACTACGGATGAAATAGAAATGGGAACAAAAAGACGTTGGGATAGGGAGGTACTAAAAATAGCAGAAATAGAATGAGTTTACAAAGAATGCACATGGTAAGTAAAACTAGAAAAAAACGAGTAATGGTCATGCCAAGCAGACATGAACTCACATAAGCTGAATTCCAGGGGGAGCAAACCTCGTCTAATTGGCACTTTTAATGCTATGTAATAGAAATCTTAGAACAAAAATATAAAAATAAGGCAGCATCATTCAGCCAGCGGGAAGCGAGTGCCCCTCCCCCCCCCCCCCTTATGGGCACTCATGCAATCAGATGCAGGAAGACAATCACTACTTGGCATATCACTTCTAATCGACTCAGAATTAATAACTTTTCGCCATCCTCTCTTTGACACTGGAAAATCCATACCACGACAACGCATTGACTTAAGATATTTTTAAAATTCAATGCGCATCTTACTCTTAAGGTCAGATACAATTCCACAGGGCGGTCTATCATGTTCATTTCATACTTTTAACCAAAGCTTTGCTTTATTTTTCAAAGTTTTTAAATTAGGATCTAAAGGCCAAATAGGTTTTTGCGCACAACATCTAACACGTTGCAACGGCACTGCAACTGCCTCAGCCTATTTTAGACATTTAATTATTTGACTATAATAGCAATCCAGGTCCTTTTTGTAATTCACAGGAGCAGATGATAGGGAACTCGTATGGCAGACAGCAGGTTTGTTAGTGTAAACATATCGAGAGAGACATCAGCTTTCTTCCAATTGCTTTTTTCAAACCATTTTGAAGACCAGGGTACTTTACAAATACTTGTAAGGTTTATATTAAGCGTAAGAGTAAATGAAATAGGGAGATGGTCTAAGTCTTGTTCTTCAACGTGTACAAACACTACTGATGCAGTAATACTAGGTGAACAAATAATGTGATCAATATTGCTCTTACTACCTGAATGGTGAATGTAAGAAAACGGATGAGTTTCGGTAACAATATGATAAGATGGAAGGCAATCTAACAATGAATCACTTCTCACTGACGAATAATTTGTGTTCGTATTGAGGTCACCAATAATCATATAATCTAGAGAACTATAAAGAATTTTTTCTACTAAAAACTTCAACGTGTTGCAAGCTTTAGCATATCTAGTTATCGATCTGGCAGAACGATCATCAGAAGGCAGATGAGAATTAATGAAAACTATAGTGCCCATACGAACAGCCAAAAAAACTCATCCGAGTAAAAAGTCACCGGAGAAGCCAAATTCGGATTGCGCTTAAAAACACAAGCTAACCCACCAGATGGGTGGCCTCTTGTGGCTTTGGTAGCAGTAAAAAACACATCAAGATGAGGGCTCAGACGCAAAAGGTTAATGCTAATGTCTCTAAGAAGATGCTCCTGTAGACAGACCAAATCAAAATTATTGTAGAGATCATCAATAACAAAGTCCTTATCTTTAGTACCACTAATATTAAACGATATTATTGAAAATTCCAAAATCATTGCGAAATGGGGGAGCGCAACATTAGTTCCTTAGATACTGGGCAGGACAGACTATAAGAAGCATGAATTTTACCACAGTTAGCACACTTGGGAACAGCGCAACAAGGACTATCCTTAGTAGAAAGATGCGGCCAAGCACATCTGGCACATTTTGGGACATTGCTGGGGCAAGCACTTTGAAAGTGATCGTATGACCGGCATTTGAAGCAGCATTTAGGTATTTCCTTAAATTCGTAAATTCAAAAAAATTCATATCCAACTTTAATTCCTTCTTTGAAATAAGCGGACTGAGTGAAGGAGTCTTCGAATTCAAGCTAGACTGACATAGTCTGGCCCAAACGATTTGCACTTTTTATACCTTGCAGTCTATTAATAACTGAAAGGTCGACATCAACCGGGAAACCTTGGGGAATCCCAAAAAAGCGCTT
Source organism: Artemia sinica (assembly GCA_027921565.1). Taxonomy (NCBI): domain Eukaryota; kingdom Metazoa; phylum Arthropoda; class Branchiopoda; order Anostraca; family Artemiidae; genus Artemia; species Artemia sinica. Next base: position 46,915,826 of record CM051274.1, on the reverse strand, counting down.
GGATCGTACTTTAACTGTTGCTCCGGTAATAAGTTCTGAACTGATGTACAAAAATCTTCAGTTGCAATATTTATTCAGTTGCAATTTTTATCAATATTTATCAATATTGACATACCATCTGTCATTAACAGGTTTCACGCTACAAACTAATTCAAGTCCAGCTATTTGATCGAGAACAGTTTTGCGTTTAATCGGATCAGACAGATCTGAAGGCACTTTAGAGACAATAACTGTTGCTTGAGTGTCAATTGCTGGGATAGGTTTGGGTAGTTAAGGAAAATTCAACTGATAATTGTCAAGTTTCCCTGACATTTCAACAACGACGTGTTGCAGCTTATTAAACTGAGAGAGTTAAGAAGTATAAGCAGTGGCAGGGAATCATGGCACTTCAGTAGGTTGCTTTATCACAAACATAGGTACAAAAGTGTCATTACTGTCAAGAGATCTTAACAGAGAAATAATGTTACTAAAATGACTAGAAAGTGCATTGTTCCCCTTACGTACTTGGCAATCCGATTCAGGTGCACTTATTTGCCACAATGAACTTTTAGCTTCTTTGACTATGTTCACGTCCAAAAACTCCATACCATGTCTTTTGATAATATCTTCCTCAATTCCGCTTAGCAAATTGCTTTGAATAAAATTTAGCACCGGAGAATATACAAGTTCAGGCGTTTCGTCAGTGCTTTTCATGGCTATTGCAATCGCCACACAAATTAAAAAGTCGCTGTATTAATTCAAGAAAAAGCACTGAATTAATGAATACCGAAACATAGTTCAAATTCAAAGCAAATATTATCAATTTATGATCCTCTTAAAGTTAACTCAGCTCAAGAGCTCACTTGGAATAAATTATGACCTCATCGAAATGAATTCAGACAGACAATAATATCCAATACAATTTTTGTGTTTTAAAAAACTTTAAAAAAGTTTAAAAAAAGGTTATTTTAAAAAAGTTCGCAAAGTTACCGTTTTTTCTTCAAAATGACAGAACAAGAAGAATGGGAGACTTGACTTCCCTACTACTTAGATTTACCCTTTTGCATATTCATACCGGCTAACTTTTCTATGCGGTCAACAATGAAGTTCAGTTATATTAAGCTTTTTAACATATTTAAAACATATATTAATCTTCAGCAAAATTTACTAATAAAGAAAAACTATTTCAAGTATTTGTGGTGTCATTCATATGAAAATTGTTTTAAAAATTCGACTATGGAAAATGTCTGAATTCGACTATGTCTGAATCTTTACAAACGGAAATCGTTGTCAAATTTCTCTAATTAATTTTGCTTATTTTATATTCACAATTCAACGTCGAAACACTGACGAAAGTGTGGTACTGCCAAGGCCGTATACAGGGGGGTTAGGGAGTTCAACTCCCTAACGAGGTTTAAATAGACCTAAGATGTGTCCAGGGGGCACAAAAAGTTTTCATTTGGAGTTGCTGGCATTTCATCAACTCTGATTATTCCAGTGTAATTCCAGTGAGTGATGACTTCCTGTCAGTTCTTCTTTGTTTTGGTTTTATTTGTGTTTGTTAGAAGTTATTCTAATGAAAAATTGGTTTTCTGTAAGAGTCAAACCCGAGATGTTTGAATTCAAAGTTCACGGTGCTTCCCATAACCTGGCCATACAAACAAAAAAAGTTTATAAAGCACGACATAGGGTCATCCTTCATGGTATTGAACGGCCTTAGTTTTTTTGTACTAAATTGGTTTTAAGAATAGGATCATGCATTTATTTTTCTGAATCCCTTGGGGTAAGGGGTAGCTTTTAAAGGAACTTAAATGAAAGAAGGTTTTTGATTAATTTTTCAATCTTTACTCTGAAATTGAATCATATTTTCAGTCAATTGTCTATTTTATTTCAAATATCAAACTTATTCAGCACTTTGAACATAAGAACAATCAGATAATTAAATACTTTAGATGCTTTATTTAATAAACCTAAAAAAAACCTTAACCCCCAACAGAGAACATATTTTGTAAGATGGGTGTGCAAATAATGGGACATACACAAAACAAAACATCTCGTCATAATAATAGTAATAATAGCAAAATTAATATAATTAAAAAAAAACAATAACGACAAAAACATAGAAAACAAGGAATAAAATAAAGGAAGGGAGAAAAGAAATGCTGGGCAGGAAAGAAATACTAGGCAGGAGGGGAATGGGAGCCCGTCCCATCGTAAAGGTAAAAACGAAACACATAAGGAAAAATATCACAAATTTTTTTAATTCCATCGTTAAAGGTAAATAAAGAAACATTAAAAAACAATCTTTAATAATTGATTCTTTAAATACAGCTGAGAGTTTTGGGATTGGTAAATCTGAGTTTTATCATTTAGCTTATATTTATTCGCAATGAATGGCATTGGGTACCTAACTGGAAACCTTGACCTATCACATCTTTCAAAACGAATTCGGTATAATCCCGCCCACTGAAGAGCCGAACGAGGGGGAAAAATCAACAGAAATTTATTGTAGAAATGGTTCTTAAGATTTTGAATTTGAAAATGCTATAAGGAAATATTTATATCATGTATAAGTTTTAAATCCGACTAATTTAGGAAAAAGAACATCGTTTTTGTTTCAGATGTGTTTTCAAGTTTTGATGATCGATGTAAAAATTTCCAAGTATTCTTACTGCCTATTTTGTAGTATCTGTAATTGTTTTAAATGCGTCCAAAAGGTATTAAGATAAACAATTGAGCAGTAATTCAAGTACGAAGAAACTAAAGAATGTTAAACTATTTTTAGTATGGAAAATAGAAAAATATTTTTCACACGGTACATCGACCCAATATTTTGAGGAAGTTTAACCCTTAAATGACCAATGTGATTATGGAAAGACAACAATGGATCAAGAAAAACTTAAATAAAGATATGACTGAACCCTACAAAATTTATTTTCACCAACCTGAAGCTCCTGACAAGAAATCAGTTGAGTGGCGCGTTTTGAACGACCAAAAACCATAAGTTCAGTTTTAGTAAAATTTGGTACTAGATTTTTGAAGCAAACCATCGACTAACTGAAGTAACAGTTACGACCAAATTTTCAATTAATGTAGTTGAATCCCTCGCTTTAACAGATATAGCTGATTACCACTTACCACTTAACCCTTTAAAATAATCTTGCTTAAGAACAATTTGTATAGATTTTTCTGGCAAAGAAAACAACATGTGCTACAGTTATGATTCAGTTTAGCCCAAGTATAAACACAATGAAACTTAGACTGTAACCAAACACAAAATGAACCAAATACATCACTTGGTGCCTAGTTTATGCTAGTGGTGCCTAGTTTACCTAGTGGTGCCTAGTTTCATAATCTTATATTCACTTTTAAGAGAAACTACATTTTGATTCTTAAAGGGTTTAAAAGACTCAAAACAGGTATAGTAACTCATTTGACAGCTGAATTAAAAATGTGGTTCCAAAAACAGGCTAGTGAGAAAAAATTGTTATTTGTAGCTGATTCAGGAATGGTAACTGTTAAGTGGTAATTAATGGTGGTAAGTGGTACTTATTGGTAATTACTACTATTAAGTGGTAATTGATTCTAGCCGTGTTGTGTCGATTAGCTTGCCTTAAATCCAAACTGGTAAAAAAAAATTATCTTATCGAAATAATTAGAAATCCTTTCTTTTAAAATTTTATCAAACACTTTATATAAAGGCGACAAAATTGTAATGGGAAGATAATTATTTACATCAGATTTATCACCTTTCTTATGTAATTGAATTACCAGGGCAATTTTCCGTCTACTAGGAAAAATATTTTCAACAACTTTTTTGATAGTCCATCATATCCCACTAAATTACCACTTTTTATATTTTTAATAACCTTATGGAATTCAGAAATATGCTCGTACCTTCAGAGGGAGGGAAATAATATTTATGCATCCTGCGAGAAAAAAAAAATCTATTTCTGCAGAAACAATAGATTGTCCAACGCTAATCACTAAACATATTAGCAACAGCTTGCGGTCCTCAAACTTCTTCACTGTTTATGTCATATAATACCTCGGGATGTGACAACTGTTTATTTCGTCCAATTTGATCTTTGATCAAACTCGAAGTTTTCCGGGGAGAATCAGAATTTTGAAATAAATCTTCATAATAAGCTCTTTCTCTTTCTCTAAGAGTCCTTACCAATAGGTTTTTATAATTTTAAAACGCATTATATTTATCAGGGAAGCTTTCACTCCATAAACCCATGCTGTTATCTTCGAATAAGACTATCATGGTTTCAGCAGTAGCTGCAACCTATTATAGAGCGGACCGCAGCCATAATCACCAAAAGTTAATAAATGCGTTTATAAAAAAAACTGCCTGGTTAAGAAAATTTACCATCTGACACTGATCCAGGGATGGTGACTATTATTTCGGTTAAAGTAAAAAGGAAAAGGAATTTATTTTATTTAATTTATAATTTTATTAACTTATATAAATTTTATTAATTATTAATTTATATTATTAATTTATTTATTAATTTATTATTAATAAATTATTTATAATTTATTTGTTAATTATAATTATTAATTTATAATTTTATTAGTTTATATATTTATATAAATTTTATTAATTATATTATATTTATATAATTTTATTAATTTACATAATTTATATAAATATTAATTTATAATTTTATTTAATTTATTTTATAAGGAATTAGTTTTATTGTGAAAAGGAATTTATAGTGATTTCTAAAAAAGCCTCAAACTCCTTGAAAACGGCGTTATTTTCAAGGGGCTTGAGGCTTTTTGAACATCGCGATTGAGCATCGCTGGTTTGACTCTTACAGAAAACCAATTTTTCAGAGAAAATATATTCCATAGTCAAATTTCTCATATCTTTTATATGAGCTATTGCTGATATAAAAGGTATTGCTCATATCTACGTTCTTTCTATTAATTCCACCATCTGCAAGTTCCAAACAACAGTGTGCACGGCACTCCTGGTGTCATGTCTCAAGTGGATAGGCTTAGGGTAGTGGGCTACCAGAACTTTGTAGAGCAATGTTTAATAGCTCATTTGAAAGCTATTGCTCATATCTACCTGTTTTTATCAATTCTATCATCTGTAAGGACAATATAGCACTAAAAATAACCCTTTTGGTGTCCCTTATTAAGTGGAATGGGTTGGAACCATGGGTGCCCATATGAGGGGGCAGAGGGGGCTCTAGCCACCCCCCTGGCTGAATGATGCTGCGTTATATTTTATATGTTTGTTTTGAGATTTCTATTATACAGCATTGGAAGTGCCGATTAGACCAGTTAAGCCCCCCCCCCCAAAAAAAAATCCGCTTATGGGTACCAATGGTTTAAGTGGAAAAGGTTGGAACCATGGGCGTGCATATGAGGGGGCAGAAGGGTGCTCTAGCCCCCCCCCCCCTGACTGAATGATGCTGCCTTATATTTTTGTTTTGAGATTTCTATTATACAGCATTGGAAGTGCCGATTAGACCAGTTAAGCCCCCCCCCCCTCCCCAAAATTAGCTTATGGGCACCAATGGTTGGAAGTATAAAATGGTATCATTGTAATAATTATGGTTCAGAACCCATAACTGGAGATTTGCAAGAGCACTCGTGTATGTTACTCTACCAAGCCCCGTTAATAAGCTACGCAATTATTGTCCTACAAACACCATTTAGATTATTAGAGCCGTGGTTCTGTTAGTAGAGCGTTGGACTTCAAATCAGTGTCATGAGATCGATTTCTGCTTGGGTATTTTTTTTTCAATCACGGTTATGTCCCTTCAATATGATTATTTTTCAGGTAACTCACTATTTGCAAATGTGATGCAATTATTTTAAACTTGTCAAGCATTTTGATTCAAAAGAGAATAGAGGTCATCTGGTCAACGGTTTGCAAATGCATTCTTTGTAAATCACTAAATTTATACCCCAACCAGTAGCGTAACTTCGTAAAAATCCTGGAGAGGTGGCAAAGTTAGGGGAAACTGAGGTATGGGAGAGGCAGTTGCCCGCTCTTCCCTATGGCAAATTACGTCCCTAATCCCAACACTTTGCCACTTAGGGAGAAGTGTAGTCATATGGCTCTGAACCAATCAAAGTTGTATATTTAAAGAAAGATTACTTATTTTTGTTACATTTACTTATTTTAACTATATAATAGATAGTAAAAAACTATTTGTAATGCAAAGCCTATAGAGAAATTATAGTACTAAAAACCTAATTGCATAATTTTCTTTGATATTTTTTAGTTGTCAGGGTACATTCCAACTTTTTTTTCGTTTATGGCTAATCTACACCTGTATGTCTAAAGTCGCTTGGCGTTTAGCAGGGGGGATTTTTTAGTGAAATAATTTAGAGGTAAAATAACTTTGTTATGTTTTGAAAACCTTAAAAATCTTCCTTAGAAAAATAGTTACTTCTAGAACGCCAAGGAAATCGATGCGCGCAACCAAACATTGCGGGTTTGACTCGGAAAAAACCAATTTTCAACCAAACATTGCGGGTTACGGAAAAACCAATTTTTCAAAGAAATATTTGTTCCATAGTCAAATTTCTCTAACATGCTTCATACGAATGACGTACCAAATCCTTGAAATAGTTTTAATTTATTGTAAATTTTTCGAACGATGAATTTCTGTTTTAAATATGTTAAAAACATTAATAAAATTGAACTTGAATATTCACCGTACAGGAAAGTTAGCCGGTATAAATATGTAAAAAGGTAAATCTAGGTAGTAGGGAAGTCAAGCCCCCCCCCCTCTTCTTCTTCTGTCATTTTTAAGAGAAAATAGTGATTCTGTAAACGCTTTAAAGATTGGTAGGGCTATAAAAGTTTAAATGGGTGAACTCTGTTTTGCGATAGCTTTCCATTCAATTCCAAATTAAAGTGTTTCCAGAATCAAAAGTTTTCTTCCAAATGTGTTATTTTCTGAATTTTCATTAGATTTTCTATAGCAAAAATAACAACTTTTATTGCTCAAGAAGCCTGGGGGTCATGGCAATAAAAAATAGAAAAATTTAATTTCAATTAAATGAAGCAACCTGAAAACAATACAGAAATTAGGACAATAGTACCCGATATAAAAACCACGGGAGGTCCTTTCGTACGTGAAAAAAGAAAGAGGGTTTTCAAGAACTATAGTTTCATTCTATTTTATTCGGCAAAAAATATTCAGACTACTCCGCGTAAATCTAAAAAAATGAAACCTACCAACAGGACTGAGTGAGTAATATCCAGGTACATCATCAAACCTAAAATAATTTATCTATTAATAGTTACTAATAGTACAGTAGCTATTGAAAATTTCTCCTGAAAAAAAAGGATTGAAGCTTGAGTCGCTCTATAGTAACAGTTAAGTTGAATGGGGTTGTCGTATACCATAAAAATGAAAATATACTATAAAGCCCTCTCCCTGTTATTTTTTAAAGGACTTTTTCTTGGTCTTTTCATTAAAATAATCGAAAAAAAGAAATTAATCCCCGTAGACCTTGAATAGTGATCTTCATTAACTGAAAATCGAAAAAAAACATTCTACCCCCTCCCCCATTTTCGTAAATTGGCTCCTCTGACTTTGAGTCTCTATGAAGTTGTACCTGTCTGAAGTGCTAAGTTATTTTTCTGCAGTTGGAATCACTGCCAAAGAAAAATTCAGACTTAAAACCGAACTATAGCGAGAGCAAAGGGCTGAATAAATATGAAATTTTCAGTAATAAATAAGCGATTGACCTAGAATGTGATTCAATTCCTGTGTAAGGAAAGAAAGAATAATCAAAAATATTACTTCATTTAAGTAACTTTAAAAGCTACCCCTTATCCCAAGGGATTTAGGATAACATATGGCAACATATCCTATTCTTTAAACTTATTTAGCACAAAACCAAATAAAGCGCGTCAATCATAGGCAGCACAATAGCGCTGCCTAAGTAATGAACGATGATGGCACAATGTATTATTTATTTTGTGGTTTTTTTTAGACTTTTTTTTAGCTTTTTTTTTTGCTTTTTTTTTAGGCACTTCGTATAGAAGTTTTCGTATAAACTTCGAAAGGGTTTACCCTTTCGGAGACTCATGATCACAAGGGTCTCTTTCGGAAACTCATGATCGGAGTTACCACCCCACCCCCCTCCAAAACGATTACCTATATGAGTCAGTTGCGGTTCTGGTCTCTCTTGCGCCCGGGGTACAATCTTGAATTTTTGGTAAAAATCTACCAAAAATTTCCAGGCCATATTAAAAAATAATAATTTATTAACAAATTTTCATTTATTAACAAATATAAAAAAAAAAATCAAATTAATTAGATTCAGCCTTCTTACTTTCATTTTCAAGAAATGGTGATGAATATATGGGAAAATCAAAATTTGCTTATACGAGCGAACTACTGCCAATTGCGCCCTCTACTTTATTAAAAATAAAATTTCAAAGAATTACAAAATGATTATAACCGTTAGATTATTTATTTGAAATTTTGCGTACCTAAACTTTCTGCACCCGGGACAAGTGCCTCCTCTGTCCAGTGCTCTCTCTCCTAAACCCGCCTCCTCTGTCCAGTGCTCTCTCTCCTAAACCCGCCTCCTCTGTCCAGTGCTCTCTCTCCTAAACCCGCCTCCTTAATAAGCCTATCCTTAAACGCAAGATTGTTAAGCAATAAAACGAAATTTAAAATTACCATCACATCACCATACATTTTTTTTTGGGGGGGGGAGGGGTAAGAATGGCTGGTAGTAAGTAGGGTTTTCTAAACGGTGATGTTTACCCCTGTAAGTTTATAAGCTTAAGGTTTGTTGTTAATTTCTGTATTCAATAGAACCTTTTTTCTATGAAAAAAAATTGTTTGGAAAAGTATATTTATTTTTACTTACTTGACATAGATCAAATTACAGGAATACTATGATAACTAACAATTTATTCAAAATAAAAATAGACGAAAATAATCACAATGTTTTCCTAGTACAAGCTGAGAAGGACAAGTCTTTTTTCCGTCACATCTCATATATATTTCAAATATCAAAACATTTTGCAATCAGAATTTAGTTTTAGTCTTAGAGGGAGAAGGCAGCTGCCCTATCACTTCATCTTATAGACGCTCTTTGGCACTTTCTAATTAAAATGAAAGCTTGGTACCACTAAAAAAAAAAAAAACAATTTTGCAATTAGAACTTAGTTTAGTCTTAAAGGGAGAGGGCAGTTGCCCTTTCACTTCATCTTATGGATGCTCTTTGGTACTTTTTAATTAAAATGAAAGCTTGGTACCACTAAAAAAAAAAAAAAAACATTTTGCAAATAGAACTTGGTTTAGTATTAAAGGGAGAGGGCAGTTGCCCCTTCACTTCATCTTATGGATGCTCTTTGGCACTTTTTAATTAAAATGAAAGCTTGGTACCACTAGAAAAAAAAATTGCAATTAGAACTTAGTTTAGTCTTAAAGGGAGAGGGCAGTTGCCCTTTCACTTCATCTTACGGATGCTCTTTGGCACTTTTTAATTAAAATGAAAGCTTGGTACCACTAAAAAAAAACATTTTGCAATTAGAACTTAGTTTAGTCTTAAAGGGAGAGGGCAGTTGCCCTTTCACTTCATCTTATGGATGGTCTTTGGCACTTTTTAATTAAAATAAAAGCTTGGTACCACTAAAAAAAAAATTTGCAATTAGAACTTAGTTTAGTCTTAAAGGGAGAGGGCAGTTGCCCTTTCACTTCATCTTATGGATGCTCTTTGGCACTTTCTAATTAAAATAAAAGCTTGGTACCACTAAAAAAAAAAAAAATTGCAATTAGAACTTAGTTTAGTCTTAAAGGGAGGGGGCAGTTGCCCTTTAACTTCATCTTATGGATGCTCTTTGGCACTTTCTAATTAAAATAAAAGCTTGGTACCACTAAAAAAAAAATAATTTTGCAATTAGAACCTAGTTTAGTCTTTAAGGGAGAGGGCAGTTGCCCTTTCACTTCCTCTTATGGATGCTCTTTGGCACTTTCTAATTAAAATAAAAGCTTGGTACCACTAAAAAAAAAAATTTGCAATTAGAACTTAGTTTAGTCTTAAAGGGAGAGGGCAGTTGCCCTTTCACTTCATCTTACGGATGCTCTTTGGCACTTTTTAATTAAAATGAAAGCTTGGTACCACTAAAAAAAAAAAATTTTGCAATTAGAACCTAGTTTAGTCTTTAAGGGAGAGGGCAGTTGCCCTTTCACTTCATCTTATGGATGCTCTTTGGCACTTTTTAATTAAAATAAAAGCTTGGTACCACTAAAAAAAAAAAAAATTGCAATTAGAACTTAGTTTAGTCTTAAAGGGAAAGGGCAGTTGCCCTTTCACTTCATCTTATGGATGCTCTTTGGCACTTTCTAATTAAAATAAAAGCTTGGTACCACTAAAAAAAAAAATTGCAATTAGAACTTAGTTTAGTCTTAAAGGGAGGGGGCAGTTGCCCTTTCACTTCATCTTATGGATGCTCTTTGGCACTTTCTAATTAAAATAAAAGCTTGGTACCACTAAAAAAAAAATAATTTGCAATTAGAACCTAGTTTAGTCTTTAAGGGAGAGGGCAGTTGCCCTTTCACTTCCTCTTATGGATGCTCTTTGGCACTTTCTAATTAAAATAAAAGCTTGGTACCACTAAAAAAAAAAATTTGCAATTAGAACTTAGTTTAGTCTTAAAGGGAGAGGGCAGTTGCCCTTTCACTTCATCTTATGGATTCTCTTTGGCACTTTCTAATTAAAATAAAAGCTTGGTGCTACAAAAAAAAAAATTTGCAATTAGAACTTAGTTTAGTCTTAAAGAGAGAGGGCAGTTGCCCTTTCACTTCCTCTTATGGATGCTCTTTGGTACTTTCTAATTAAAATAAAAGCTTGGTGCTACTAAAAAAAAACATCTTGCAATTAGAATTTAGTTTTAGTCTTAAAGGGAGAGGACAGTTGCCCTTTCCCTTCCTCTTATGGATGCTCTTTGGCACTTTCTAATTAAAATGAAAACTTGGTACCACTAAAAAAAACATTTTGCAATTAGAATTTAGTTTTAGTCTTAAAGGGAGAGGGCAGTTGCCCATTCACTTCATCTTATGGACGCTCTTTGGCACTTTCTAATTAAAATGAAAGCTTGGCACCACTAAAAAAAACATTTTGCAATTAGGATTTAGTTTTAGTCTTAAAGGGAGAGGGCAGTTGCCCTTTCACTTCATCTTATGGATGCTCTTTGGCATTTTCTAATTAAAATGAAAGCTTGGTACCACTAAAAAAAAAAAATTTGCAATTAGAACTTAGTTTAGTCTTAAAGGGAGAGGGCAGTTGCCCTTTCACTTCATCTTATGGATGCTCTTTGGCACTTTCTAATTAAAATAAAAGCTTGGTACCACTAAAAAAAAAAAAAATTTGCAATTAGAACCTAGTTTAGTCTTTAAGGGAGAGGGCAGTTGCCCTTTCACTTCATCTTATGGACGCTCTTTGGCACTTTCTAATTAAAATAAAAGCTTGGTACCACTAAAAAAAAAAAATTGCAATTAGAACTTAGTTTAGTCTTAAAGGGAGAGGGCAGTTGCCCTTTCACTTCCTCTTATGGATGCTCTTTGGCACTTTCTAATTAAAATAAAAGCTTGGTGCTATTAAAAAAAAACATCTTGCAATTAGAATTTAGTTTTAGTCTTAAAGGGAGAGGGCAGTTGCCCTTTCACTTCATCTTATGGATGCTCTTTGGCATTTTCTAATTAAAATGAAAGCTTGGTACCACTAAAAAAACATTTTGCAATTAGAATTTAGTTTTAGTCTTAAAGGGAGAGGGCAGTTGCCCTTTCACTTCCTCTTATGGATGCTCTTTGGCACTTTCTAATTAAAATGAAAGCTTGGTACCACTAAAAAAACATTTTGCAATTAGAATTTAGTTTTAGTCTTAAAGGGAGAGGGCAGTTGCCCTTTCACTTCATCTTATGGATGCTCTTTGGCATTTTCTAATTAAAATGAAAGCTTGGTACCACTAAAAAAAACATTTTGCAATTAGAATTTAGTTTTAGTCTTAAAGGGAGAGGGCAGTTGCCCTTTCACTTCATCTTATGGATGCTCTTTGGCATTTTCTAATTAAAATGAAAGCTTGGTACCACTAAAAAAACATTTTGCAATTAGAATTTAGTTTTAGTCTTAAAGGGAGAGGGCAGTTGCCCTTTCACTTCCTCTTATGGATGCTCTTTGGCACTTTCTAATTAAAATGAAAGCTTGGTACCACTAAAAAAAACATTTTGCAATTAGAATTTAGTTTTAGTCTTAAAGGGAGAGGGCAGTTGCCCTTTCACTTCATTTTATGGACACTCTTTGGCACTTTCTAATTAAAATGAAAGCTTGGTACCACTAAAAAAAAACATTTTGCAATTAGGATTTAGTTTTAGTCTTAAAGGGAGAGGGCAGTTGCCCTTTCACTTCATCTTATGGACGCTCTTTGGCACTTTCTAATTAAAATGAAAGCTTGGTACCACTAAAAAAAAAAAAGGTGCGGAGGCAAAAATAGAAATTACATTTTTATGTAAATAATAGATATCTCTTAGGTATCAGGATAGCTTTCTTAGAAAATCTTGTAATTTTTCCAAAGAAAAACTGATAGAAAATTGGAAATCTGTCATTGCTCTTTTTTCTATCATAAGTATCACAATGAATTTCTTTCAATACAAATTTAGTTTTGTTATCATAAATTACATAAAAGTAGATAAAAATCAACTTGGAATAAATGACTTATTTGACAAACATATTTGACATGGAATAAAAAGTAAATTTTTTACATAACAAATTTCAATAACTAGATAAAAAACTAATAAAAATAAAATCTCAAACAGTATTTTGAATTAACGTGTCAAATATATACACACCTTTTTTTTAATTACAATTAAAAACAAAATTAAAAATCTAAAAAGTGGATATAAACGAAGCTTAAAGCAAGCCTCGAATTAATAAGTTTTAAAATTGCATCAAGGGTAAAAAAGATAATTCTCATTTGAAAAAAAAAATGTCGCACAAATAGCTGTGGAAGTTACAGAAAAATAACCAGTAACAACTTGCACAAACAAGAATACATATATATATATATATATATATATATATATATATATATATATATATATATATATATATATATATATATATATATATATATATATATATATATATATATATATAATATATATATATATATATATATATATATATATATATATATATATATATATATATATATATATATATATATATGTGTGTATATATATATATATATATATATATATATATATATATATATATATATATATATATATATATATATATATATATATAAATATAAACATATATACAAATGCATATAAAGAAGGCCATTGAGAGCCCGACTGGTATGGGGCGAAAATACTTCTCCTTTGCCCCTGTACGACATCTTCAAATCGAAAAAATAGTCTTGATTTTTAGGATTTTTGTAAAAAAAAACAACAACAACAAAATCTTCATTAATATTCCTTTTTTGTCGTTTCTTAAAGAAAAAGTGCAGTTTATTCTCTCTTCTGAACTAGAAAAAACGTAAATTTTTAGCTCATTGCTTTTAGAAAATCTAGGGGGCGGTGGAGAATGAGGATGGGGGAGGGTCTAGGATGTATTTAAACTACAAACTGGTCTCAAATGTAATAAATATGAATGTGATGCAAAAGAAATTTGCTATTAACGTTTAATTCAGAAGAGAGTTGTACTTTTGAAAAAAAAATAAGAATAATAAATAACAAACTCGGCGAAATTAGTGTTTAGCATCAAGCCATATTCAGGAATTAGGAGGGGAGGGGGGTGAAATACATTCAAACTGAAAGCGAACATAAAAATTTGCAATCTTAGTGCAAAACTCCTCTTCTAAACTAGCAATGATAACAGTACAGCTTATTCTTTTTTTTCTAAACATTACAGTTCAAGCTTTATTTCTGAAATTAATGCCTTTTTTAGAGCAAAACTGTCAATTTTATTACTTACTCGTATTTTCGAACTTGGAAGGCAATTCACAATCCTGGTTTGAATACAGTATTCAATTATGTTTTCAATAATGTACCATGTAAAAAAGCCTCCAGTCTGTTAAAATAAAAAAATACGAGTAAATAAAAATTCCTGGGAGGTCTCAGCCTGGACCCTATTGGGCTAGTGCCTCTATTTGCTTAAATGCATAAAAAAATACGAGGCTAAATTTTTTTTTACAAAAATATTCTAAAATTTATCATAATTTTTGCCAAGGTGATCCTATAAAAAAAAAGTATGTTTAAAAAAGTTGTAAAAAAAAGTATAAAAAAAGTATGTCAACTGGTATGTTTCAAAAAACGATATATATAGCGATTTGACTTCCTAAAGATTGCTTACAAGGTCACAGAAAAATAACCTTCTACCCCTATGAAAAATCCTAAGAAAGAAAATTCCTACCCATGTGAAAAATATCTAACAATAAATGCACTGGAAAAGAAAAAAAGACACTAAGTTCTACTTTTTCCCTTGAAGAAACATAAATTTAATCAAATTTTTAAAACAAGCTTTCTTTTTGAAATTGTATATTTCACTGCACTCTTTTGTAAACAATAAATTTAAGGGTCAGAAGAAAACAAAAAAAAGGGTAAAAAGTAACAAAAGAAAAAAAACACTTTCTTTTGCACATAAGTTTATTAGAAGGTACTTTTTATTGAAAACCACATTCTGCATCACCAATCACACTTTACTGTCCTTATGTTTAGTTGCCAAACTCACTTTCACAAATTCCTTAGGCTTCTTTTCAGCAAGTTTTACTTCGTTTAAATAAGGCACATTTAATACGTTAGAACTACTGACACTAGCTAATCCATCAGAATCATCATCAGAACTATCATCGTCCATGAAATTATACTCAAGATTTGAAATGTTTACAGGAGAAGAGGAACTCTTCGAGGGAAGTTTTATCTTCTTCTTCTTAAGTAAACTTTCGGAAAGCGACAAATCTTCCAATTTTTTTTTCATATTGGCTGTCTTTTTGGGGTTTCCAAACTGATTTGTTCCTTTTCGGATTTGGTTGGAGCTAAATAAAAAGGAAGAAAATAAATCACTGACATCATGAACACTCCATTTTTATAATACAGAAAAAAATCCTCAAAATGGAGGAATTTCGGTCAAGAAACTTAAATAAAACAAAATAAAAAATTCTTGAAAAAATATTTTCGAAACAGCAAACTTTGAATTTAAATCAATCACTCTCTTCCTGAGCGCAGTTTAATTTTGTCTCGTTTTCGCTTAAATTTACTGGAATGCCTGGAATAGAAAGAGGGGGGATAATTTAGGGGTCATGAGAAGCTAGCCTATGAATATGAAGATCAAAGTAAGCTTGCAAAAATTTTAGGCGTGCCCCCCCCCCCAAAAAAAAAAAAAAAAAAAAAAAAAAAAGATTTTCAATTTGTCACTGTTTTGGTGAATAATGAGGGACAGCAACTTCTTGACAAGTCGAAATCCAGTTTCCTTAATAAAGTCAAAAATTCAATAAAATAAAAAAAGCCTATATGACACGAGTTCAAAATTTCAAACCACATAATGCAAAATGAGTATAACAAAGAAGAAGGATGGATTCACTTAATTAGGAGATTCTTTAATTAGCATATTAACTATATGAAACAAAAAGATTCTTCTACATCTTTCTGCAGAAAAATTTTTGGGGTAAAAACAAAATACAAGAAAGAGCAAAAAAAATAAATTAAAAGAAAACAAGATTAACTAAGAAAGAAGACCATCTAATCATAAACAAAGGCCAAAAAACCAAAACTAGCGTGTGAAACAACTTAGCAAACCAGCAATTAAACGTGCTCTAAGCTGTCCGAGAAACGTCCGCCACATGGGAACAACAAAACTTAACAAAAATAGTGATAAAGAAAAAACAACAAAATTGCAATTGTGCAGTAAGCTCTTTATTTTGATATATTTTGTACAGTTCCAAATTTGCATTCAAAAAATATATTACAGCTATTGGGGGGGGGGGCAAATGCAGATTTAATGCTTGCCAGAGCCTTACCGAAACTTGGACACCACATCAGCATTTTTCACCACTCCGTGGAAGGGAAGGTGGCGAGGGCCCAAAGAATAACCCTTGGATTCGCTCCTGTAACTACTTGAATTGTTTTTCTGCGTCTTTATGTATAAAATTTTATTGGGTAAAGAAAAATGCAAAGGAGAGCAAAAAAGAAAAAAAATCAAGTGAATAGAAAACAAGATTAATTGAAAGAGAACAAAAAAAGAACATGTAATCATAAACATCAACATCAACTACAACATCACTCATCAACCAAAAAACGTGCTCTAACCTATCCCAGAAACGTTCACCTCATGGGAACGAAAATAAATAACAGAAACAGCGATAAAGAAAAAAACAACAACAAAATGATGCAAACAAAGAGAAAAAATCTTGCAATTACAGAATTAATGTGGGGGATGGGGAGGAACGTGCCTCAAGAACAACCCCCTGGGATCTTCCCCTGTAACTACTTGAATTGAGATCATTGATTGGTTATAATTACATGATTTAAAATCGAACGTGATTTACATGGCAATGACAACAAAATTTTGTGGTGATAAGTAAAATAGGAATGACTTTTGAATCTAGGATATTTCTCAGCTCAGTTTTTAAGGTATATAAAACGAAATTTCTGTTGATTTTTTTTTTTTTTTTTTTTTTTTTTAATCCCTGTAGACTGCAACAATTACAGCCAGCTGATGTTTGCCAGTGCTTGTCGTACTGACATGTCTTTGCCTTTCAAAACATGTTTACGTACATGTTTTGCGCTTTGATGTATCTGAACCAGAATTTTCGTCTATTTTGAACAAAGTGATTATCTCAAAGTTTGGATCGGATGTTTTTGGGGCAACTAAGAAGGGTGTGGGAGAGGACTGGTTGCCCTCAATCACTTATGAAATTTTAAAAGGACTTAGTTGCACTTACTTGCAGCAGGACCAGGCGTTCCCGCCTTACCCATCCCGACCCCAAGAAACTTCGGATGTACTTTGGATGGGGAAACTTCGTGTGTACCCCGCGAAACTTCGTATGTACGTCGTAGAAACTTCAAATGGGGATTTACAAAGCTTCCCTGCACTTAATTGTAAGCCAGCTACTGCCACTATATATTAAAATATAGAAAACCAAGAAGTTCCCAAAAGATTAGAAAATCTCACGTTATCCTTCCAATTTACAAAAAAGGCGATAAGGCAGAGTGCCAATTATAGAGGCATTTCATTGACATTGCAGCCAAAATATTCGCCATAATTCTACTACGGATGTTCGAAACAGCGAGAAATAAGCGAACACGGGAAACCCGATCTGGCTTATAGAAGGCCAAAAATTATATGGATATAAAAAAAAATAAAACTTCTAAATTTTTAAACTTTTAAAAACTTTAAGATTTAAAAACTATCAAAACTTAGATAAAAACTTTAAAAGAAGTTTGATTGCGATAAAAATATAGGCTTTTAATCATAATGCTCTTGTGTTTAAGTCTACCAATGCTTAGGATAATTTTGTTCGGTTTGTATATTTTTTATAATAGATAAAATTTTATTTATAGGATGTTCGTTTTTAATACATTATTTCGATTCGACACAGTTTTTAAGTGACTCCAGGCTATCTTTCGAAATACCTATAAATTTGGTTTCCCAACAAAATTTACCATTAAGATTAATCGAGATCATAGTTACCATTTCTGAATGAGCTTCAAAAAACATTTTTTCCTCATTTGACAGTTTTTTCTTCAAAAAAGCGTTTTAAAATTTTAGGAACGAGGTTCCTAATAATGTATAGGAACGGGAACGGAACGGGGAACGGGAACATTATTAGAAACGGGAACTATGGAACGGAGTTCGTTCTTTACTAGGTTTAGCTGTCGCTACACTCGTAATCCATGCTAACATTAAATGTAAGAGGGTTAATATGGGGGCTTCAAGAGGCTAATTCAATTTATTTCCTACAATATCGTGATAAAAATTTTATAAAAAAAACTCTGCTCATTTCATGTTTGTTTTTAGTACTTGCTGCGGGACAATACTTGAACGCCTCACCCGGCATCTAGAAGACCCCGCATGGTTGACTCCCATTTGTCATGATCTTATGCCAGCTCTTCAGCAAAGCGCAGCCAGCAAGTCTCCCACTTTCCACCAGACTTCCGAAATCCACTAATGGTATCGAGGTTGTTCTTGACAGTTGCCCATCAATTCTTCAATTGACCACCCGGACGTCTGCGCAGATCTGACAAAAGAGCAGCTAGTAGCACTCGCTTGATGATGCGGTCATTGGTCATTGGCTTGATGACGTAATCTTCTTTGTTTGCCAATCATGACTGTGGACTCGATGTTACAGCAGCGGTGACACACTTTTTTTTAATATATTATCCATTTTTGATATAAGGGGATAACATAGGGGCTTCGAAAGGTTGAGCAAGATATATCTTTATATCAATGCGTATAGGCTTATACGTAACAAGCAAGCTATATGAGCAAGATATATAGGCCTATACCACAGTTTATATAATTAGCAGTAAGTTTACCGCAGATGATTTCTGGCTCTTCATTCTCGGTGCGAACAAAAAGCTCCTTCCACTTATTTGTGCACTTACGGATTAGTGTGTTTGCGTCAATCAATGAGAAATGGTTAGAAAGTGCATTATTCGAAATTGCGAAAGCAGAAAAAAACTTGGTGAGCCGGCCAAGTGGTTTGCAACTGTCCCATCTCACAGGTATGACTTAATTTATATACAAATTATGACAATCAATTATTTATATACAGTGGACTCAACTGATTGGCCTATATAGGATTTTATAAAAAAGGGCGCGGGGGGTTGATGAAATTTGTGAAAATAAGGAATTTTTTTTCTTCTAATAACTGGTGGAATAGGTGTGATGGTTTCAGGGGCGGATCCAGGATTTTTTAGGGGGGGGGGCGCAAAATAGGTTGATCCGGTAAACTTACATTAGGAGCAAGTTTAATTAATGCAAACTTCCGTCAATTAGGTAAATTACACTACTTTAGACTACTTTAGGGGGGTACCCCTCGCCTCCCTCTGGATCCGCAACTGGATAGTTTATCTTTTTTTTTCACGTCGTGATATTTATTTTCTGAGATTGTAGTTCCTGTGATATTTGAAAAGTCTAGTTACCTGTTTTGGCGGAGAGCCTAGATAAGACTAGTTTCGTTTTCAATCTATGTTTTCCTATGAAATGGGCAGACCTTTCCTGAACTTTAAACAATAAACACCTCTGTTTGAAAATCTTTGCAGTTTGTGAATTTAGATAGCGATAAGGGTTCCTGATTGAGACCAATTTTAGGACTTGGGTTCTAATTATTGGTTGCTCTGGTAAAAGTTGCCACAATAGCCCTATCCAAGAAAATACCAAACGTCTGTTAAGAAGTGTTTTTCGTAAAATTCTTAGGGAATTTTCAGAAAATTGAAGGACATCACACAGTTTAGTGGCAGATCCAAAATTTTACGGGGCATTACGCTAGAAAAGCTCCTATTATAGAATATTCTTCCAGTTTGTTTACCAGAAAATAAATAAAATGCATTTCTTACTGCTGAGTCTGTATAATCTTACACCTTTTACGGCACAATTTCCAAAATATTTCTAAAACTATTTATATGCAGTGTTACAGCCATATCAACTATTCTCCTTTCCTTTTTTATTCTTTAATAATAATTTCTGGTCGTTTTGAGTTATTGTAGGCTTCTATTTCTACTGATCTTAAGTTTAATATGGCCTTTACTTTTCTTTAAAAAAACTTTCTTTTCGTAAAGTTTTCGTAGTATATATATATATATATATATATATATATATACATATATATATATATATATATATATATACATATATATATATATACATATATATATATATATATATATATATATATATATATATATATATATATATATATATATATATATATATATATATATATAATATATATATATATATATATATATATATATATATATATATTATATATATATATATATATATATATATATATATATATATATATATATATATATATATATATATATATATATATATATATATATCGGCGCGTACAAACAGCTCCTCTCATTTGATCTGCCATCAGCGGTCCAATTACCCTGGAACACGTATTTTGGCAGAAACTTTCTCAAAATGCCTTTGAAACCAACTTGAGACTTCGAAACCTATTTTTAATTCCTAAAAACATCTAATAATAACATTGCACTACTAATTGCCGATTTTCATGTATGTATTGGAATAAATTAATTTAAAATTAGTTTCTTCAAAATTAGTGTTCCAACGTTGAAGCCAAGTTTCGCGTTCAAGAGAGATCTGACTTGTCTACCCGTGAAAAGATCTACTGTCGCTTATGTTTATAGGTTCTCTGGAGCACTTGCACCTCGGTCTGGGTTTTTATAATGGGTGAGATAGGGAAAGATCATACTGCTAATTATATAAACTGTGGCCTATACGTACAAAGCAAGCTATATGAGCAAGATAAATAGGCCAGTACGTATATACGTATAAGCCTATACGTAACAAGCAAGATATATAGGCCTATACGTATAGGCCTCTACGTAACAAGCAAGCTATATGAGCAAGATATATAGGCCTATACGTATATACGTATTTGCCTATACGTTTTCCATTGACAATTTAAAACCGGGAGGTTTCTTCCCAGACAGTTTTTATAAAAAAAAAAGAGGGGAAAAAACTCGGCAAGGAAAAAAAGGAAAAAAACTCAGCAAGGAAAAAGGAAGGGAACATACTCAGCTAAAAGTGGATCTGGAACAATTTTCTTTCCCAGTGAATGTCTTGATAAATCCATCAGACTGTGCTGTAGCGGCGGAGTTGCACTAGATAGATAAGATAGGCCAGAGACTTCACTTTCACTTATATATGCCATATCACCTGAAGTAGCCGCGTTGCCAAATCGCCAAAGATTCGCATCCATACCGCAAAAGGCGTCGTTATCATCAACTACAACATAACAAATCATAAAAACCCAAAATCAAAAGTGTCCTCAAAGATTGTTAATTGACAATTGTACTTAAGCATTGTCTTTTGGCTTGTGATTTGTTGATATATTGATACTTGGGAGGTAATACTAGAAATATTTTGTAATCTTGATTAATTTTGAGTAAAAATTAGATAAAAATTGTTTTGCAAGCAATTAAACGATTTTTTTGTACCTGTGTTGAGACGACTTTCTTCCTTTCTTTCCCATCCTTTTTCCCATCCATTTTCCCATCCTTTCTTTATTTTAATTTTTTTTTCCTTTAGCCAGTTTTTTTTCATCGTCATCATTATTGTGAAGTTATTAATATGAGTTATTGCAACTTCACGGGCTCAACTTCACGGGCTCTGCCCCCTTTGATGCCCAACTTCACGGGCTCTGCTCCCCTTTGATGATTAAAGTTTTTTTGTTTTATTAAGTTGATTAAATAAAACAGTTAAAAAAAAAACTCCAAGGATAGGAGAAATTACATTGAGGAAAACCGAAAACGGCTTACATCTTTCTCTTCTAAGTTCCAAATACAAAGGTTTATTCTATCACGCTTTCTAAGGGTATAGTAGAAAAAAGTTTGAGATGGCTAGGACACTTTCTGCGGATGAAGGATGACAGATTGCCAAAGATCGTCTTTTTCGGCCAACCATCTAGGGTCAAACGAAAAGCAGGTTATCCCCGCATAGCATGGAAAGAGATTTTATTATGTACTTATGTTTTTATTTATGCCCTCATTTTTAATAATTTTACTTATTTTACTTACATTTTACTTATGTTTATGTACTTAAGTACTCATTTTACTCATTTTATTTGACAGGCCAGTTTGGTTAATCGCTGTAGGCTATGTTTTAATATTGCACTTATGTTTTTTTCTAGTATACAATGTAGGCTAGCTGACTGAAGGCAACAAGTTCGGCAGATTTTTATGTTGTGAGAGTTTACTTGATAATAAATTACTATTCATTCATTCATTCAAATCGTAAAAAAAGATTTAAGAGAAATTTGAGCTTCTTTGGAGGGTGTAAAGAGGGAGGCTTAAAATAGTTTGGGATGGATATGGAGCATACGCAGCTGTGTTGGCACCAAGCGACTTTGTTCTGCAGTGAGTTGTTAGTAATAGTAGTAGCATATCACTCTTAGCCAGAATTTAAGAGAGAAAAAACGGGTATAATTTAAATACAACAGTGGAAAAAAAAACAACTTTAAACAGTATAGTAAAGATCCGAATATTTCGATTCCATGTCTGGAAGCCTTTATCAACAGGGAAAAAAATTATATTAAATTAAATATATACATATTTATACAAACAAAAATACAAATAAAAATATACATAAAAATACAAACAAAAAACAGACACAGAAAAAAACTTCATCAAATCTAACTTCATCGGAAGTAGAGAACACCAGCTACAGCTGCGGCAAAATCGTTAAAGTACCAACGCAAATCGGCAAAATCGTTAAAGTACCAAGGCAAATCGGCAAAATTGTTAAAGTACCAAGGCAAATCGGCAAAATCGTTAAAGTACCAAGGCAAATCGGCAAAATCGTTAAAGTACCAAGGCAAATCGGCAAAATCGTTAAAGTACCAACGCAAATCGGCAAAATCGTTAAAGTACCAAGGCAAATCAGCAAAATCATTAAAGTACCAAGGCAAATCGGCAAAATCGACGAAGTACCAAGGCAAATCGGCAAAATCGTTCAAGTACACAACAATATTCGTCTTTTACAATTAGGAAAACCTGGGAATTTAATTGTTAACAAAAAAATTCCATATGTAGTTATGTAGTGCGCTTAGCGAGCGCCACGTTTGAAAATACTGAACATGTGTGAAAAGTCAACAGAAAATAAGCGAAAATAACATATCATCGCGGAGCTCTAGAAACTGTAACTTTTCTGATTACTATAGTACTGATTACTATAGTACAAGTCCATCAACATTTTCTGATTACTATAGTACAAGTCCATCAACATTGCTTTATCTATGATTGGTTAGTTCAGATACCAAATTCTCACCATATAATTAAACTCCAACATATTTCTTTTTCAGAGTCAAGACAGTACCACTGACTTAGTTAAGAGCCTCTTATGTATTTATTGCATTAACCTCTTATGTATCCTTTTGTATTTAATCTCCTTCCCCCTATTATTTGGTATTGAATGGATAATCGTGGAAATTTTGAAAAAGCTTCATTCGATCAGAAATTTAAAATTCTATTGTGACTGGTAAATACTAATTACAATTTTTATTTTCTCTGATTCAAAATAAAATGATTTTAAACTATTTCCTCCTTTGTTTCCTCCTTTGTAGTAGTAATTTTGCTTGTATACCTTTTCCTCTTTTTTTCATCTATTTCTTTCACATCCTAAGTGTAGAAAGTAGCAATTCTAGTGATGTATTTGATATAATTGATAAGGGCCGTAATATTTTGTTCCATTCTATTTGTTTATATACTTAATTTTTTGACTAACCATAATATATAAAGGATAGAAAGTTCATTTGTTTCAACATTTTAAAGCTCATATTAATTTCTCAAACATGAAAACAAATATCCAAGTAGCAAATGCTACTTGGAAATCAATAAATTAAGTAAAACAAAAAGAAGAAACAATACAATGCGGGTTCAAATGTGAAAAAACAGCACCAAAAGAAACTACGACAGTCTTTCCATAATGCATTCAGAATACCCTTGCAGTAAAAGTCAATTGACATTCTGTCAAATCCAAGGGCACAAGAAGAAAATAATTTCAAGATACAGAGGGTAGGGGGGGGGGCAATACTCCAATGATAATAGTATTGACGTGTGATAGCATTTAGCTAATACATTTTAAGTATGTTAATAGGTAGCAATATTTTCATAAAAATGAAAATAACCTGGCTGTAAATAGACTCAAGCACAGAGAGGGGTGGCGGAATACAAAGGGGTTTAAGTCACTAAGTGAAGTTTTTTTTTACATGAATATATTCTGATACTATAATCGCTTACAAGACGCACGAAAAAAAGAAGAACAAAAATGTATTAAGAATAATACAAAACCTAACACAAAAAAATTTCAACTAGTGATTAAGCCAGGTATCCATTGACTGAAAGTTACCATCGTTTAGTTTGGCCTTTTCTTTATAACTTTTTTTTGTTTACTTTTTTTAAGCAAAGTTTTTTATTGCCTCTTGTTCTCAAGTCAGGGCTAATATCTCTTAGCCCCTCTCTATTGGTATTCATGGTCAAGTTAGTTCCACATTGGGGAGAGGAAAGTGAATAATAAAATAAAACTCAGCCAAAGGCATCATTTATGTCATCTTATTTTCGCAGAAGAACCTAAGAAAAACTGTCTTCACAGGTGGTCAATAGAAAAGCCATAAAATTATAGCTCTTCCGTTTTTTCATATTATCAAATTTACATATTGGATTCTTTATCATAGGCAGCGCGCTAGCGCTGCCTAAGTAAAGAACGATGTGGGCACAATGTGTTGTTGTTTTTTTTCCATACCCGGGCACTTCGTATCGAAGGAGTTGTCGTAGAAAGTTCGAAAAGGGCTCGTTTGATTGCAAATTGGAGTGGCTAGTGCCCTTTTTAATAGTCGAAAGTGATTAGAGGGCAACTAACCCCCCTCCCATGCCCATCATTCCCCCAAACACATCCAATCAAAATATTGAGATAGCCATTTTGTTCAGCGTAGTTGATTTCCAGATAAAAAATATCTTTTTGAGGAGGACACTCCCCCATAACCCTCGGGGCAAGGGTTTTAAGTTATGACCTGGGGACATATAAGGTTTTTTATAGAAGGCGTTGTCGTAGAAACTTAAAAAAGACTCATTCGATTGGAAATTCAAAGGGCTAGTGCCCTTTTTAATAGTCGAAACTGATTGGAGGGCAACTAGCCCCCCCCCCCACGCCCATCATTCCCCCAAACACATCCAATCAAAATTTTGAGATAGCCATTTTGTTCAGCGTAGTTGATTTTCAGAGAGAAAATATCTTTTTGAGGAGGACACTCCCCCATAACCCTCAGAGCAAGGGTTTTAAGATATACCCTGAGGGCATATAAGGTTTGTATAGAAGGCGTTGTCGTAGAAACTTCAAAAAAGGCTCATTCGATTGGAAATTCAAAGGGCTAGTTCCTTTTTTAATAGTCGAAAGTGATTGGAGGGCAACTAGCCCCCCCCCCCCCCGCACCGATCATTCCCCAAAAAACATCCAATCAAAATTTGAGATAGCCATTTTGTTCAGCATAGTTGATTTCCAGATAGAAAATATGTTTTTGAGGAGGACACTCCCCTACAGCCCTCGGGGCAAGGGTTTTAAGTGATGCCCTGGGGGCATATAAGGTTTTTACAGAAGGCGTTGTCGTAGAAACTTCAAAAAAGGCTTATTCGATTGGAAATTTAAAGGGCCAGTGCCCTTTTTAATAGTCGAAAGTAATTGGAGGGCAACTAGCCCCCCCCCCCCCCGCGCCCATCATTCCCCCAAACACATCCAATCAAAATTTTGAGATAGCCATTTTGTTCAGCGTAGTTGGTTTCCAGATAGAAAATATCTTTTTGAGGACGACATTCCCCCACAACTCTCGGGGCAAGGGTTTTAAGTTATGCCCTGGGGGCATATAAGGTTTTTATAGAAGGCATTGTCGTAGAAACTTCAAAAAAGGCTCATTCAATTGGAAATTCAAAGGGCTAGTTCCCTTTTTGATAGTCGAAAGTGATTGGAGGGCAACTAGCCCCCCCCCCCACGCCCATCATTCCCCCAAACACATCCAATCAAAATTTTGAGATAGCCATTTTGTCCAGCGTAGTTGATTTCCAGATAGAAAATATCTTTTTGAGGAGGACACTCCCCCACAACCCTCGGGGCAAGGGTTTTAAGTTATGCCCTGGGGTCATATAAGGTTTTTATAGAAGGCGTTGTCGTAGAAACTTCAAAAAAGGCTCATTCGATTGGAAATTCAAACGGCTAGTGCCCTTTTTAATAGTCAAAAGTGATTGGAGGGCAACTAGCCCCCCCCACGCCCATCATTCCCCCAAACCCATCCAATCAAAATATTGAGATAGCCATTTTGTTCAGCGTAGTTGATTTCCAGATAGAAAATATCTTTTGAGGAGGACACTCCCCCACAACCCTCGGGGCAAGGGTTTTAAGTTATACCCTGGGGCATATAAGGGGTTTTTCCGCCATCCAATTGTTGGCTATTGTTCCGCCATCCAATTGTTCCAATCATTCGATTGGAAATTCATAGGGCTGGTGCCCTTTTTAATAGTCGAATGTGATTGAAGGGCAACTAGCCCCCCCCCCCACGCCCATCATTCCCCCAAACACATCCAATCAAAATTTTGAGATATACATTTTGTTCAGCGTAGTTGTTTTCCAGATAGAAAATACGTTTTTGAGAACGACACTCCCCCACAACCCTTGGGGCAAGGGTTTTAAGTTGTGCCCTGGGGCATATAAGGGGTTTTTCCGCCATCCAATTGTTGGTTAACAATGTTAGCTAACAAAAATTTGTTTGGACGGCGGAAACAGAATTGTTAGCTAACAGAAATAGTTAGCTAACAATTCGCAGAAACATGATATTGGGCAGGAAATTCAAAGAAAAATTCTGACCAAGATAGTGTTGCTGTGAGTTTATCTCAGCTTGATAATACCCAACTGATACCAAAGCTTTGAAATTCAATTAATAGAATATTTCAAAGCTTTCATTTCTTATAGAAAAAAAAATATAACTATTAATGCCAGCAAGTGAAACAGACACAAAACATTTTATTATTTGGCAAAGTACATTGAATTTAGGCGAAAATTAAAATACCAGTGCTTAAGCTTTCCTAAATTAACTGTTTAGTGCATTTACATAAATTATCCCATGAATGGAGGAAGTGGATCAACCTAGTAAAAAATATAATTTGATTGCTTAAGTGAAATCGTTAGATTTTTGATCATATCAAATTGCTATGACTACGTGACAATCTCGTTGTTTTTCTATTTTTTCAACGGAAGAATTGATTTTTTTTTCAATGAGATTACCAGAAAAGATATTTCTAATAAACTAAAAGGGGAAAGGAAAAAAAATAGCAGTAGTCCTCGATTCTCTATCAATATTGTGAGAATAAAAGTACCCATCTTGCTTATTTTTGAATATTATGCTTTAAATTCCCCAACAATTTCCTTCAACAAGCATTCGATTTGTTAGAGAAATCTTCTAACAATGTTAGCTAACAATTTTTAGTTGGACGGCGGAAAAACGATTGTTGGAAAAAATGTTAGCTAACATTTTTCTGTTGGACGGCGGAAAAACCCCTATAAGGTTTTTATAGAAGGCGTTGTCATAGAAACTTGAAAAAAAGCTCATTTGATTGGAAATTCAAAGGGCTAGTGCCCTTTTTAATAGTTGAAAGTGATTGGACGGTAACTAACCCCCCTCTCACACCCACCTTTTCATAGGCAGCGAGCTAGCGCTGCCTAAGTAAAGAATGATGTGGGCACAATGTGTTGTTTTTTTTTGTTTGTTTTTTTCTCCATACCCGGGCACTTAGTATCGAAGGAGTCGTCGTAAAAACTTCGAAAAGGGCTCATTCGATTGGAAATTGGAGTGGATAGTGCCCTTTTTAATAGTCAAAAGTGATTGGAGGGCAACTAGTCCCCCTCACGCCCATCATTCCCCCAAACACATCCAATCAAAATTTTGAGGTAGCCATTTTATTCAGCATAGTTGATTTCCAGATAGAATATATGTTTTTGAGGAGGACACTCCCCCACAACCCTCAGGGCAAGGATTATGCCCTGGAGGCATATAAGGTTTTTATAGAAGGCGTTGTTATAGAAACTTCAAAACAGGCTCATTGGATTGTACCCTTCAAAGGGCGAAATTCAAAGGGCTAGTACCCTTTTTAATAGTCAAAAGTGATTGGAGGATAACTAGCCCCCCCACGCCCGTCATTCCCCCAAATACAACCAAATAAAATTTTGAGATAGCCATTTTGTTCAGCGTAGTTGATTTCCAGATATAAAATACGTTTTTGACGAGGACACTCCCCAACAACCCTCAGGGCAAGAGTTTTAAGTTATATCCTGGGGTATATAAGGTTGTTATAGAAGGCGTTGTCATAGAAACTTCAAAAGGGGCTCATTTGATTGGAAATTCAAAGGGCTAGTTCCGTTCTTAATAGTCAAAAGTGATTGGAGGGGAACTAGCCCCTGCCCCACGCCCATTATTCTCACAAACACATCCAAATAAAATTTTGAGACAGCCATTTTGTTCAGCGTAGTTGATTTCTATATAGAAAATACGTTTTTGAGGAGGACACTCCCCAAAACCCTCAGGGCAAGGGTTTTAAGTTATGCCCAGGGGGCATATAATGTTTTTATAGAAGGCGTTGTCGTAGAAACTTCAAAAAAAGCTCATTCGATTGGAAATTCAACGGGCTAGTGCCCATTTTACTAGTCAAAAGTGATTGGAGGGCAACTAGCCCCCCCCCCCCCACGCCCATCATTCCCCCAAACACATCGAATAAAATTTTGAGATAACTATTTTGTTCAGCGTAGTTGATTTACAGATAGAAAATATGTTTTTGAGGAGGATACTCCGCCACAGCCCTCAGGGCAAGGGTTTTAAGTTATGCCCTGGGGGCATATAAGGTTTTTATAGAAGACTTTGTCGTAGAAACTTCAGAAAAGAGCTCATTTGATTTGAAATTCAAAGGGATAGAGCCCTTTTTAATAGTCGAAAGTGATTAGTAATAATTGTTGTTCTTGTTGTTGTTTAGACCAGGGCACTTCGTATCGAAGGAGTTGTCGTGGGAACTTCGAAAGGGGCTCATTCGATTGAAAATAGAAAGGGCTGATGCACTTTTTAATAGTCGAAAGTGATTGGAGGGCAACTAATCCCCTTTCCACTCCCACCCTCCCATTTGCCCATTATGTTTAAAAACTAAATGTTGCCTCAAGATTAAATCAAAATGCACTGTGATAATGCTAATTCCCAATAAGGCATCTCAGCAGTATCCCAAGAACGACTGAGGGTATTATGTTCATACTTTCGAGGCTACTTCTGGTCTTAAAATTTAACCAAATCAAAATAGTGTAAGTGTATCAAAGCTATCAAAGAAAGTAAACAGATTTTTTTGCGAATGGTATCGAGTTTTCCATTTCAGGTCAACTAGAGGAGGTATGAAACTAAGTTAAACAGTACTATTTGTGTCCAGATTTTTAAAATTAGGTTAGGTTCCCAAGGCCAGAACATAATTTGCACTTTACTAAAAAAAATATAAATGTTTTACTGTTATAACTTTAATAAATCAAATGATTTTAACATTTTGATTACTAAATATCAGTATATGCATATTAAACTGACAATGCACATTCATTTGTATTTTTTTCAGTAAAGTACAAATTTTGCTCTGGCCTTGGGAAGGCATAGGGGTTTTGCGCCCAACTTATGTAAATTTCTGCTCGTTTTGAGTTTGACTCTGTTATTTATTTTAGTTTCTGTTCGTTTTGGGTTTCATTTATTTATCGATGCTGATTTGTGGTAGTTTCGAGCTTGGTAGATTATTTGAATTTATTTTTGCTCATTTTTTGTTTAATGGAGTTCTATACTTTTCTTTGAAAAACTTATTTTGTGGGAAAAGTTTTTTTAATTAATTAGATGAAAATATCAGAAGAGACGTGGCCTTATTTTCATACTATCAATTTTAGACGTTTGATCTTTTGTTAGACTTGAACACCAGAAAGTATGCCTCCAAATTCTGGCCAATGTTGTGAGGCCTTATTTTCGTATTATCAATTTAGATGTTTGATCCTTTGTTAGCTGTGGATACCAGAAGGAATGTGGCCCAACATTGGCCTTATTTTTATACTATCAATTTTAGATGTTTAATGTTTTGTTAGATGTGAACACCAGAAAGTATGCCTCCAAATTCTGGCCAATTTTGTGAGGCCTTATTTTCGTATTATCAATTTATATGTTTAATCCTTTGTCAGCTGTGAATACCAGAATGGATGTGGCTGAATTTTGGCCTTATTTTCATACTATCAATTTTAGATGTTTAATGTTTTGTTAGACGTGAACACCAGAAAGTATGCCTCAAAATTCTGGCCAATGTTGTGAGGCCTTATTTTCGTATTATCAATTTAGATGTTTGATCCTTTGTTAGCTGTGGATACCAGAAGGGATGTGGCCCAACATTGGCCTTATTTTCATACTATCAATTTTAGATGTTTAATGTTTTGTTAGATGTGAACACCAGAAAGTATGCCTCTAAATTCTGGCCAATTTTGTGAGGCCTTATTTTCGTATTATCAATTTATATGTTTAATCCTTTGTTAGCTGTGAATACCAGAATGGATGTGGCTGAATTTTGGCCTTATTTTCATACTATCAATTTTAGATGTTTAATGTTTTGTTAGACGTGAACACCAGAAAGTATGCCTCAAAATTCTGGCCAATTTTGTGAGGTCTTATCTTCGTATTATCAACTTTAGATGTTTAATCCTTTGTTAGCTGTGGATACCAGAATGGATGTGGCTAAATTTTGGCCTTATTTTCATACTATCAATTTTAGACGTTTGATCTTTTGTTAGACTTGAACACCAGAAAGTATGCCTCCAAATTCTGGCCAATGTTGTGAGGCCTTATTTTCGTATTATCAATTTAGATGTTTGATCCTTTGTTAGCTGTGGATACCAGAAGGGATGTGGCCCAACATTGGCCTTATTTTCATACTATCAATTTTAGATGTTTAATGTTTTGTTAGACGTGAACACCAGAAAGTATGCCTCCAAATTCTGGCCATTTTTGTGAGGTCTTATCTTCGTATTATCAACTTTAGATGTTTAATCCTTTGTTAGCTGTGGATACCAGAATGGATGCGGCTAAATTTTGGCCTTATTTTCATACTATCAATTTTAGACGTTTGATCTTTTGTTAGACGTGAACACCAGAAAGTATGCCTCCAAATTCTGGCCAATGTTGTGAGGCCTTAATTTCGTATTATCAATTTAGATGATTGATCCTTTGTTAGCTGTGGATACCAGAAGGGATGTGGCCCAACATTGGCCTTATTTTCATACTATCAATTTTAGATAATTAATCTTTTGTTAGATGTAAACACCAGAAGGGGTGTTTCCAAACGTCGGCCAATGTTGTGAGGCCGACATCAATTTTTAGATAATTGATCTTTTGTTAGATGTAAACACCAGAAGGGGTGTTTCCAAATGTCGGCCAATGTTGTGAGGCCTTATTTTCGTATTATATATTTTGGATGTTTGACCCTCTGCTTGATGGAAATACTAGAGGGGTGTGGACAAATGTTGACCAATGTTGTTTGGTCTTTTCATCATACTCCCGATTTTAGATATTTCATCTTAAATTAGATGTGAATACCAGAAGGGATGTGGCCAGATTTTGGCCTTTTTTCATACTATCAATTTTAGATGTTTGATCTTTCTTATATGTTAAAACCAAATGGCACCTGGTATGGCCTGGCATGACCTGTTGCCTGGGTAAAAATCACAAATTTCTTTAATTCTGATAAAAATAAGACCCTAATTACTCGTCAAAGAGCGGTGTACCGAATACCATCTGATTACTGTAACTATTATGATGGAACAACCACACACATTTTGAAAAACGCCTGCAACACCATAAGGGACATATAAAAAAGACTTTAAATTTTAATCCTATAAAGGCTTTAAATTCTTTTAATTCGGTTCTAAGCAGCCTTGCAATTTCGAAAACCTTAGCTACGTATTACTTTTTGAAAACACTGCCCTCATTAGTAATAATTTGGGTAGCCTATTGAACAAATTGTTCGGAGTGACAACAGAAACTAAAGTTAAGTTAAATAATAGTACTTTTTTAGATTGAGATTTAGAAGAATACTTACTCAACAGATTATACAAAAGTTTAATAACAAAAAATCTCACATGTGATGTTGCCAAACCAATAGTTAGTGCCAATAGTCTTGTATCAAAAGTATCTTTTAGGTTAGTTGCCAAAAAAGCAAGGATTGCATTAAAAACATGCTCTTGATTTGTTTTATTTGAATGAATATCCTTGTTTAGTGTTTTTGTTTGGTCTTGGTTGAACTACCCTAAAGCGATGATGCTCGGACCATTTTAATTTTACGCCATGTATTTCATTGTAAATCTTATTTTATATTTAACTTTGCTGATGCAGCTTATTGCTCTAGCTTATTTTGTATTTGCAGCTTTGCTGATGACTGCTCTTAGATCTAGAGCCGAAATATTCATTTAGAAAAAAAAATCGCTGTCTTAAAGTATTTCTTCGTTGTTTTACCTTTTGTTATTTGTGTTACCTGGGTATTGCACCAGTGGGCATAGTGCCTACATACCAGTGCGTTCACACGTTGGCCAAATATAAGAACTATAAAAAGATTACAGAAATATTCAATATTTTAGTAAAGAAAATGAATTCAACAGAAGACGAGTTTATTATTTAGAAATTTAAATAAATAAAGAAAGCTGTCGTAGTAAGCTATTATTGTAAGCTATAGCAGTAATCACGTGATACGATAACGTGTGGTATTAGCGTGGTATTATGTGTCATAAAACACAAGTAAGGACTATCAAACTACTCAGTTAAATTCCTGAACAATGTCTATTGTCCTATATATCCAAAAGCTAACTTTTTGGTATTAATGAGTTTACTTTATCTCATAGTGGATGATGTAGTAATCACAATTCTGGTACTTAACAGCACTTGCAGTGGGACCAGCGTTTTCCGCCTTACCTGCCAGCGTTTTCCGCCTTACCTGCCATCTGAAATTCAGATTTTTTATATGAATTTGTTCACCCGCAAGCTCCTCAGACCCATTGCGGATGAGGTTGCAGTCACAACATTGCGCCCCCCATAAAAAAGATTGATGATACTAGGATTCGAGGCCAGTCCCAAAGGATACAGAATTGCAAAACCAGCATCTCTTCCGATCAGCTAGGGTCACTCCAAAACTCCGGTGATGTTACAAAACTAGGAGTTATTTATTGATTATAAATGCAATGAATTGACCTAAGTGAAGGGTGTGGGGCCACTACCTACCAAAGTTGGTAAATGTGGGTGGACAATGTGGGGGTGTGGGGGGACATTTATAAGGTACAAAATGAATGACATGCTATGTTATCCAACAACTACCCTCCAACGGAACAACGGAAGAGCTTTATAAAGTGTTTAGTATTCAGTTCTATGTCAGTTCAGTCATTGAGAAAACTTTTATTACTACAGTCGCCATACCTTTACCAACAGCTATCATGACCTAAAGGCAACACATTAATAGAAAAAAGGCAAATAAAATAGATAATACAGAATTACAAAAAATACTTACACGTTTTATTTTTCACAACATCTAAGAGGCACCTCATATAATCTTGCTTTACTTTCCCCTTCTTTGGCTTTTTCAAATTTTCCTTATCTATTTCTGGTTCAGGCTTTTTCCCTTTCCTTTTCTGAGGTGTAGTATTTCTATTCGTTCTTTTATTTCTAGCAGTTTTTGGGTTCTCAGCTTCTGTAGACACACTTTTCTGTTTTAAAGCTTTTTTTGATGCTTTAGAAGTTGCCTTTTCAGAATTTAAACCAATCTTTGCTTTTTGCTTGACTATTTTACCCTTTTCCTTTTTAGAAATCTTGCTATTAAATTCTCTACTTTTTGCAATGGTTTTTCTAACTTTGTTTAGTTTTATTCTCTTTACTTTATTTGCTTCTATCTTTTGGTTCAGTTCCTTTCTCTTAGCAATTATTTTCAGCTCATTTTCAACTTTTTTCTTCTCTGCTTCCTTTCTCAGCAGCTCTTTAGCAGATTTTGGTTGCCATGTAACATTTTGAGACACATCACTCCAGCTGGATATATCAACTTCTTCTTCTGGTTTTGACTTAACACTATCACAATAAACTGGAGGAAGGGGTGTGCATCCCAAAAATCCAAAGTCTTCAAAATCATCATTATCCGAAACACAACCAACAGCAATAGATGGCTCACTAACAGATGAAGAAGAAGAAGGAGATAATGTCCGCACCAATGGACTTTGAAAAGGCTTCAAAATAGGTTTTACTAAAACTCTTGCACTACGCATATGTGAAATCATTAAAGGTGAGAGTTCATTTGATTGCGATAATATTGGCGATGTTGAATCATATGTTGTGTTCTGTTGTTTAGTCTCTGCAGAACTGAATTGCGGTATGGCCTTATTGCAGCTAGGTGAATTCTTTCTCGAACTAATACTTTCATTTGAAAAAGATTTTAATAATAAGTCAGATTTTTCTTTATCGGTCCTTTTTTTAATAGCTTTGGTCTCAGATTTGGAGGGATTAGTGGAAACATTACATCTTTTTCTAGGAGAAACTCTATGTGTTAGACTAGAAGGCATTTCTGATTTTTTCATCTTCACCCCCTTGTTTTTTTTGCAAGAGGCCTTTGAATTAATTTGTTTAGAAGTATTAACTGCAGAAGTACTAACGGGAATGCAACTAGACAACCTTTTATTAGGAATAACTTTTGAGGGTGTCATTCCAAATGAAGAAAATACTATTTGCACATCTGGATTACGTGACCTTGTCTCCCTCACATACATCTGGGTATCATCCAAAGCAGATAAAGGATTAGGTGCATCACTAGGTTTTGCAATTTTCTTAGAGTCTTGATCAATACGACGCTTTTGGGTTTGGCTAGTTCTTGTTTTTGCAATCCTTTTTGCAGCAGAGCCTCCTATCTCCTCTTTTTGGTGAGTATCAGATGATGTTTTCAAACTATCTAAATTCTCAACAATGTCTAAAATCGGGGAAACACTGGAGATATTAGGTTTTGCAATTTTCTTAGAGTCTTGCTCATCGCGACGTTTTTGGGTTTGGCTAGTCCTTGTTTTTCCAATCCTTTTTGCAGCAGACCCTCCTATCTCCTCTTTTTGGTGAGTATCAGATGATGTTTTCAAACTATCTAAATTCTCAACAATGTGTAAAATCGGGGAAACACTGGAGATATTAGGTTTTGTTATTTTCTTAGAGTCTTGCTCATCGTGACGCTTTTGGGTTTGGCTAGTCCTTGTTTTTCCAATCCTTTTTGCAGCAGACCCTCCTATCTCCTCTTTTTGGTGAGTACCAGATGATGTTTTCAAACTATCTAAATTCTCAACAATGTCTAAAATCGGGGAAACACTGGAGATATTAGGTTTTGTAATTTTCTTAGAGTCTTGCTCATCGTGACGCTTTTGGGTTTGGCTAGTCCTTGTTTTTGCAATCCTTTTTGCAGCAGACCCTCCTATCTCCTCTTTTTGGTGAGTATCAGATGATGTTTTCAAACTATCTAAATTCTCAACAATGTCTAAAATCGGGGAAACACTGGAGATATCAAAAAGTTTGGAATTTTTTGTAGATTCTTTCCTAAAACTCAGGATTTTTGTCTGGTTCGATTTTGTAGGACATTTTTCTCTCTTTTGGATCTTGAGATTATCAGTTGATATTTTTAGATTGTTAAGTCTTTTTGATGTTCTTCGAACAACACTCGGAGTAAAAGAAACACTGGGTATACCAGACAGTTCTGAAGATTTCATTGGTTGTTGCTGAACATTCAAACCTTTAGTATGGCTAACATTGGTTTTTACGCTATCTTTTAGAATACATATTCCTCTCTCCTTTGCCTCAGAGCTATAAGCAGACACTTTTAAACGATTTGATTCTTTAACGGTATTAGCAATGGAAAAGGGGTTAAGTGTATCACCAGATTTTTCACTTTTTGATGCAAGACTTTGACTGTGTGAGCTGGGTGTACCAGACAGTTTGGAAGTTTTCATCAGTTGTTGCTGGACATTAGAACCTTTAGTGTGGCTGACATTCATCTGTACAATATCTTTTAGAGCATGTTTTCCTCTCCCTTTTTTTTTAGGACTATCAGCTAATACTTTGAAGCGATCTGATTCTCCAACAGTATTCAAAATGGAAGATAAATTAGGTGTTTCACCAGATTTTTCACTTTCTGGTGCAAGACTATGACTGGGTGTATCAGAAAATTTGGAAGTTTTCATCAGCTGATGCTGAACATTCAAATCCTTAGTGTGGCTAACATTTGTCTTTACAGTATCTTTTAAAGCACGTCTTCCCCTCCTTTTTGACTTTTGACTGTCAGCGAACACTTTGACATGATTTGATTCTTTAATTGGACTTTCAGTATTATCCAAAATGGAAAAGATGTCAGTTGTGTCACCGCATTTTGCATTTTTTGGGGATTTTTTTGCAAGACTATCGCTTGTAGTTTGGTTGAGTTTTGCTCTTGCAATACCTCCATATCTTTCTGTTCCACATTTTTGATGATAAAAAGTAGATATTTTCAAAATATTTGATGTTCTAATAGGACTTTCATCTTCAATTTTGTCCATAAAGGAATCTGCATCTGAGATACTAGCATCCAATAGTGTTTCATCAGAAGAAGAAAACATCATATAATCGTCTTCTTGTCTAGGAGAATTATTTAAAAATGATGTATCTGAGCCCATTGTTAGTTCTTCCTTCTTACTCTGATGTACATTTAGACAAGTAGTAGCACTAGAAACTGCTTTATCTGTAAGAGCTTTTGATACGGGTGACTGATGACTATTTTTCATCTTTTTGCATTTTTCAAACTTATTTTTTGCCAAAGTCTTTGCTGCTCTATTCTGGCTTTCTCGAGACCTATTCTTTGAGATTTTATTCATTCTGAGAACCCTCGATGGACAAAATTATGCAATTAATACTTGTAGCTTTACAAAAGCCTTTCTGAAAACCTCCTTGAAATTTATCTGAATAAAATCAACAGCTAAGGCTTCAAACCTGAAGCATGCAGTCTCTTTCTAACTGGAAAATCAATACAACCATTTCCCCAGCTTCAAGCCCTTTTCAGCAGAAGTCTGCAGAGGATGCATTCACGAATACCTGAAAAGAAAAGACAGAGCTCACAAATAACACAGGGAGGGGGAAAGCAACTGTCATGAATATTCAGACTTCAACCTATTTATTTGTGGAGGGGGAGGGTGGGTTAAAAAACATAGAGAGCAGGTCAATTGTATAAAAACAGGAGAATATATATATATATATATATATATATATATATATATATATATATATATATATATATATATATATATATATATATATATATATATATAAAGAAAAATAGGGGAAAAAAGATCCAATGATGCCCCCTTTAATCATTACTTTATCATAGATCAACACATTACAATGGTACTTCCTGTGCCTATCCAGTTTCAACCCAAGGAAATTCTAGACACAAATTTTCATTTGGTGTTTTCTTTCCTCAGAATTATCTTGCCCCCCCCCCGTCCTGAAGATCAGATTTACATAAGCCTATGTTATTAATTTATTCGAAAAGATACTTGGTTTTTAGAAAACAAAGCTTTAACTGAATGATTATGCAACACTTTTGGTTTGCTCAATAGAATAAGCACAGAAGAACAGTTTTTCTTATTATAAGACATCAATCTTCCAAATTCTCAAAGAGATGGTAGTTATAGTGACAAGCTTTAAATAAAGTTTTCACATTTTGGCTCTTTCATATTCAGTATGCACTAGTGGTGACGAGAAGGGCCCCATAGAACCCAAGACGCGGGAGGGGGGGCTGGGGAACCAGTCCCTAGGAAAAATATAAATTATGAAATGATATTACATGATTGCTGTTTTGATCATTTTCTTTCAAAGCTTAAGTGAAATAATTGTAAGATATGTTTTCACATGGTATTATATTATCTTGAAATAACAAGCATATTATCGATAATGACTTATGAACAAATAAGCATAATAAATATTTAAAGTAGCATACCAAAGACATGAAAATGAAAACGTCCCCCCCCCCTTAGCTCCATCATAGGTCTATTTACACTTGAAAACCAGGATTTTGTGCAATTTTCCATTTTCTTTAAGATCTTTTTCATAGCATAAAGTTTCTCCTTGTTACCACAATGAATCGTGAAAAGAAACAAGTGGAAACTTTTCCTGTTTCATAGGCAGCACGATAGTGCTGCCTAAGTAAAGAGCAATGTGAGAAAAGACGCCCCTCCAACAACCATCTTTTCACCAAACACATTCAATCAAAATTTTGAGATAGTATTTTGTTCAGTATTGTTCAGTTATTGTTCAGTACTGGCATATTGTACTGGCACGTTAACAAATTGAGAGGGAGTAGTCAATCCGGACTTGGCCCAGTTAAAGATAGGAATGAGGTCGCAATGAGCGATAAGGAAAAAACTAAAGAGAGATGGGCCGAACATTTTGAGAATTTTCTTAACCGAGATAGAGTTGCAGGAAAAAATATAGAGAAAAATGAAAAAGTTTGTGATACCTTGGATGTGAAGGAAGATTTGTTTTGTGAGGAGGAATTACCAACAGTACTAAAAGGATTAAAAAATAATAAGGCTCCAGGTGCTGATAGGGTGGTAAATGAGTTTCTTAAATATGGTGGCTCTGAGGTTAGAAATAAGTTACTGAAGATTATGAATATGATTTTTGAAAAAGGGGAAGTACCTAACGATTTTAGGAAAACGTTAATTAAGCCACTTTATAAGAAAGGTGATAAAAGTGAGTGTGGTAATTATCGAGGCATTAGTCTGGTCTCTGTAGGTAGTAAATTACTTAGTAATATGATACTTTTTAGACTGAGAGATGCCGTAGACAAAGTTTTAAGAGAAGAGCAGTGCGGTTTTAGAAAAGGTAGAGGATGTGTCGACCAAATTTTCACTCTTAGGCTAATAATTGAGAAGTGCCTGAGTTTTCAAACACCTTTGGTCCTCAGTTTTATAGATTATGAGCAAGCGTTCGATTCTGTTGATAGAAGAGCTTTAGTAAAGGTTTTATCCTTGTATGGTATACCAGACAAATACATTAAAGTGATTAGTGCTATGTACGAGAATAACACTGCTGCGGTTAAGGTAGGAAATGAGGTTAGCAGCTGGTTTTGTATTAAATCAGGAGTTAAGCAGGGTTGTGTTCTATCCCCCTTTGTATGGATTATTTTGATGGATTTTGTTTTAAGGAGCACAGGAAAGGCAATGGGAGACCACGGAATCAAATGGGGAGGAAAAAGTCTCCTGGACTTGGATTATGCTGATGATTTAAGCATCCTAGATGAAAGTGTGAGCAAAATGAATGAAGTTTTAGAGGTTTTGCGAGTTAAGGGTGCTAAAATTGGTTTGAAAATTAATGTTAGGAAGAATAAGTCACTAAGGCTAGGAATAAGTGAAGATGAAAAGGTGACGTTGGGTAATGAAAAGATTAATCAGGTGGGCAGCTTCACTTACCTTGGTAGTATTATTAGTAAAGATGGTGGAAGCAGTGAAGATGTTAAATATAGAATAGCCAAGACTCAGGGTGTTTTTTCACAGTTAAAAAAAAAGTCTGGAAGAATAGGAAGATAAGTCTGCAAACCAAGATTAGAATATTAGAAGCTACAGTGATGACAGTGGTCAAATATGGCTCTGAAGCATGGACGCTCCAAAAAGCGGATGAAGATTTGCTAGATGTTTTCAAGAGAAATTGCTTAAGGATTGTTCTGGGTACCCGGCTGACTGACTGTATTTCAAACAATAGGCTATACGAAAAATGTGGTTCAATACTGCTCTCTGGGGCTATAAAGAAAGAAAGGTTAAGGTGGCTAGGGCACGTTGTGCGGATGAAGGATGACAGATTGCCGAAGATTGTTCTTTTCGGCCAACCATCTAGGGCTAAACGAAAAGCAGGTCGTCTCCGGCGGGGGATGACAGGACGTCATAAAGAAAGATTTAAAGGAAATGGGAACTTCGTGGGCGGGTGTAAAAAGGGAGGCTTTGAATAGATTGGGGCGGAGGAGGAGCGTGCGTAGCTGTGTTGGCCTCAGGCGGCTTGGTGCTGCGGTGAGTTGTTAGTAGTAGTAGTAGTACTTTGTTCAGTATAGTTGAAAGGTCCGAAAAATTATGTCTTTGAGGATGACAACCCCCACAGCCCTCAAGGAAAGGGGTGTTAGTTATGCCCCGAAGGCATATGAGGCTTTTATCGAAAGGGTGGTCACATAAACTTCAGATGGGGCTCATTGGATTGGTAAGTAGAAGTTCTAGTAATGCTTTCGAGAGTAAAGTAATCAGAGGGCAGCTACCTTGTCCCCCCCCCATGTCTTATTTTCCCCAAATGCAACTAATGGAAATTTGGAGATAGCCATTTGTTCAAAAATACTTTAAGATCACACAACAAGGTCTTTGGGGTTGACACAACCCGCCAGAGTATGGAGGGTAAGGGCTGTAATTATGCCCTGGAGGTATATAAGCTTTTAGTGGAAGGGATGGTCGTGCGAGCGTTAGAGAAGGCTCATTTGATTGGAAATGTATAGTTCTAGTTCTCTTTTAAGATTCAAACGTAATGGAGGGCAACTAGCCCCTCCAAAAACATTGATGGGAGGGGCAACTAGCCCCTCCCATCAATGTATTTGTGGTGAACACAAGCCCCAGAGCCCAGGAACAATGGTTTTAAGTATTTGCCCCAGGGAATGTAAGTTTTTATGGAATGGGTGGTCACATAAGCTTTGGATTAGATGGGGCTCATTTGATTGAAAGTTGGAAGTTTGAGTGCCCTTTTTTAAGAATCAAAAATGAATGGAGGGCAATCAGCCCCCCCCCCAAGTCCATCATTCCCAAAACACATCCAGTCAAAATTTCAAGAGAGCTATTTTGTTCAGCATTGTTGAAAAGTCTAGTAATTATGTCTTTGGGGATGTCAACCTCCCCACAGCCCTCAGGGTAAGGGCTGTAAGTTTGGCATTTTGTTCATTGTTTACATATATATGTTATTGAAAAAGGTATGCATTTTTGAACTTTACTATCCAAGAAGACAAAGGGCATGTAGGTGAGCCTTTCAGAGAATGTTGAGGGGAGTGTTAAACTAAATCAAAACATGTTATGTGTATGCACATTGTCAAAAGAGTGAATCTCCAGAATTGATTTTGGTATTAAGTTGGAACTTTCAGGGAATGCAGGAAGTGGAAGATCATTTGGTAAAAAAGCAATATGTGCCCACTACTGTTAATACTGCTATCACTGCTACATATATTACTACTACTACTGCTACTCCCACTACCACTTCGATTGCAACTACTTGTAAGGCTAAGAGCATTAACATTTCAAGATAAACATTTCAAGAAGTATATGAACATACAGGTTATCATATTAGCAATGTCATAGCAATGGCTCATTGTATTAAGTAAAAACTTCCAGGACTAGAAGAGAGGGATGTTCTACTAACCAAAAGGTAATATGTATATATAATATACTACTGCTGCAGCTAGTACTACTGCTATTACTACTGCTACTACTATTATTACTATTACAAGTAATATCAATACTACTACTGCAACTAGTCTTACAACTATGCTTAAGGGTATGAAGGTAAAATTTTCAAAAAAAATTTGATGGAGGAAGGTGAACTGAATCACAACAAGCCATTTGCAAGCTTGTACTTACTTACTTGTACTTGTTGCACGTTCAAGCCGCATCCAGACTCATCGTGACGCCCAGCAGATGACGACATGTCTCCTTGCATAGGTTTCGCTCGAGGGTGGCAGGCTCCACCATTTCCAGCCACTGGCGATCCCAGCGACGGCCGTATTTTCGGAATCCCCCGATTGGCTCCAGATCAGACTTAACTGTGGCTAGCCACGTCTTCTTTTGGCCTCCTGCCCTCTTCTTCCACGCAGGTAGTGGTAGACATTTGAGGCATTTTTTGTTTATATGGTCATCTGGTCTGCGCATTGTGTGGCTAAACCATCTCAGTCTCCTATGATTAACAATGTCAGAGACAAGTGGGTGATCCCTACATCTTCTCCTTACTTCTTCATTCGAGATTATATCTGAGAGGCGGATACCCAGGATATAGCACAGGCATTTGTGGCTGAATATATTCAAGCTCCACGCTTCGGCTGCTTTAAGTGACCATGCTTCACATCCATAGAGGAGGACAGAGAGAACCATAGCTTCATACACTCGGAGCTTTGTGCGTAGCGATATTTCGCTCCGCTTCCAGAGATAGTTCCGTAATTGAAGGAAGACACTCCAGGCTGACGATATACGGCTCTGGATTTCTTCTGAAGATTCGCCGGCAAGGTTTACCATCGATCCGAGGTATTTGAACGACTGGACGTCCTCTATCTGATTACCATTTAGGGTCACAGGGGTTTCATCCATCCCATCTGTTTGCATGGATTTTGTTTTTGGTTGGCTTATTTGGAGACCAGTTGAAAGTGCCTTGACTGCCACGTCATTTATCATAGCCTGGGTTTCTGCAACGGATTCAGCAAGCATGTTCACATCGTCAGCATAGTCAAGATCTGTGATGGAGAAGGACGGGCTCACTGCAACGCCTTCATAATTGTCCAGAACCCTGAGGATCCAATCGATGACGAAGTTGAACAAAGTTGGTGAAAGGACACAGCCTTGACGTAGACCTTCCTTGATCAGGACCAGATCTGAAAGATCACCATTGACTCTTACCCGGGCCTTTGTTCCAGCATAGTATGCCTTGAGCAGAATGATGATCTTCTCAGGCACACTGTCCTCTCTCATTGCCTCCAGTATTGCATCACGATGGACCGAATCAAACGCGGTAATGAAGTCTATGAAGATTTGGATTCTTTCCTGCTGATATTTAAACCGGTGTTCAAGGATCTGTTGCAGGCTAAAAATCTGGCCACAGCAACCCATACCCGGCCTGAATCCTGCTTGGTTGGGTCGCGTTCGGCTGTTTCTGGTGTCTGTGAATCTATTTAAAAGTATGACTGCAAACAGCTTGGCAGCAATGGGGATAAGGGATATACCTCGGTAATTTCTGCAGTCCATTCAGTCTCCTTTTTTGAAGATAGGGACAATTATTGAGGTCTTCCAGTCATCTGGGATGTATTCATTGTCCAAGCCTTCGGTTATCACGCTATGAAGTTCATCCAACGCCACCTCGGGGAGAGCTTTCAGTAACTCGGCAGGAATCCCATCTATTCCTGGGCTTTTATGGCTTTTCAAAACTTGGATCGCCTTAATTACTTCATCCCTGGAGGGTGGGTCCGTACATACATTTTCATAAGCCTGGTTGTGCGGGGGGTTCTGCGGTGCTGTAAGTGGTTGCTTTCGATTACTATTGTCTCCTGGTCTCCATGGCTCTTGGAAATGAACTCGCCATTTTTCGATACGTTCATCACTGCTTGTGAGTATTTTCCCATCCTTCGCCTTAAGCAAGGGGATGGTAGTTTGCTTCTTCTTCCCAGTGCATTCTCCAAGTATCTGATAGAGTTTTCGTGTATCGTTCCGTGATGCGGCTCTTTCCATATCACTAGCAACATTAGACCAGTAGGCTTTTTTGTCAGCTCTTGCTGATTTGTGACATTCTTGTAGTAGCACTTTGTATGTGGGGGACTTCTTGTTGGTCATTTCTTTTTTCTTGGCAGAGAGTTTGAGTGTCTTTTCTGAGATCCATTTCTTGGTTTTACGCTTGACAAACCCAAGTATGTTTGAGGCAGCTTCATTGATGTGGTCCTTGAATTTGCTCCATTTCTTCTCAATCTTTATCTTGGGCACTGATCAGTCGGGATTGCCTCCTCGGTGTCATCTTGAACGACAGCGAAGCAGTTTGAAAGTTCAAGGACAAATGCTCCTCAGTACTCATCTACTTTCAGCTTTGACATGTCTATTTTCTGGCTCGGCATAGTAGTCTTCCTTGAGCTAAGTCTGTACTTTAGCCCTGTCTTCAGCAAGAAGTGATCAGATCCATTTTTCGATCCGTGTCAGCACCTCTGTGCACTCTCGAGTCCAACACCATGGATTTCCATCGTCCGGATACAAGGAGATAATCTATTT
The DNA here is from genome assembly GCA_027921565.1 of Artemia sinica. NCBI lineage: Eukaryota > Metazoa > Arthropoda > Branchiopoda > Anostraca > Artemiidae > Artemia > Artemia sinica. Next base: position 46,871,990 of record CM051274.1, on the reverse strand, counting down.
GGGCCTTTACTCTTCCATCACGGGATTCCCATGTATATGTATGACACAGCTTGTGCCTAAACCAGGTATTAGCCACATAAAGATTGTTCTGCATTGCGAACAGCAAAAGCTTGTTTCCATTTGTGCACCTGTCTCCGAGGCCGTGCTTGCTGATCACATGTTCCGAGTTATTCAGCTTTCCACCGATTCTTGCATTGAAGTCGCCTCCAATTAGAAGGATATCTTCCCGGGGAATCTTATTAATGACTGTATGCAGGTCACTGTAAAACTGATCTTTTTGCTGTGGAGTGGCATCTCTTATTGAGGCGTGAACGCTAAGGACAGTCAGACTGTTCGTGTGACCTTTAATTCTTGCCTGTACGATTCTCTCAGACACAGGCTCATATTCGACGAGCCCAGTAACTGCTTTGGGGGGCAACAGGATACCTACTCCTGTTCGACCAGATCCATCTAATGGTCCCGAGTTATAAAAAGAGACCACCTTCCCAGCCGAGGATTCAAGGGTCAAGATGTTACGTCCATTTAGTCTCGTCTCAGAAACGCACAGAATATCAAGGTTATAAAGATAAAATTCATCCGCTACAAAAGCTTGTGTCAATGAACATTTAATCGAGCACAGGTTCCAGCAGCCAATATTCAGGCCTTGTCTTCTTGATAGGACGGTAGCTAGCATACTTTTCGACAAGAGCGCCATTCTCGTCACATTGCATAATACCGGGGATGCTGTAGCCAAACTTTTCATCATCATATTTGTCATCATCATTGAGTATTTCTTGGGGATAAGGTACACCACAAGGTCCCCAGTCTTGCAGTCACTCGAAGCGCGTTGGCCATCACCTTTCTCGACGTGGAGCTCAGTGATGTTTACACCCCTTCACCACTTTGAGGTGCGCTAGCGGATTTCCTATGCTGCCTAGGGATGGAGGGTCAAGCCTCATTGCCTGGATGCCCATTTGCAAGCATTTGCAAGCAGGTAGTCAAAAGGGTGTAACAGCAACATCTTAGGAACAGTTTGGTGAGTGAAGTTGAAACTAACAGGGCTTTTTGTGGGGGATGTTGAACTAACCAAAAGAAAGTATTTGATCCTAATGCTACTGCTTCTACTCACACTACTACTACTACTACTACTTCTGCCATTAAAGCTAAGGTTACTACTATTAATTCTACTGCTGCTAATACTACTACTACAAAAGGTATTAAGGCAAAAAATTTAGGTTATATTGAAATGTATGGAAGTAAATCAAAACACTATGCTCAAACAGGTCATCAAGAGGACATATCAGAAGTAATTGGACAATAAACAAGAATATGAGGACAATAGACAGCCAGTGAAAAGGTTTTTCACTGGCTGTTTATTGTCCTTCTTCTTCTATTTAACAGCAGGCGGGCTTTTCAGTAATACTATTTAGCCCTTTTCCTTTTGCTTCACTCTCTGGGCTACAGAGCTACTGGCTTGATTGCCTTTTATTTATTAGATATTTTCAGATATCTCTCAGTAGATCTTTCTACTCAAGGAGTCCAAATATAAGATGATAGATGTTGATTTCTATGCTCTGTGCGCAGGTATAGTTGGCTAGGCTCTTGGCTGATAGTGAGATTTTGTGGTGTTTGAAGCATTTTAACAGTTTACAAAGCAAGGTATGTTGTGCAGACGTCAGCATATTACATTCAAATAGGCAATGGTCAATTGTTTCATTATTCATATTACAATGCCTGCAAAGAGGGGACAGGGGAATTGTCCTCATTTTTTTTCCTTCTTTGATTTTCTTCTTCTTCTTTGGTTTCAGTGCTGAGTCACTCAGCACCAAAAAGTGGTAAAATAAACACAAAAACCATAGTGCCTAACCACAGTGCATAAGTGCACCACATCTCAGCACAATAGGAGTTCTAAATTGCATTCATTTAAAAATCTAGCCCTTTTTAAGTTTATTGAATTAACATTTGGCTTTAGTTTTTATATTTTTGAGTTAAGTCAAATAGACTCTCAAGGGAGTTTAGAAAATGGAAAGTAAGCATGAATTTTTAAATGGTGTTGAGACAAGGAAAATTCAAAATAGCCAGAAGAATATAAAAGCAAACTTTCAAAGCTCAACCAGTTTTTTTTAACAAGTCATCAAACCCGGATGTCAAACAACCTGGACCAAGTGCAAGAGTGCACTTGGTCTAAGTGCCACAACCTGAGAAAATAAAATCAAAGAAGTTGGTTTTGATAGTTATATTAAATCTGATTTAAAACATTAATCCATTGGACACAACCGCGGAAACAAATAAACAACTGCAACATGATCAAGAAAAACAGCTGCTTGTCACTAAATGTGTTTTCCAGTTGAAAGACAAACACGGACCAGAAACTGCAGTTTAGTTTGAAACAACTGAAGTTGTAAATACTCCCGAAATAAAAAAAATTAGTTTATCAGGCCCGACCAATGTAAATGGCCAAAATTTCCAGACAGATATTGCATTCAATAAAAATTAAGCTACAGTGACAAATAAAGTGAAAGTTATTAGCATTAATAAAATCTCATAGAGTACTTGCAACAAGCCAAATTATTAACAGGTTTTGGCTTTGTTACCCCATAATCTAGATGGGGTTTTCTGTTCTCCATCTAGGATCCCAAAAGCATGTGATTTCAAAGGAAGCAATTAGAAATTTTTTTTTTATTATTATTAAAGAACGAAATAGGCATTGGTAAATGTAGAGGCAAAGTTTATGACCAAGCAGTAACAATGAGCAGGCAATACTCAGGGCTATCCAATTAAGAATACAGGATATAGTATAAAAGATATGAATTAAGGATATATTCTCAACATGGACTTTGTACAATATCAAGCATATAGCCTGGACTTTGTGATCAATGATTTAGTATCAAATATTTCTGAAATAATAAATTTTTATGACATATTTCAGAAAACTTACATTTTTTCAGCAAAAGCTTACTTAGATAGCATGGACTTAACACTGCCATTGAAGAAGACAGCTCCATAAAGAATTTGACTTTATAAACTATTTCCTTTGTCTGTTAGCTTTAAAAGATAACCTCAAAAATTGTATGAAATGTTTGACAGAATTTATTTTTAATAGAGCTAGAAAACAATGTGATAGAAGATGCATTAGCAATTAGAGACAACCTAGAAAACGTTGAATTTATTCTTGTAGCCTTGTGGTCATGAGTTGTGGCTAAGATTTTAGATCATGTGAATATAACTTGAAAAGCACTCCAGATCCCAATTGCTGACCTAGGCAGAGCATGGCAGTTTCTAGGCAAAGCTTGTGGCGAGTTTTTAGAGAGAACTTTGTTGGCTTTCTTGCTGATGCTAAAATTGAAAGAAGAGGCAGCAGGTGATCCTCAATTAATCCAGCTGACGAAAATCATGCTACATGCAGATCAGATAATCATTCCTCTGAAATCGAGTAGATATTCTTAACCACATCCATGGAATAGACCACTATGGAAAACATCCAGGAATAGAAAACAGGAAGCAGCAAAATTGCTCGATTATTTTCTTATTGTGCATGAGATATGGATCCCCATTCATGCTTGTTTCCAACAACAGTCTGCAATTCACATCAGAAATACATTAAGGAATGAGAAATTTCACACAAGACATATCACCAAATTTCCCTCACTTGAAAGGATTGGCAGAAAATTAAGTACAAACAGTCAAAGATATCTTTGCCAAGACTAACCTAGCAAGAGGGAATAATAAGTTGGACTAATTGAAATACAGGAATACATTACCAATGGATTTGCATCACCAGCTAATAATTAGCAGAAACTTGAAATCTATTGTTCCATACACTGGGAAACTTCTCTCCCCACATACAGTCCACCATTGTAAATTCAGACAACATCAGAAGAAGCAACAAACGGTCCTAAAGAAATACCATGATAGAAACTTAAAAATTAAATCCTCTAGAAGCTGTTCAAGCAGTCCAAGCTCAAATCCAAGGCAGAGCATCTAATCAGGTAAGCAGACATAAATCATAGATCATACATAACTATGAAAAATGATGGGGAACTTATTGCTGGAATAGGAACCACATAAAGATTCTTCATCAGTCAAACCAGCCACCATCTTCTCCTCAACCTGTAAGACATCTAAAGGCTGAAACCCCTGTAAGCCCACCTGTTGGAAATCCGGCATCCTCACCAAATTCACCAGGTGGTGTTTTACTACCCATCCAAAAACCCAATTATAGCAGCCATATCTCCATTCAAAACTCCTGAATTAGCTGCCCAGAGCAAATTTCCCACAATACCAGTCTTCCAAAAACTAATATCTATACCAAGCACAAACCTTGCAGCCCTTGCCAATTTTCAGAAAGGTTTTCACTCAACCTGCTCAGTCATTGAAGTCAGGTGAGTTTAAAAGTGGTCAAACAGAGAATCAAACCAAGCACTTTCTTCTGTTAAAATACAGTGAATAATGTCATTATAGAGAAGTAAGTGGAGTGCCTTCCACAAGTAAAGTGAAGAGAGATTATAAATGGAGAAGTTAATATGTTATCATTCCCAAGCCAAAATCAAGACACTGTAGACAAATCCCTGAAAGGATAAATCCTTGTAAAAATTGTCCTTTTATAAAAAATAAAAACAAATTCTACTGCAATTATCTTACCTATTAAAATATATGAGAAAAAACATTTGTAAAATTGAAAAAAGTAGTTTTAGCAGCAAAAACCTAAAGTACTGGAGAATTTAAGGAGCACCTGTTTTAATAGAAGCAGAAAATGCTAAGGCAAGTTTGGAGTGGCTCAAATGTACAGTCAGTAAAATTCATCACAATATAAGTGCTGTTAATCAACAAACTTCTAAGATTGACAGACTATCTACCAGAGAGGTAGAGGAGCTATCACGAGTCCTTGATTTAATTAATAAAGCACGAGATACTGGTTATTCCCCAAAAATATGGAAACAGCCACATCAATAATGATTTCTAAAGCCAAAAAAAAACACAAGTGAAAACCATTACTTTATAGCATCCTTGCCAATTTTTAGCAAAGTGTATAAAAGACTTGTAAAAAGGAGGTTGAGCCAGGGAACATAAAAAAAATCCCCAGAGATTTCCCATATTTTAGATGGAAAAGAGGTGTCATTGACAACCTGGTGTGTTTGCAATACAATTTATGTAATTGAAAATCAGCTCATTATGATTGGAGTATTCTTAGTCCCTGACAGCACTTTTGAATCTTTCACACATAGACAAATTTTAAAAGGTATCATTAAAAGTGGTATACACAGAATATTATTGATATTTGCGAAGTTACCTTGAGGACAGTGAAATCTGCATCAAAGTAGGCAACACCATCTCTACTGATGTGTTGAGAGTTAAAAGAGGTGTACCACAGGGATCAGCTTATGTACCTGATTTCTATAATAATGGAGTATATAATGTACCACTTGATGATCATGATGGAGCTTCAAGAGCAAGTATATTTGCAGACAATATACTTTTCTGGTTTACAGGACAAATCATCAGCAAAATCAGAAATAATATAAAAGCATTATTGCAGCAACTAGAGTTTCAAGCACTCAGCATTTATTGCAATTTCTCCTCACACAAAACCAGAGGTATGATTATCACCAGAAAAACTTCTATTATTGCTCCCACATTGACACTGAGTAGCAGAAAAATTGACTATGTGAACCAACTAAATAAAACATATACCACCAAGTCCATAAAAATGATCCAAAGAACAAAATATACCCAACATTTACAAAGAAAAGATTAGATTAAAGCTCTTTCAGCTGTTAGGAAGACTTGGAATGCATTACCACCAGGAACAGTTCAACAGCCCAGCTCAAAAATTGATTAGCCTATACAAAGTGAGTTCCCTACAAGGTCTTATTGTGATCTGTTTTGAGAAAAACTTTTGTTAAATTAGTTGCTCTTGTCACATTTTTGTTGTTATAAAGCATGTTTCAGTGTTATTTTTGAAGCGTTGTCTTTAATGTTTTAATGTTTAGTGCAACAAACTTTGTAAACCTTACCCCATTTGGTAAAAGGTAAAGAATACGGCATTGGACTTTACAGTTCCTACTGTCAGTGCTGATCTCTGGTTCTTGGCCCTTCAGCCAGGAAGTGCAATGGGGGGTTGGGGGCCAACCATCCTGTGCTTTTGCACACCCTTCCTGTTTACCTTCCCCAGATTTCTCCAGGCACCCATTTAGAGCTGGGTCAACTCTGGCTCAGCTTAGTCACACCACTGACCCCCATCCCAAAACCAAATAATTGGATACACTAGGATTCAAACCCTCACCCTCTTGGACAAAGAATCCTAAATCCAGCACACCAATCCACTTGGCTAGGACCCCATTTGGTATTAACAAATAAATATAGAATACACTAAAGCATCATGAACTGGATGACTAAATGTCATATAATCATCAACATGAACCAGTTGGGGTAGCGGAGCCCAATTCAAGACCAAGTTGATCAAAAAAATATATCAGATCAAAGCTTGAACATACTGCCATAATTTATCAATCAGATCCACACTCAACCCTTGAAGGATTAGATACTATCTAGAATTGTGCTCCAAGGATTATTTTGGAGCAAGGAGCATAACCCCAACAGTATTTCTTTTATCTAAGAATGGTTAGAGGATTGAGAAACAAGCAGATGTATAACAGCATTGATATGCATCTGAGGAATTGTGAACTAACAAGACAAGAAGGAGTAATCATTTCCTAACTAAGATCTCAACATACAGTGGAATAATCTTATCATGCAAGTTTTTTGGAAAGAAAAAATATTGCATCAAGACAATTAAACATGTTCTACAAGATTGTGCTAATTATCCTAATCAAAACAAAGCATAGTGAAGTTCTTAGCACAGAAATTTTGGGAGCTAATGCTAATGAAAAGATTAACATACTCCCAACTAGTATGTTCAGTTTTTACAACACATAGCAGTCAATAAGAAGATATAATCCAGTTTTTTATTAGAACTCTGTGTATGCTGAACTGATAGTTAAAATGTGAAACTGTTGATCACCAATCAAAGTCTTGGTAGGAATCGTGCTGCTGGTGCTTCAGCCAAGCTTGTAATTGTATGTTCAAAAATCTGGTCACACCTTTGTGTGAGACACAAAGATGAATAAGAATGCCAATAAATGAGTATATATTATGCCCAATATATATGACATACCCAATTACTGAGGCATGTTCGAGATCCTGGATCTATTCCTGTCTCATCTAGAATTTCAGCCTGCTATTGTTTTTTTTTTATGTGAAAGTTATATTTAAATTCTGTTTTTTCTTGGATTGTAGGTCTTGGTAATGTAGTTCTCAGAATTAGAGCTAAATTTGAATTTCTGTTGAAGTTTAGAGCAGTTTCATAACATCTTACAAGTAACATAAGAAATAAATGGACACACAAGGATGAAAACACTTTCCTAGACTCAATTTCAAACTAAGGAGCAATTTCAGAAAGTTTCTTGACCTGAGCAAGCGAAAAATACTTCTCACAGAAACAGGTCAGTTTTCTTTGGTGTATCTTTGCATTAATGCAACTTTACTGCCCCAATAGATTTTGACAAAATTATGCCACTCCTATTGTACCATAAATCAAAGTTAAAAAAAAGAAAAATCCTAAGAATTAAAATTCCTGCAATGTCAGAGTACCTTTTAAGAAAGGTCCTAACAATATTTTTTTTTTATATTTATCCTTATTAATAAATACACCAAGAACCTGGAGTTTAAAAAAGAACAAACTGCAGTTTCTGGAGCACACAGTGGCATCAATTTAGGGGTAGTGGGGTGGGTATTGGCTGCCTAGATTTGAAATGGGCCTTTTTTGGTCTTTTAATTAAAAATTGGAAAAAAAACAAGTTTGCTCCCTTCCTATAATTAAGAAATAAAAGTCTCCCAAGTAGGCTACCTAAAGTCAAATATTCACAGAACAACAGATAATTAAAATACCAATGGCAAGTGCCTAAAAACACTTTTTCATGTTTTAATTTGGGTTATACATTCCTGATTGTTTCATTCACTTAGGCTAGCTTGATAAATTTCAAAACTAGAGTAAGACCACTGGTTTTGCCTAGTGTTGCAATTGAGCGTAATTGAGTGTTGCAATTGAGTGTAGTGTTGCAATTGAGTGCAATTGAGTGTTGCCTAGTGTAATTGGAGTAGGCATTGCTCTAGCATTACCTATGGTAAAGGACAAGAATGTTTCAATGTATTTCATTTGCTTTTGTCCTTAGAGGCACTACATGTGGAAGGGTTGGTTGTAAAACCTAGGAGCAGCTCATTTGATCTGAAATTGGGAGAGTCAAAAGTAATTAGAGGGCAACCATCCCCCACACACCCTTTTCCCCCAAATAAATCCAAATGAAATTTTGGGATAGCCAATTTTGTTTAAAACAGTCCAAAAAATAAATAAAAAAAAACCTCTGGGGTTGAGTAAACCCCTCTCAGCCCCCAAAAAAACAAAAAAAAAAAAAATTTTAAACAAGAAAAACGGGTTTTAATTTTCTATAAAGCAGTGAAATACAAAACAATTAATTATGCACAAAAGCTCCGAATATTTCGGCCCCACATCCGGGAGCCTTTCTCAACGGAAAAAAAATAAAATAAAATAAATAAATAAAAAAAACAAAAAACTTAACTTACATCACAATACTAAACACATAAAGAGAAAGAAAAAAAAACAAAAGAAAAAATATAAATAAATAAGAAACAAAACTCACATATTAAATAAACACTTCCATGCACTGAATGTCTATAATGATTAAACTCGCCTCCTCCCAGTGTATAAATGGAATTATATTAAATAAACACTTCCATGCACTGAATGTCTATAATGATTCAACTCGCCTCCTCCCAGTATATAAATGGAAATCTATCAAAATATTGATAGATTTCCATTTATATACTGGGAGGAGGCGAGTTGAATCATTATAGACATTCAGTGCATGGAAGTGTTTATTTAATATAATTCCATTTATACACTGGGAGGAGGCGAGTTTAATCATTATAGACATTCAGTGCATGGAAGTGTTTATTTAATATGTGAGTTTTGTTTCTTATTTATTTATATTTTTTCTTTTGTTTTTTTTTTCTTTCTCTTTATGTGTTTAGTATTGTGATGTAAGTTAAGTTTTTTGTTTTTTTTATTTATTTATTTTATTTTATTTTTTTCCGTTGAGAAAGGCTCCCGGATGTGGGGCCGAAATATTCGGAGCTTTTGTGCATAATTAATTGTTTTGTATTTCACTGCTTTATAGAAAATTAAAACCCGTTTTTCTTGTTTAAAATTTTTTTTTTTTTTTTTTTAATGGAAAAGCAGTGTGGTCTAAGAAATTATTTACTCTCAGCCCCCAGGGCAAGGGCTGTAAGTTGTGCAAGTTGCCCATTGTTAACTTACAGGTTTTATGGAAGGGCTGGTTATATAAACTTTACAAAGGGCTCATTTGGTTGGAAATCAAGAATTTTAGTGCCCTGTTTAAGAGTCAAAAGTGATTAATGGGCAACAAGCCCCATCCAATGCCCTTATTTCCCCAAAATACATCCAATAAA